>JALIGW010000139.1:25000-307500 GCA_023053685.1 Diadophis punctatus similis | reverse complement strand
TCTCAGGCAGAAAGCTGTCCATCCATCCATCCATCCATCCATCTCCCACCACAATCTGTAATACATCCAGGCAGCTAGAAAAAGATGCAAAATTAGTCTAGCAGAGTAATCATCTTGGGTATCAGTCAAAAATAATGAAAAAGAATCTTAGTAAAGTCTTCACACTTATGACTGTTTGCTTCAATAGAACATCAAACTTGAATACTAATTTTAGGATAGGGACGGGCAACTTATGAGGTACCTTCTATAAGACTGGAGGAGACTGATGCTATGGTGTTACTGAAAGGACAAGACTGTTTGTTTGTTTGTTTGTTTGTGGGATGGGTTATTTTGAGAACAAGAATGGGTGGCTTCAGGGAAACACACTGTTCCCATCCCCATTTTTAAATGACTCAGATGCCTAACCAAACATTCTGAAATGCCACTGCTGAGATTTGTACCTTTTGCCTCTGAATGTTGGCACTGCAAACTGGGGGTAATAAGTGCCTACAAAAGGAATGCTGGGGAGGAGGCTGCAGGTGGCCCACCTTTAAACTTAATGAATGGGCAGTGTCTGTTAGTGATTACTGTCTGGGGATTCTAGAAAGCTTTTAACACAGCTAAAATGATGCTTCTCAGGGCAAACTTTCCCAACTTGGCAATTTCCAGATATGGTAGAAATACCTCTCTTTGAATTCCAAGCCATCCAATTTGTACAATACAAGTGTGACAGTGCAGCCTAAAATATATACTCAGCCTCCTGGGCAGGTATGTGAGAAACAGACTCACCAGTCAGAAATTTGACAGAGTCATGAAGTGAAGCAGCAAGCAGTTTATTGTATGTAAAATATGTTCTTGCAAGAGAGGGTGGCTAGCAAAGTAGGCACACCCAGAAATAGATTTCACCAGCTTTTTATTCTCTCAACCCGAAGCACAAGTCCCTCCCTTGCAGCCCCCTTTGACAAAGACTACAAAGTCACAATCTTCTCGGAAAGTCTATTCCCCTCTCCATGAACTTCCCCATGTTTTATCTGTCTCCCCACCTTTTGCCCAGTTCCCCTTTTTCCTAGACTACCTTTTTCCCTTTTTAGATTGATTTCTTAACTTACATTTCCTGTTTCCTTACAATCTCAGCAGCATAAGCATAATAAATTAAGGCAAGTGGTTAATTTATCTATTATGTGCCAGACTGTGTGGTTAAAACTGTCGGCTAGTCTGTTCGCACAAGCTGACTTGCTTATCAGAATCACAGACCTTTCCTGTTTTCCAGTCTTGACCTTTTTCCTTTAGTGTCCCAATGCCCTACTGAACTTTTTTTTTTAAAATAATCTTTATTGAAATTTTTACAATAAAAAAGGACATGGACAACACACAACAACACACAGACATAACACATGTAACACGAACGAATACACATATTTACACGCAACATTACAAAGAAATCCAGTACTTTTTTACAGCGTTCTTGAAGTATTTGTTTCGTATCGAAATCTGTATATACATTTTAAGTATTTTCCATAACATAAATATCGGTGGTAATCATCCATAGGTTAATTCATTTAATTACAACTTACACAAGAGAGTGATTTTAACGTATCTCAATTCATCTGCCAAATTTTTAATTTTGGGTTTTGGTTGATCCAATTATATACCTTGTTCCATATTTGGTAAAAATCCGTATTGTCTTTCCCATGTATCTGCATTGTTAATTTGCACATTTCTGCGCACTCCAGTATTTTTCTGATGACCATCGAGGCAGTGGGAGTATGTTCTAGTTTCCAATTTTGAGCATATGTTAATCTAGCTGCTGTAACTATGTGTAGCATTAAATATCTTTCTTCTTTTGAGTATTTTGTACGGATTATCCCTAATAAAAAGAATTCAGGTTTTAGTGGGATTTCTCTCTGTAATATTTCTTCCAGCCAAGCTCTAATTTTATTCCAGAAGGTTCTGGCTTTAGGGCACGTCCACCATTGGTGATAGTATGTTCCTCTCGCTTTTTTACACTTCCAACATTTTGGGGAGGTTGTTGGGAACATTTTTGCCAGTCGGGCCGGGGGGAGGTGCCAGCGGTAAAACATTTTGTATATGTTTTCTTTGTATGTGGCCGCTAGTGTAAGTTTGTAGTTTAGTTCCCAAACTTTATCCCATTCTGAGAGTGTTATTGAATAGCCAAAGTTTTGTGCCCAAGCTATCATGTTGCCTTTCACCACTTCTTCGAAAAGATTATATTCTAACATAAAGTCATAAAGCCGAGAAATTATTTTCCCATCTGGTCCTAGTAGAATTTTATCTAGAGCATGTTCATTTTGAAAACCGGGCTGTATCGCGTCCTTGGTATACCTCGTACTAATCTGTAGGTATGCCACCAATCTAGTTCAATTCCAAATGTTCTAAGTTCCTGCCTTGATCGAATGTTGTCGTGGTCATCTAAAATTTGTTTGTAAGTGAAGATTTTTTTATTGTTTAATAGATTAGGATATATAATCGCTTCTGTAGTGGAAAGCCACTTAGGAATTTTAGGATAGTGCGCTTTCTTTATTTTAAGCCAGACTTCAATTAGGGACCCTCTTATGTAGTGCCTCTGGAAGTAGGCATGTGCCTTCTGCTTTCCGTCCCATAGAAATGCGTGCCACCCAGCCTGTAAGTCAAAACCTTCTAAGGTTAGGGTCCTATTATTTCTTAATGTTACCCACTCTTTTATCCAGCTGAGTGCCGCTGCTGTATAGTAAGTCTCCCAGTCCGGAAGTCCAAAACCGCCCCTCTGCCTCTTGTCATACAATGAACTAGTTTTAATCCTGGCTTTCTTTTTGGCCCAAATGAATCTCTTAATTATATTATTCAGTTCCAAGAAGTAGTTTCTCCTTAATCTAATTGGTGCTATTTGAAAGAGAAATAACACTTTTGGGAGGACCATCATTTTAATAGCCGCTATCTTCCCTAAAAAAGATAACTGTAGTTTTGACCAGCTTTCTAAATCCTTACTAATTTTTTGTGTTAATTTTGTATAATTGTCCTCTTTTATAGAACTACACTTCGCTGTTAGCCACAATCCTAAATATTTAATTTTTTTAACCGTCTTGATTCCCAATCTTATTTCTAGGGCTTTATTTTGTTCTTCAGTAAGGTTTTTAGTTATTATTTTAGTTTTATCCTTATTTAATTTTAATCCTGTCACCTTTCCATATTTTTCTAGTTCTTCCAGAAGGGCCATTCCTGATTTTAAATGGGTCTTCCAAAATATACGTCATATCGTCCGCAAATGCTTGGACCTTGTACTCTTCCTTTTGATTTTAAGCCCTTTTATTTCACTACTATTTCTTACCAGACTCAAAAGTACTTCCAATGTTGTTATAAATAGCAGTGGGGCTAACGGACAGCCCTGTCTGACTCCTTTCCCTATAATTATTTTTTCAGTCAAATCATTGTTTATTAAAATGTTTGTGTGTTGGTCCTTATATATTGCTGTTACTAGGTTCACGAATTTTTCTCCAAATTTCATTTGTACTAACTGTTTTATTAAAAATTGCCAGTCTAGGCTATCGAAGGCCTTTTGCAGATCAATGAATACCAGCGCCAATTGTTTCTCAATGTGGATATCATAATATTCCAGAGTGTCCAGGATAATTCTAGTATTATTTTTAATCTGTCTATTGGGTAGAAACCCATTCTGATCCGTATGTATTACTTTATTTAAGATGTTTTTCAATCTTTCTGCCACGATGGAAGCGAGTATCTTATAATCGGAGTTTAGGAGGGATATTGGTCTATAATTTTGAATCTTAGATTTATCCGTATCTTCTTTCGGGATTAAAGAAATGTAAGCCTCCTTCCATGAGTTTGGTATCTTGGCCATGGCCATTGCCTCGTTATATACATCTGATAATAATGGTTCTAATTTATGACAAAATTGTTTATAGAACTCAGACGGAATCCCATCTGGTCCAGGTGTTTTGTTATTTTTTTGTTTATTAATGGCCTTTCTAATTTCTTCAATAGTTATTTCTCTATTAAGTAACATCCTGTCCTCTTCCGATATGACGGGTAGATCTATTTTTCCTAAATAATCTTCAATGTCCTCCGGGATGATCTCCTCTTTCTTGTACAAGTTTGAATAAAACTTGTGAACAATATCTTTTTTCTCCTCCTGCTTAGCAAACACCATCCCCGTTTCGTCTTTTAGCTGTTTGATCCTCCTTTCAGCCCTCTCTTTTCTTAACTTATACGCTAACCATCGGCCAGGTTTATTTGCCGATTCAAAAAAATTTTGCTTTGACAGTTTAATTTTTCTGGCCAGTGATTCCTGCTCGATCAGATTGATCTTGTGTTTAGTAAGGATTATTTCTTCTTTTATACTATTATCTTTAGGATCCTCTTGCTGTTTATTTTCCAGATCAGCTATTTTTATATGTAACTGACTTCGATGTTCTCTTTTTACTTTATTACGATTAGCTATATATGCTATGGTCAGCCCTCTAATGTACGCTTTAGTTGTATCCCATAAATTCTGTACTGTAGTCTGGTCTTTAGTGTTGAATGTGAAAAAGACATCTAGTTCTTTTTCCATCATTGATTTATATTCTTTCTCATTCAAAGCTGTAGTATCTAAAGTCCATCTCACCTTCCTCCTTTTAATATGGCCTTTCCATTTTATCGATAGCGGATTATGATCTCCCCAGGTATTTGGGAGTATATCTATTTCACTGATATCATCAATAAGTTCAAAGTTTAACCACACCATGTCTATTCTTGAACATGTATGGTGTATATGTGAGAAAAAGGTATACTTTCTGCTGTCCGGGTTCAAGTGACGCCAGCCATCTATCAATTTAAATTCCTGTTTCATATTCTGAAAAGGGGCGGGGAGTGTTCTCCTTATTGTTTTCCCTTTAATACCTTTATGGTCTAATTCTCCATCCGATACTGCATTAAAATCCCCTATCAGACAAATATTCTCCCATTGCAGTTCTAAGAGTTGGGTGTATAGATTCGAATAAAATATTTTCTGTTTAGTGTTAGGTGCATATATAATTACCAATAATATTTCCTTCTTACCAATCTTTATTTCTATACATAAAATTCTACCATCGTCATCTCTATAAATCATTTTAGGATTAAGCCATTCTTTAATATATGCCACCACTCCCCTTTTTTTTTCTTCTGCTAGTGTGGAGAATTGAATACCCAATTTCGGATATTTAAGAATTGAAAGGTGGTCTCTTTTAATATGGGTTTCCTGGAGACACGTGATATCATTATTCAATTTTATTAGTCTATGGAATATTTTTTTACGTTTGGTAGGTGAATTGAGTCCATTGATGTTCATAGAGATAAGTTTTATTTCCTCGTCTTGTTCAATTTCATTTAACGTTTCCTTTTGGACCACCTTTTCCATGTTCAGATTGTGCTCTCGTGATGACACCCTCCCTTTCATGTCTCTTTAGTTTTCCTCTTTCTCCTTTCTCCTTATCCAGTAATATATCCTCAGAACTTTGCTCGTCCACACTAGACCTCTCTCCCGTATCTTTAAAGTCCAGATCTGCCTCGTCTTTAAAATATTTTTCGTAAAACTCTTTTGCCTCCTCTACTGAGCCTATACGAAATTTTTTGTCAGACAATGATATTAGCAGGCCCTCAGGCATCAGCCACTTAAATATAATTTTTTGTCTTGTTAATTGTGCTGAGAGGAAATTATAAGCTCTCCTTTTTTCTCTCACCCTTCTTGGAAGTTGTCGAAGTATTATAATCTCCTTTCCCTGAACTGTTAGAGTATTTTCTCTGGCCAGGGTGTAGATCTCATCCCTAATGTTTTTCTTAATAAATCTAATGTGGACTTCTCGGGGTAGCCTGTTTCTACGGGCATAACTAGTATACAATCTAAAAACCTCATCCATTTCTCCAATAATTTCATTTTGTGTCTTGTATCCAAGGCTAGCAATTATCTCTGCCATTTTTAAGGGTAGGTTCTCGTCCTTCTCTTCAGTTACATTCTGAAATCTTAGGTAAAAAAAAGAGCGTTCTAACTCTAACTGGATAATAGCCAGCTCAAGGTCGTTGTTAATTGTCTCCAGCCTCTTCTCCTGTCTTTCCATTTTCTGGTCTATTTCATCAGCTCTCCCTTCCACCTTTTTCAATCTCTTGTCATTTTTAGTAAGAGCTTTCTGTATAGTTCCCATTTTTTCCTCCATTGACCCCATTCTATCATCAATCCTTTTAATGTTCTCTTTCATTTCTTCCATATCCTCCCTAGCACCCCCATGATGTTTATCCATAGTTTCTTGTAATTTAATTATCATTTCTTGCAGTCCCGTTAATGTGGACTGCATAGCTTGAGAGCTTGTGGGAGTGCCTGTCTTGTCAGCCATCATAGTCTCAATAGAGCGTTGGCCAGGAGTAGAGGTAGCTGGTTTTTTCCCAGTTTTCGGAAGTGTGGTAATAGTGCTTGTCATCTTTAAGGATTCCCACACTTTATCCCAGACTCTCATATATTGTTTTCAAATTCAATTGAAGAAAAAGCTTATGTACTCTAATGAGGTGAAAATATAGTTAACAATGTATCATAAATATGAGGTAAAAGTTGGATCAGTTAATTAATTCTGGTATTATCACAATCTCCCTGCTTTAAGTTTGTTTGCAATCTCACCTTAATATCAAAAAGTTACTTTCTATATAACATCCATTATTTGTCATGTACTAATATCACAGAGTTACTATGCTTTATCTAGACTTTTTGTAAAACAACCCTATTTTTCCATATATTACGAATTATAGTCCAGTATATTCTTATCAAAAAATATATTCCGGTTTCAAAGTATTTACCAATCTTCCATCTATTCACAGTCTCTATATTTCCTTCTCTCTTCTTCTCCGCTCTCCGTTTCCAGGTCTCTTACTGTTTTGTTGCGTCAGTCCAATTTCTCTTCCGGTTTATTAACGAGAGTCCTTTACTACTTCCACCCACTTTCTCACTTTCTTCGTCCCACTTCTTCTTGTTGTTTCTGGTTTTAAATATCCCTTTGAACTCCAAACTTTCTCCAGTCAATACGTATGCAGCACAGACTTTCCTGGTCTTTTTTAGCTCACAGCTCTCCTCTCTCCTCTCACCTCTCCATTACTTTCACACGTCGGTCTCTGCAGTTTCCGCTCCGCTCGGCTTCTCCTTGCTGCTTTTTTTATTTATTTCTGGAGCCCTCTCCGCCTGGAGTATTCCTTCACGTCTCGTCTCCAAAGGGAACTCTTCCTTCACCACCTTCAATAATACACAGTCTACTTTCTTTTCTCCTTCTCAAACTCTCCTCTCTGCTGTTCACCCTCGTTGCTTCCTCTCTTTCGTCTCTCGGCCACACCTCCGGATCGGCTCGAAGAGTCGATTTCTTCTACCGCCGGATCGCAGGGATTTCTCTCGCTATCTGGGAGGGATTGCAGTCCCCCCAGATGCCTCGAGTGTTCCCCTTCTCGTCGCTGTTCTCTCCAAGACCAACTTCGCCGTCTGGCCTCCGGAATCAGCAGAAATTGCGACAGCAGCCTCGGGAGCTCCCTTCGCTGCTTCGCGTCGGTATGGCGTCCAAACCGGAAGTCCATGCCCTACTGAACTTTTAAACACACATCTCTCAAAAGTTGCTTTCTTTGCAAAAACAACACTATCTCCATCAGTTTTGTTAGATAGGGTGAATGGAAGAGGCAGACAGAAGTGGCTTCAAAACAACAGCTCTTTATTTGGCAACTATTTACAATCCAGCAAAGGCTCTGTCTGACAGCCGGCCCTTTTATAGGTTTGTCCTTCGTCAAGTCACATGGTGTGTGGATTTCCAGCTTCGGATTCCCATTGGGGTGACCTGGAGCTCCACCTATCTCTGTATTGGGGCTGGGTGTCCCTAGGAAAAGGGGCTGAGGGTGGGTTATCCTGGTACCAGTGGTGTGTCTTGTTTTCCGCACATTGACGTCTCATTTGGCCCTCCTCCCTGCATTTGTGGCAATGTATGCAACTCATCCTTGTTGTCCCCTCCTTAACGCATCACCAGCAGTTTAGCCTGTTTTCAGGAGGCTGGCGGTTGGTTTGTCTAGGATTCCTATGCAGGGCAGTGAAAACTTGCAGCTCCTCTTTCCTCTCTGTCCTCCTTCTCCTCTCCCTTTCCCTTTCCTTATCTTCCTCTTTTTTCTCCTTTTCCTCTTCCCTTAGTCTTTCTCTCTGATCATAGATATAATTGGCTATTCTTTGTAGTTCTGCTATCTCTAATGTAGACCAGTTTGATACTATGCGATGGAAATGGCTGCGGATGTCACCAGCTGATTGGTCGACAAACGTGGAGGCTAGAATCCTCTGGTCTTTTGGGCAGCTGAGATCCAGGTGGGCATAAGTTGCAGCTGCCTCTGTAAAGTGAACCCAGAAGGCATCGGGGTTTTCTCTCTCCCTCTGGGTCGTTCTCTGAAATTCAGACCAGTTTAAGAGTTTTTTCCCTATCTCTTCTAAGGCTTCTAATAAGTTGTCCTTGGCTTTGGTGTATTCACCCCAATTATTTGCATCATTGTAGTCCCAGTCCGGTCGGTTAATTGGCCAGGCCACCAGTATTGGGGCTACTTGCCCCGGTGCTACAACGACAGGGTGTTTGGCTATTTCTGCTGTTTTTTCAAACAGCTTCAGTAGCTCGTCTTTTGTTAAAAAGACATGCAATAATTGGGTCATGTCCCCCCAGGACGGATTATGGCTGTCCACTATTGACCTTATGGTCCAGATTACAGTTTGGGGGTCAAACCTAAATGGTGGGGTGTCTCGCTTCCAGATAACAAGGTTGGAAGCAGAAAATGGTGTGTGTGATAAGACATATTCTAGTTGGCCCCTTTGTCTTCCTGGGACTGGTTTACTTAATAGGGGGGCCATGATTCTCACCCCAGGCTGAGTTTCTAGGGGCAGGTCTCCTGTCTTAGCCTGTTCCTTTCCCTTAATGAGGTCTTTAGACCTGGCTAATTCCGCACAGCAGTACCAGTAAGGTATCTGGCTGGGCTTAATTCTAGACCTAAGTGCTTTCAGGGTGTGTAAGTCGAAAGTACCGCATTCTGGCCAAATCTGTTTTCCCATGTCATCCCTCAGCAAAGCAATTTTTTTACATATCTCTCTTGCTCTTCGTTTTTTCATTCCGGCTAGGACAGGCATCTTCCAATCATCCCATGCCTCGAGCAAATCTCCTAGGGGAGTCCTAATTGTCACCTTCGAACTGCCGCTTCCCATGTTCCCTCTCAGATGTGGGGCTCACTTTGGCTCAGTCAGGTACAAAAAGAAAAAAACTTCCGCCTTGCAGTTTTTCCGACAAAAAAAGCATCCGGGAGAGACTCTGGTTCCCTTAACAGAGTACGGGCATTCCCCTCAAAGGGAACTCAAGCCAACGGTTTTCAGACCCCATGTGGGTCTGGGAGGACCTGCCGCTTTTTCTTTAAGCAGTGAGTACTGGCACCTCCTTTCCTGCCACCGGTTTTCAGACCCCTTGCGGATCTGGAAGGACCTGCTGCCCCCTACGCAGTGAGTACTGGCACCTTCAGAACTAGGCTTTGCTTTTGGGTTTTCACAGGACAAAACAACAACAATAAAAAATTTTCCTTCACACCCTTCAATCACAGCCCACTCGGCTTTCCCTCTTATGCACAGAAGGTCCCACACTCTGATGACACCCCCCCTTCTTTCCCTGTTCTGTCAGTCACGGCTCGGAGGAGCTAGCAACAGGCAGGGGTGCAGCTAGAGGTCAAACAGAGAAATGAGATCCAGCTGTTGTCCAAGGGTGAAGCCACTCTCACACACGCTCACTCTTACTCCCTTTTTCTCCCCTTGACCCAAATAAACTGATTTTCAGCGGTACTCACCTACTTTTCGGTAGCTGTTAAGCGCAAGACTCAAAACTCCCTTTATTACCTAGTGCCTCCCGGGCAGGGTCTGTGGATCTTTTCCCTCAGACGAAAGAGGTCTGTGCTGGCTGGATTGGTGATCTCTGGACCCCCGTCCGAGTGGCTGGGTTAGCTGGGAGTCCTGCCGCGGTCACCAAATTGTCAGAAGAATTTCCCAGTCCATTTCAGCTGGGAAAAGCCGAGGAGGAAGGAATCAAGAACAGTGAGCTACCGAAAAGCAGGAAGGCAATACAGTGAAAGAAAAGTGACTTCAGCATTCCTGCCTTCCAAGGTGAACTTTGGGTCTTGAGTTGTGATTTTTATATGCTTTTTCTACCCTAAGGCTATGGGAATTGATGGTTCCTTCTTTTGTGTTTAATGGTTGTCCGGAGTTTCCCTTCCTGCTTGAAGAGGTATTTCTTTTGTCCAGTTTCTATTTTGGGAGTTAATCCCTTCAGGGGCAGGGCAGGGAGTTCCTGGTTGGCTAGGTTATCTGATTTTCTCAATTGCTCAGGCTTGGTTTCTTGGCGCTTGATTTAAAGTTGCAACATTTTGTGAGGTGTTAAGTGGTTCTTGGTGGTATGCCCTGGTGGGCTAGGTCAGGGGTCCCCAACCTTTTGGACCTCAGGGACCACCAAGGTCATAATTTTAAATCCTGCAGACCACCAAATTCATAATTTTAAATCCCATGGACCCTAATTCATAATTTTAAGTCCCGCAGACCACTAATATGAATTTTTTTAAAAAGATAAATACATTTGTAAAATAATGATCAGAGAACTTCCATTTATTAATAAGAAATGCACCTATTTAACAAAATTATAAATGCTTATTTAATCATAACAAATCTTTAAAGGTTGTTTAATTGTAACAAAATTATTAAAGTTAGTGTAATTATTACAAAATAATTGAAGCTTATTTGATGGTGGCTTGCTGATGTTGTTGGGAAAGTCAGTCCCATATTCCAGAGCTGGAGCTGTAGTCCCTTCCCTCCCCTCTCCTCCCCTCCCTTTCCCCCTTTCCTTTCCTTTCCTCTTCTTCCTTTCCTTTCCTCTTCTTCCTTTCCTTTCCTCTTCTTCCTTTCCTTTCCTTTCCTCTTCTTCCTTTCCTTTCCTTCTTTCCTTTCCTTTCCTTCTTTCCTTTCCTTCTCTTTCCTTTCCTTTCCTTTCCTTCTTTCCTTTCCTTCTTTCCTTTCCTTCATTCCTTTCCTTCTTCTTTCCTTTCCTTTCCTCTTCTTTCCTTCTTTCCTCTCCTTTCCTTTCACCTTCTACCTTTCCTTTCCTTTCCTTCCCTTCCCTTCTTTCCTTTCCTCTTCTTCCTTTCCTTTCCTTTCCTTCTTTCCTTTCCTTTCCTTTCCTTTCCTTTCCTTTCCTTTCCTTTCCTTTCCTTTCCTTTCCTTTCCTTTCCTTTCCTTTCCTTTCCTTTCCTTTCCTTTCCTTTCCTTTCCTTTCCTTTCCTTCTTTCCTTTCTTTTCCTTTTCCTGCACCCGGGTGGAGGAGCTGCTCCGGGATGACCAAAGGGCTAGTCCTGTAACTACCACAGCTCTGGAATATGGGACTGGCCCATGGTGGGGCTGGAAATCTGCACCATAGGGGGTGGCACTTGCAATGTGCAACTTTGCAGGTGGTGAAACGTGCAAAAAGGAGCGCAGCCCTCACTGGCCGGAACAAAATAAGGGTGCTGTTGGGGGGGGGGGGCACTGCGCAAGTGGGCAGAAGCAGGGGTTGTGATGGCTGAAAGCTGTGGGAGCGGGAGTTTGCTGTCCATTGGGGACAGTAGCTCGGCCCCCTGCAGACTCTCGTCTCTCAAGGAGCCCGGCCGAAGTTTCCCACGCCACTTCAGCAAGCGCTCCTCGAGAGACGAGTTTGCAGGGGGCCGAGCTAGCGTCCGCAATGGACAGCAAACTCCAGCTGCTCCCCGGACCGGACGCCATTTACCACTCTGAGTCCCAAGCAGCAGGAGATGAGGGCTGCCTTGGCCACCGGCTGGTGCAAATATACCAAGGCGGAATGCTGATGCCACGCAAATGCAAGTAGCACTTTGCTCCCGCAGCTTCCAGCCATCGCAACCCCCGCTTCGGCCCACTTGCGCAGCGCCCCCCCCTCCACTGCAACAGCACCATTCTTTCGTTCCGGCTGGTGAGGGCTGCGCTCCTTTTTGCATATTGCACCACCTGCAAAGTTGCACATTGCAAGTGCCACCCCAGGGCAGAGATTTCCAGCCCCACCACGACCGGTCCCTTATTCCAGAGCTGTAGTAGTCACACTCACAGGACTGGCCCATTGCAGCTCCTCCACCCAGGTGCACTGTCCATTGCAGACGCTAGCTCAGCCCCCTGCAAACTCGTCTCTCGAGGAGTACTTGCTGAAGCGGCGTGGGAAACTTCGGCTGAGCTCCTCGAGAGACGAGAGTTTGCAGGGGGCCAATCTAGCAGGCGCTTTCTCTCAGACCTCCCACCCAGAGGCTGTTGTGTCCCAGCACAGGAACCCCCAGAAAGGACACGCACACAACCGTTTGCAAAAGAAATCAAGAAGTTTTACTAATAAATATTCTTAGTAAAGAGTCAGGGTTTTTCAAAGTCCAGAAACAAATGGTACGAGAGTCTGGGTGAATATTATCTTCGTGAGCTTTTCAGCCAGAGTTCAAATGTTCAAAACAAAGCTGGCAATTACTTAGTTCTTATCTCGTTACTCACTGGAGTTGGCAGGAATCCCGGAATCCAAAGCAAATGAGATGATATTTCCAAATACAGAACTCAGAGCGGGAACAAAGACGTCTTGAATGCTTGCAGAACACAGGTGTTGCTTCCAGCAACAATTCAGGCATGCTCCAGGACTTAAATAGCCTGAGGGCGTTGCCCATTAGCCCTCAGCTTTACCTGCGAGGAGACCTCTGGCTGTAAAGCCAATCCCGTCTGCTAGCTGCTCTGCGAGCCCTAGCATCCAGCAGAGGCTCCTCCTCCTCTGAGGACTCACTCTGCACCAGCTGAGAAGGTGCAGAAGGCCCTGGCTGGTCTTCCTCCTCTGGCACTGAGTCCTCATCACTGTCAGACTCAGGTGCCAGGTACACAGGGTGATAGTGCCGCACTACGGGTGGCTCTAGGTCCTCCGGATCCTCGACCAGCTGCACGGGACATGGGCAAGCCACAAAAGAGGCCTCGCAGAAGGAGAGATGTAGGCACGAAAGGCGGCTGAACCTTCCCCCCCCCCACAGGCAGCCGTTCGGCTGAGCGCAGTGAGTTCTTGGTCTTACCTTCCTGTTCCAGATCGTGTGGCTCGCACCACTATACTCAAGGTGAGGTTTGCACTCAGCCTTAAGAGTGGGGGCTGGCATGTGGGCGGGGTGATGTTGGGCGGTGCAGCCTTGTGTTCCCCGCGGGCGGGCTGGATTAATTGCTCTCGGCCATATCCAGCCCAGAGGCCAAATTTTCTCCACGGACCACCAAAAATTTCTCGCGGAACACCAGTGGTCCGCGGACCACAGGTTTATTTATTTATTTATTTATTTATTGGTTCTTCTATGCCGCCCTATTCCCGAGGGACTCAGGGCGGCGTACAACATCATATAAGAACACTAGAAATAATAACAATTTAAAAACACAATTAAAGTTAAAAAGATTAAAACAGTTAAAAGTATCCCCACCAGACATACCGGGGAAGAATTCCGATGGAGCTAGTCTCAACCCCCTGCCTGCAGGAAAAGCCATGTCTTAACGGCTTTTCGGAAGGCCAGCAGAGTGGGAATGGTTCGGGTCTCTGGGGGAAGTTGGTTCCAGAGTGCGGGGCCCCCCACAGAGAAGGCTCTCCCCCTAGGGCCCGCCAGCCGGCATTGTTTGGCTGACGGGACCTGGAGGAGACCCACTCTGTGGGCCCTAACCGGTCGGAGGGAAGTATGAGGCAAAATGCGGTCCCGAAGGTAACCTGGTCCTAAGCCATGTAGGGCTTTAAAGATGATGATCAACACCTTGAATTGTACCCGGAGACCGATGGGCAACCAATGCAGCTGGCGGAGTATAGGTGTAACGTGGGTGTACCTTGGCACACGCACCACGGCATGCGCAGCCGCATTTTGCACCAACTGGGGTCTCCGGATACTCTTCAAGGGTAGCCCCATGTAGAGCGCATTGCAATAATCCAATCGGGAGGTGACAAGGGCGTGAGTGACCGTGAGTAGAGCCTCCTTCTCCAGGTATGGCCGCAATTGGTGCACCAGGCGAACCTGTGCAAAGGCCCCCCTAGCCACAGCGTTAAGATGTTGATCCAATTTTAACTGTGGATCTAGGAGGACCCCTAAATTGCGGACCTGCTCTGAGGGAGTTAACTTCCCTCCCTCAAGAACCAAGGAGGGACAGTTGTCATAGTCCTTAGGGGGCAATATCCAAAGCCACTCAGTCTTGTCGGGGTTGAGTCTGAGTCTGTTCCTCCCCATCCAGGTCCTAACGTCGTCCAGGCACCGGCACATTACATCAACTGCCTCACTGAATTGAGACGGGGTGGTGATGTACAGCTGGGTGTCATCAGCGTACTGATGAAAACTCACCCCGTGTCTACAGATGATCTCCCCCAGCGGTTTCATGTAAATGTTAAACAGGATGGGCGAGAGAACCGAACCCTGAGGCACCCCGCATAATAGGGGCCTAGGAGACGATCTCTGTCCTCCTGTTAACACCGACTGCATCCTATCGGTGAGATAAGAGGAGAACCACCGTAAAACGGTGCCTCCCATTCCCAACTCAATGAGACGATGCAGAAGGATACCATGGTCGATGGTATCGAAAGCCGCTGAGAGGTCAAGTAGCACCAGGATGGAGGAATTTTCCCCATCCCGGGCTCGCCAGAGATCATCCATCAGTGCGACCAAGGCAGTTTCTGTACTGTAGCTGCGCCTGAAGCCCGACTGATAGGAGTCTAGATGATCAGTTTCCTCCAATAGCCGCAGAAGCTGAGCAGCCACCACCTTCTCCACAACTTTACCTAAGAAAGGTAAGTTGGAGACCGGACGAAAGTTTTTCAAGTCCGCCGGATCCAGGGAAGGCTTCTTCAAGAGGGGTCTCACCACCGCAACTTTTAATGGCTGCGGTACGGATCCCTCCCTTAAAGAAGCGATGATCACTGCCTGGATCCAGCCGCGAGCCACCTCTCTGCTGGCCGAAACCAGCCAGGAGGGGCACGGGTCCAATAAACAGGTGGAGGTACCCATCGCACCCACGGCTATGTCCACATCTTCAGGAGAAACAGGCTCAAACTCCTCCCACAACGGTGGACTAAGACTTGCCCCTGTCAACTCCATGGACTCTGCCCAGCCGGAGTCCAGGTTCGACCAGATCTGAGCGACTTTATCCGACAGAAACTCTGCAAATTCCTCAGCTCTACCTTGCAAGTGTTCCTTGCTCCCCCCTTTAGCAAGGAGGGTGCGAGTCACCCTAAACAAGGCGGCTGGTTGTTGACCTGTGGGCTAGGTTATCTGATTTTCTCAATTGCTCAGGCTTGGTTTCTTGCCACTTGCCTTCAGGCAAGCGCTAAGCCTATTGTTGATTTAAAGTTGCAACATTTTACGAGGTGTTAAGTGGTTCTTGGCGGTACGCCCAGAAGCCTGGCTAATTACTTTCTCTGCCGCCTGAGAGAGAAAAAAAGTGTAGGTTTTTTATTCTAGTGTTGCTGCATGGTTTCTTAATGTTATTGGGGTGAAAATATGAGAGTATTGTCAGGGTGGAGTGTGCCAAGGTAAACCTTCTGACAATAGAATTTCAAATATGTTTCTACCAATGCTTTAATTTTCCAATGACTTCCCTCATGTAATTTTTTTAATCACTATTCTTGCAGTATTTCGTGATAACTAGAGAGTCCCCTTAAGGCCCTTTTTGTTGTTTGGTAATTGTAAATCTACTATAGCTTCAATCCTTTTGCTGCCAAAAAGTTACTTTCCAATTTCTTGATAATTCTCAGAACAAGGTCTTACAAAGCTGGGAAGCTACATGAGAACGTATTTGCTTCCACAGCTAAAGGTGGAGGAAAGGGGGGAAAAAGAAAAAAAATCATTTGTCCTGTTTCAGATAGACTATACTTGTCCATGGAGGCTCTATCAAAGATTGTAAAAAATAATAATTTGTTTTCTTCCCCTTTCACCCTGATTAGATGCTATGTTACGAGAAATATATATATAACTCAGTAAACTTGTTGTAAATAACACATTCAGGATTTCAAAAGGTAAAGCTCCCAGGCTTCACCGATCAGCAGTATGCTAACATTTCTATAATGCCTTTGTGTCAGGCAGATAATATTCAGATCACTCTTGGGGGAGCAGATCAAAGAAGCAACATGATAGCTGAGAAGACAAAAGATTTTTTATTTATTTATTTTATTTATTTAAATGGATTTCTATGCCGCCCAACTCCCAGGGGACTCTGGGCGGCTCACAACATATTAGAATCCATTACAAAATATAAAATACAGTAATTAAAAAACATACAAAAGTTAAAAAGAGTATCTCATATTCACAATCAAGGGGGAAGACCCATATCTAATCTAGTTGGTGTCACTTTCACCCCGCCTGCCGGAAGAGCCAAGTTTTTATTGCTTTCCGGAAGGCCAGCAGGGTGGGGATGGTCCTGATCTCCGGGGGAAGCTGGTTCCACAGGGAGGGAGCTCCCACAGAGAAGGCCCTCCCCCTCGGCCCCGCCAACCGACATTGTTTGGTCGATGGGACCTGGAGGAGACCGACTCTGTGGGCCCTGACCGGTCGTAGGGAGGTATGCGGCAGGATGCGGTCCCGAAGGTAACCTGGCCCTGAGCCATGTAGGACTTTAAAGGTAACGACCAACACCTTAAATTGGATCCGGAGACTAATGGGCAGCCAATGCAGCTGGCGGAGGATCGGTGTTACGTTGGTGCATCTGGGTACACCCACCACAGCTCGCGCAGCTGCATTTTGCACCAATTGCAGTCGCTGGACACTCTTCAAGGGTAGCCCCATGTAGAGCGCATTGCAGTAATCCAGCCGTGAGGTGATAAGGGCATGAGTGACTGTGAGAAGTGCCTCCTTCTCCAAGTAGGGTCACAATTGGTGCACAAGACGTACTTGTGCAAAGGTCCCCCTAGCCACAGCTGAAAGATGTTGCTCCAATTTTAGCTGTGGGTCTAGGAGGACACCCAAATTGCGGACCCGTTCTGAGGGAGCTAATTTCTCCCCCCCAAGAACCAAGGAGGGACAATTTATTTATTTTATTTATTTATTTATTTTGGTTTTCTTATATGCCGCCCAACTCCCGAGGGACTAAGGGCGGCTTACAGCAAAAAAAATACAAGAGCAACCAACAATAAACATTACTAAAATCAAATATAAAAATTAAAAATTCAGTATTAAAAACATCCAACAACCAGACATACCCGGGGGAGAGCTCAGATGGATTAGGCTCTGCCCCCTGCCTGCAGGAAAAGCCATGTCTTAACGGCTTTTCGGAAGGCCAGCAGGGTGGGGATAGTTCGGGTCTCTGGGGGAAGTTGGTTGCAGAGCGCGGGGCCTGCCACAGAGAAGGCCCTCCCCCTAGGGCCCGCCAGCCGGCATTGCTTGGCTGACGGGACCTGGAGGAGGCCAACTCTGTGGGCCCTAACCGGTCGAAGGGAAGTATGAGTCAGAATGCGGTCCCGGAGATAGCCTGGTCCTAAGCCATGAAGGGCTTTAAAGATGATGATCAACACCTTGAATTGGACCCGGAGACCGATGTGCAGCCAATGCAGCTGGCGGAGTATAGGTGTCACGTGGGTGTACCTTGGCACACCCACCACAGCACGCGCAGCCGCATTTTGCACCAACTGGGGTCTCCGGATACTCTTCAAGGGTAGCCCCATGTAGAGCGCGTTGCAGTAGTCCAAGCGGGAGGTGACAAGGGCATGAGTGACTGTGAGTAGAGCCTCCTTCTCCAAGTATGGCCGCAACTGGTGCACCCCTGGTGCAACATATACTGTACCTGTGCATTTTGTTTTTCTTGCCTAAATATAGAACCTTACTTTTTTCACCATTGAATTTCATTTTGTTAGATAGCATCAGGGGTGGGTTCCAAAATTTTTACTGTCACTCTGTGGGCGTGGCTTAATTTTGTGGGAGTGGCTTAATTTTGTGGGAGTGGTTTGATGGTCAGGTGACCGGGTAGGAGTGGCTTGATGGTCAGGTGACTGGGTGGGAGTGGCTTCATGGTCGTGTGACTGGGTGGGTGTGGCCAACTCAATGTCACTCATGTCAAGGGGTGCCTCGCCTTGCCCCTCCCCTCCCAGCCATTCCTTGTCACACCCTGCCTCAACGAATCTACAGTTCTGTAAAAATATTGTTCACCATTTTTCAACTTTATTATCTACATACTATAGATGTACTTTCATGGACCACTGAAAGGAGGAAATGGCTCACATGCTTTGCCCAAGAGTGTGATAGGCAACAGGCTTTTAAGGGGCTGCCAGAAAGAAGGTGGGGGCAATGTATTTTCCAAAGTACCAGAAGGCAAAACAAGGAGCAATGGATGGAAACTGAACAAAGAGAGAAGCAACCTAAAACTAGGGAGAAACTTCCTGACAGTGAGAACCAATATAGGTGCAGAAATATTTCAGTCATAATTTCAGATATAAAATAGCCATTCGTGTAATACAACCTGCATATTGTTCAAAACAGTAATTAGTGTTATGGCTGATGTGGCTGATTATGGAATATCATATTAAGCTGGACTTATGCAACCTGATCTAAAATATTAACACACACACATTTATGCTCTGGACTATAGACATTGAATGCATGTAAATCCCTGAAAAATATGTGGTAGCCCTGGGCAAAAGAAAGGCAGTAAAATCACTCTACGTGTAAAATAGTATAAAATATTAACACATGATAAATAATGGAACAATTAAAAATAATAGCACAGAGTTTTCTTTCTCTCTCTCCCTTTCTTCCTCTTTCTTTCTCTTTCTTTCTCTCCTCACTCTCTCTCTCCTTTCCTCTTTCTTTCTCTCTTTCTCTGTCTCTGTCTCTTTTTTTCTTTCACGTCATCCACCTTGCAGAGGATCACTTGCGCCCCCCCTCCCCAAGAGAAACCCCCATCATTGCATCCCGGGAGCGCGCAGTTTGGGCTGGAGACCCTCAAAAGCGAAGGAGGTTATTGTGCCTGGCAGGGGAGAGAGAAGCAAAGTCGGACAAACCCATTGCGCGTCTCCCCTGGTGGCAGCTCCTCTCTGTGCTGCTTGCCAAGGCATCTGCCCCAGGGTAGCACCAGCGGGGCTCTCTGCCGTCCCAGGGAACGCTCCATGGGAAAGTGGGGCACCTGACAGATGGCAAGCCGGTCCAGAACCCCAGTGGGGCAGGAAGGTGTGTCTCTCCAGCCCCACCTCACTGCGCTGCGGCCCGCGTCGTCTGAATGCTGGGCTGGCGAGTGAAGAAGCAGCTGGTCGGGGCAAGTGTGCAGCCTGGGGGCGGTGCCAAAGGAGGGTTGGGGGGCAGCAGAGACGCTGAAAGGTGCCTGGAGCACCAAGGACTGGACCGGGGGAAGACGCCTGGCTGGCTCGGCTGCTACAGAGCAGCGAGGGGACGGCCCGGCCCGCGCCCACCGGTGAAGCGATGCCCTCGCCGCGCCAGCCTGCCGCTGCCACTGGGACTCCGTGTTGCCCAAGGGTGCCCACCGCCCATGGGATGTAGCCACGGCAGGCTGCTGGGGGGGCTTCTGCGTGCCCTGGCCATGCTGCTGCTCTGCACCTGCGAAAATGCCTGGGATCATCGCTGAGTGTTTTGGAGCTTCTCTGGCTGCTGAAGTGGGGGGGGGGAATGGAGATAGCTCCTGCTGGGCGGTCCACCTCCCGTCAGCAGCCAGAGAAGCCTCGAACGTGCGAAAATGCCTGGGATCATCGCTGAGCGTTTTGGAGCTTCTCTGGCTGCTGAAGTGGGGGGGGGGAAATGGAGATAGCTCCTGCCGGGCAGTCCCCCTCCCCTCAGCAGCCAGAGAAGCCTCAAACATGCGAAAATGCCTGGGATCATTGCTGAGCGTTTTGGAGCTTCTCTGCCTGCTGAAGTGGGGTGGGAAACGGGGATAGCTCAGGGGTGGGTTGTGACTTACCTCGCTACCAGTTTGCTTCCTCCTGCCACGTGGTGCAAAAAAAACAAAGCTGAAAAACAGATGGCGGCCGCATGCACAGTGCCGGAACTTGGCTTCTGTGCATGCTGAGAAGGGGAATTTTTTTTTTTTATAAAAACCCGCCCAAAATGAAATGGCGACGCATGCCCAGTGCCTAAAACTCGGCTTCTGCGCATGCTCATTAGAAGAAAAAATTTAAAAATCCAAAAAAAATCAAAAAAAATTTGGGGGGAAAAATGGCAGCGCCCAAGGACCGGGACCGGCTGATGACGTCACCAGCAGGCTACTACCGGTGCACCCACACCGGGGCACACTGGGAGGAACCCACCTCTGGATAGCGCCCAATGTTCAAGTCTGTCAAGCTCCTTCTGTATCTTGAGCCTATCTTCTGGAGAGTTGGCTATTCCTGCCAGTTTGGTGTCATCTGCAAATTTGATGAGTTCCCCATCTATCCCCTCGTCCAAGTCATTGATGAAGATGTTGAAGAGTACTGGGCCTAAAACAGAGCCTTGGGGTACTCCACTACATACTTCCCTCCATGTAGATGCAGTTCCATTGAGCACTACACGTTGAGTGTGGTTGGTTAGCCAGTTTTGAATCCATCTGGTGGTGTTGCTGTCTATCCCACATTTTTCTACTTTATCTAGTAGTAGGTTATGGTCTACTTTATCAAATGCCTTACTGAAGTCCAAGTAAACCACATCGACAGCATTCCTCTGGTCCACTAATTTTGTCACTTTGTCAAAGAATGCAATAAGATTAGTCTGGCATGATCTGTTTTTGACAAACCCATGTTGGCTTTTGGTTATTACTTTGTTTGCTTCTAGGTGTTCATTGATTCGTTGCTTGATTATCTTTTCCAAAATCTTCCCTGGTATTGAGGTCAGGCTGATAGGTCTGTAGTTTCCTGGATCTTGTTTTTTCCCCCTTTTTGAAGATGGGAACTACATCAGCTCTTTTCTAGTCCTCTGGCAGTTCCCCGGTGCTCCAGGATCTTTGAAAGATATAGTTCAGTGGTTCTGAGATCTCGTCTGCCAGTTCCTTCAGAACCTTGGGGTGTAATCCATCCGGTCCTGGTGATTTGAACTCATCTAGGGTAGACAGGTGTTCACTTACCATTTTCTTCCCTATTTTAACTTGTGTTACTAATCTGTTTTTTGCGGTGCTGTTTTTGATAGGTTGGACTGTTTTTTTCCCTTTGTGTAAAGACAGTTGCAAAAAACGAGTTAAGTATCTCTGCTTTCTCCCTGTTGCTTGTCACCATCTTGCCACTTTCTCCCTGCAATGGACCAATTGTTTCCTTGACTTTTTTCTTGTTTTTAATATGTTGGAAGAAGCTTTTTTTGTTACTTTTTACTTTTGTTGCAAGCCTTTGTTCGCTGTGAGCCTTAGCTTTCCTCACTTCATCTTTACAGGCTTGGGCTATTTGCTGGTATTCTGCCTTAGTTATTTCCCCCTCTTTCCACTTTTTATACTTGTCCTTTTTGTCTTTCAATTTGTCAGAGAGTTCTTTATGCAGCCATGCTGGTTTCTTTTGAGACCTATTATTTTTCTTCTTCATTGGTATTGTGCTAGACTGGGCTTTTATAATCTCACTTTTCAAAATTTCCCAAGCTTCTTGAGTTGTTTTCCCCTTGAGGATTCTCATCCATGGAATCTTTCCCAAGTTCTCTTTAAGTTTATTGAAATTAGCTCTCTTAAAGTCCAAGACTCTAGTTTGACTTTGTTCTACTGCTTGTGTTTGCATAATGTTGAATTCCAATATTGCATGATCACTTGCCCCAAGGTTCCTGTAGCTTCAACACCTTCTATCATTTCATCTCTGTTAGTGAGAATTAAGTCCAATATGGCTGATCCCCTTGTTCCCTTCTCTACTTTTTGGGTAACAAAGTTGTCTGCTAGGTTTGTTAGGAACCTGTTGGATCTTCCACTTGGTGCAGAGTTTGTCTCCCAGTTGATGTCAGGGTAGTTAAAATCCCCCATTACTATTGTGATGTGCTTCCTACATACCTTAGTTAGCTGACTAGCAAAAAGTTCATCTACTTCCTCTGTTTGGTTGGGTGGCCTATAGTATAGACCTATGGCAATGTCATTCCCCCCCATTTAATATTGACCCAAATGCATTCAAGATAATTTTCATTATTGTTGTGCTCTATTTCTGTAGAGATGTAGTTATTTCTTATATATAGTGCAACTCCACCTCCTCTTTTATTTGGTCTATTTCTTTTAAATAATTTAAATCCCTCTAGCTGTATATTCCATTTGTCAGTTTCATCCCACCAAATTTCTGTAATGGCAACAATATCATATCTTCCCTCATTTACTTGAATTTCTAATTCACCCTGTTTATTCCTCATACTCTGTGCATTGGTGTATAGACATTTGAGTCCATTTTGATTGACCCTGTGTTTACTGTCTACATAACCTGTGTTGTGCCTGACTGCCCCTACTTTCTTGCCACCTGTTTGATTAGTGCACATGGTATGACACTCACTATTAAATGTTAGAACAATTAGACAGTTAGAACAATTAATCAGTGGAACAGCTTGCCTCCAGAAGTTGTGAATGCTCCAACACTGGACGTTTTTAAGAAGATGTTGGATAACCATTTGTCTGAAGTAGTGTAGGGTTTCCTGCCTAAGCAGGGGGTTGGACTAGAAGACCTCCAAGGTCCCTTCCAACTCTGTTGTTGTTGTTGTTGTTGTTGTTGTTGTTGTTGTTATTATTATTATTATTATTATTATTATTATTATTATTATTATTATTATTATTATTATTATTATTATTATTATTATTATTATTATTATTATTATTATTATATGATTGGCTTTGCTTGACAGCAGGGCTGATAAACTTACCCGCACACACATCTATGTTGCGTGCACTGATAACCCTATTAATTTTAGATTTCTGGGAAATCTAAAATTAATAGGGTTATCAGTGCACGCAACATAGATGTGTGTGCGGGTAAGTTTATCAGCCCTGCTGTCAAGCAAAGCCAATCATATAATAATAATAATAATGGGGACAGAAATGTTCTGTATCAATTAATTCTCTGTCCCCGCTGTTCAGTTTAAATGTTTATCCAGGAAATCTGTGAATTTAATACCAAGTAGCTCAGTCCCTTTCTTTGATGGATGCAAACCATCTCTTTTGTACAGTTTTTCATTGGACCAGCTGCAGACATCATGACTAATAAAACCAAAGCCTTCCCTTTTATACCACTCCTTTAGCCACACATTGAACTCTGCTACACATTGGCCTTTCCCTTTTTGTTCCTTATATACTGGTAAAACCTCTGAAAAGATACACCTACAACCTATACTACTAAGTTCATGCCCCAAGCTCTGGAAGTTATTCTGCACAGAAAGTACATCTTTTTGGGACAGATCATTTGTGCCAAGATGTATAATAGCATCAACATCACAGTCCTTACTGGCATTCTTGACTATCTTAAGAATACGGCTCTTGTCTCTGCTGGCAGTAGCACCTGGCAGACACCTGACCTCTTTCAAAACCTCCATATCCTTTCCTAAATTTACGTCCCTTACAATTGAATCACCAATCTGAAGGTGTTTACTCTTTTTTGATACCTTGCTGCTCTTGTGTGACTGATGTGTAATACCTGATTCACACTTTCCCCTTTCCAAAGTAACTTCTTCATCTTGGACCACAATCCCCTGCTTATTTGAGTTATCATTATCACAACTACCTTGAACTGTCGCTTTAGTGTCCCTATTATGGTCAGCAAGGGCACTATATCTGTTATGCTGGGACACAGCAAAAGCTTTGTGTTTATGGTTCACAGCTTTCACCCTGCCAGATTCCACAGTTGTCAATACTGCCTTTCTCCTGCAGGATCTTTGTGGTAGAGGGGGCTGATAGCACGGCAGCTTAATAGAGAGGAATGGCTCAATTGGGCACCTAATTTCTGCTTGGAGAGCACAGATTAGAGATTCTAGATAGGTAATATGTCGACATAGACTAGTAGTTTGTTTACAAAGAGGACAGTATCCAAATTTGAAAAAAATACTTCGAAACACAGCTGTAAAACAAGTATTACACTGAACTAAGCCAGTCATTTTGAAATAAAATAAAATCACAATCTCAAGAGCACCTGAATGTATTATTACTATTTTTGGTTTATAGTTATATGATTCACGTGCCGTTAGGCGTGAGGGCCGCTACCTTTCTCCTTTGTTCTCTCGCTCAGACTCCCAACTCTCAGCCAGCAGCTTCACCCCCAGCTTCTGTGAAGTTAAAATGTAATGGAGGAAGGTTTTTTTCTACCTTTCTCCTTTGTTCTCTCGCTCAGACTCCCAACTCTCAGCCAGCAGCTTCACCTCCAGCTTCTGTGAAGTTAAAATGTAATGCAGGAAGTTTTTTTCTACCTTTTCCTTTGTTCTCTTGCTCAGATTCCCAACTCTCAGCCAGCAGCTTCACCCCCAGCTTCTGTGAAGTTAAAATGTAATGGAGGAAGGTTTTTTTCCTACCTTTCTCCTTTGTTCTCTCACTCAGACTCCCAACTCTCAGCCAGCAGCTTCACCCCCAGCTTCTGTGAAGTTAAAATGTAATGGAGGAAGGTTTTTTTCCCTACCTTTCTCCTTTGTTCTTTCACTCAGACTCCCAACTCTCAGCCAGCAGCTTCACCCCCAGCTTCCGTGAAGTTAAAATGTAATGGAGGAAGGTTTTTTTCTACCTTTCTCCTTTGTTATCTCGCTCAGACTCCCAACTCTCAGCCAGCAGCTTCACCCCCAGCTTCTGTGAAGTTAAAATGTAATGGAGGAAGTTTTTTTTCCTACCTTTCTCCTTTGTTCTCTCACTCAGACTCCAAACTCTCAGCCAGCAGCTTCACCCCCAGCTTCTGTGAAGTTAAAATGTAATGCAGGAAGTTTTTTTCTACCTTTCTCCTTTGTTCTCTCACTCAGACTCCCAACTCTCAGCCAGCAGCTTCACCCCCATTCTCCCTGGCCCATTTGCCGACACACCGTTTGTCCCGGGCCTTTGGCCACACGGGACAATTAGCCGCCACCCAATCGGGTGGCAGGCAGGAGCCAAGGTGCTGTGGTGGCAGTGTGTGATTGCCGATTGCAGGGGCTGTGGGGCTGTGGGGGGGGGCGCTATGGCACGAGGCTTCTGGCATGGGTGCAGCAAGCTAACTGCCTGTTCGATGTCAACACTGGTGAAAGGCAAACGCTGCCTGCACGCAGCTCCTGGGGGGCTGGGGGCGGGCGCACGGCTCATGCTGGTGCTAGGAGGGGGAAGCAGGCAAACGCTGCCTGCATGCAGCTCCTGGGGGGCTGGGAGGTGGCAGGCAAACACCTGTGCACTGTTCCTGGGGGGCTGGGGGGGCAGGCAAACGCTGCCTGCGCTCAGCTCCTGGTGGTGCGGGGGGGGGGGAGGTCAAAAGGAGGTGGCTCGCAGTCTGCCCGTTAGGCGTCAAGCTAGAGTCCAGGTGCGGAGGCAATGGTGTGGGGGTGAAAATGGGAAGCCACCGCAGGCAACAGGCAGGCAGCAGTGGGCGGGGGCTTCCCAATTTGACCTCTCACTGCCTTTGCCTCTGCGTCTGGACTCTGGCTCAGTTCAGTTGCCTCCCCACCCCCCATTGTGCACCACACCATTCGAACCCCCCCCCACAAGCAGCAGCTGTGTTTACTGCTGCCCCCCCCAGGAGCTGCACTCAGGCAGCGTTTGCCTGCCGTCCCCCTCCCAGCACCAGCACCAGGTGCACAGGCAGCATTTGCCTGCTGCCCCCCAGCCCCCCAGGAGCTGCATGCAGGCAGTGTTTGCCTGCCTGCCCCCCCCCCCGCTCTCTTCCATAACCTGTCACCCATCACATCCCTTTCCCAGCCCCTTTGGTAACCCTTCCCAGTGCCATTGTTGCTGCTTGCCACATAATTGGCTGGTGGCTTTTTGTCCCGTGGAGTGAAACACCTGGGACAAACGGTGTTTAGGCAAATGGGCTGAGGCAGAGGGCAGCAGAGTCGGACAGCGAGGAGGCTGGGGAGGAACATGGGCCAGGCCTGGAGTCTGGAGAAGGCTCAGTTCCAGAGGCAGAGATCCAGCCCGGGCCATCTAGGAGGTCTGTGCTGACTCCAGAGCCTCCAGAGGCTGACATGAGCGAGACAGAGGAACAGGGGGAGCCTGTTCCCAATGCGCGCATGCGCAGAGCTGCCAGAAGGCAAGAACAGTTACGGAGGAAAAGGACTACTCAGGAGTAAGGCTTGGAGGTGATTGGCCCCTCCCATAGGCTATAAAAGTGGAGGAAACGGATGTGCTCGTTGCAGGAAGCAACTTTGTTCAATTCGTGTCCCAGCATTTCTGTTCTGACTCCATGTTTCTGTTTGGCCTTGCAAAGTTCCTTGCCAATTAGGTCTTTGGCAGTGTGTCAAGAGAGATAAAGGTTGGTGATATCAGCCTTCTTCTGAAAGACTTCTGTCGGACTAATTAACATTGTTTGGGACTTATTACGGCTGGGAATGAACATAATTCACAGCCATTAAAATAAAAAGAGGTTTTTGGGACTCCGTTTGTGCTTTATTATTTATCAGGAAGCCTAGGTCAGAACAGGCAAGAGGCTGAAGGCCAGAGGGCCATTGGCCAGGGAGAATCGCCGGGGGAGGGCCAGTGGAGGAGGAAAGCTGGCTGTGAATGGGCTGAGGTGGGTGGCTGGAGACAAAGGAGGCGCGGCTAAGGGTGGGAGCCTAAAGGTCCCATTCTGGAGGGGTGGGGATCAAACACATAGGCATTCATACTATTTAACATTACAGTTTAAATTCACAGAAGCTGGGGGTGGGGCTCCTGGCTGAGACTTGTGAGTCTGAGTAGAGGAGAAAGAAAGGTAGGAAAACACCTTCTTCCATTACAGTTTAAATTCACAGAAGCTGGGGGTGGGGCTCCTGGCTGAGACTTGTGAGTCTGAGTGAGAGAAAGAGGAGAAAGGTAGTGGCCCACGCGCCTAACGGCACGTGAATCATATAACTGTAAACCAAAAATAGGAATAATACATTCAGGGTTAGTGTGCTTGAGATTGTGATTTTATTTTATTTCAAAATGACTGGCTTAGTTCAGTGTAATACTTGTTTTACAGCTGTGTTTCGAAGTACTCTTTTCAAATTTGGATACTGTCCTCTTTGTAAACAAATTACTAGTCTACGTGGACATATTACCTACCTAGAATCTTTAATCTGTGCTCTGGAAGCAGAAATTAGGTGCCAAATTCAGGCATTCCACTCTAACGAGCTGCCGCACTATCAGCCCCCTCTACCACAAAGATCCTGCAGGAGAAAGGCAGTATGGACAACTGTGGGATCTGGCAGGGTGAAAGCTGTGAACCATAAACACAAAGCTTTTGTTGTGCACCAGCATAACAGATATAGTGCCCTTGCTGACCTTAATAGGGACACTAAAGCGACAGGTCAAGGTAGTTGTGATAACGATAACTCAAATAAGCAGGGGATCGTGGTCCAAGATGAAGAACTTATTTTGGAAAGTGGAAAGTGTGAATCAGGTATTACACATCAGTCACACAAGAGAAGCCACCTTCTGGTTGGTGATTCAATTGTAAGGGATGTAAATTTAGGAAAGGATATGGAGGTTTTGAAAGAGGTCAGGTGTCTGCCAGGTGCTACTGCCAGCAGAGACAAGAGGCGTATTTGGCCGGGAGAGACTTAATTAGTAAATTGGGGATTGTTATTATGGGGAATGAAAGGGAAATAATTGTAAATATTATGGCCTTGAGTGAGGAAGTTTAAGGAAAAGTGGACCCTCTTATATGAGCCCAAGAGGGCAATAGAGAAGGGGTACACATGGATCCTTTAAAGGTGACTTTAAAGAACCCTGGTGAAGTAATTCACCAGAAACATTATAACATTATGTTGGGAGGAAGAATGGGTTTAAACTTAAAGCCCGTGGTGGAAGGGCTGCTGAAGGACAAATGTGTGAATGTGCTGATGTTAATAATAATAACAACAGAGTTGGAAGGGACCTTGGAGGTCTTCTAGTCCAACCCGCTGCCTAGGCAGGAAACCCTACACTACTTCAGACAAATGGTTATCCAACATCTTCTTAAAAACTTCCAGTGTTGGAGCATTCACAACTTCTGGAGGCAGGCTGTTCCACGGATTAATTGTTCTAACTGTCAGGAAATTTCTCCTTAGTTCTAAGTTACTTCTCTCCTTGTTTAGTTTTCACCCATTGCTTCTTGTTCTACCCTCAGGTGCTTTGGAGAATAGTTTGACTCCCTCTTCATTGTGGCAACCCCTGAGATATTGGAACACTGCTATAATGTCTCCCCTGATCCTTCTTTTCATTAAACTAGACATACCCAGTTCCTGCAACCGTTCTTCATATGTTTTAGCCTCCAGTCCCCTAATCATCTTTGTTGCTCGTCTCTGCACTCTTTCTAGAGTCTCGACACCCTTTTTACATCGTGGCGACCAAAACTGAATGCAGTATTCCAAGTGTGGCCTTACCAAGGCATTATAAAGTGGTATTAGGACACTCGTGTTTCCAGTGCCTTCTTTCTTTATAGATGGCACATTGATCCCATCCTAATTGAACCATCATTTTGACTTTTCTCTTGTCTCTCTCCTCTTCTAATTTGGAATATACTTTTTGAGCTTCTCTGAGGAGATCCTTCATAGTTTTGGTCTCCCACCCATCCAATTTCTACAATTTATGCCTAATGTCCTCCCATGCTTTTCCCACAAATTAATATTTCAAAATCATCTGGTGCCCTGGATTGTCAGGGTCCATTTGTCCATATTTTTTTAGTTGACTCTTTAACCTGTCTAACCATTTGGTTGGTGTTTCTTCTATTAGTTTAGGCAATTCTTTCTTAAACTGCCTGATTTCAAAGGCTGTTAAGGGGGGCTTCAGCATACCCCACATTGCCTTCTCCCATAGGCACCTGTCTAAAGGGTGCCATAAATAATTGTCCCCTTTTCTGTTGTCTTGAGCAGAGGTGGGTTGCTACTGGTGCGGCCCACTCTACAGTACCGGTAGCGGCCAGCAGATGGTGGTGTTTGCACGTGCTCGCACCGGTGCTGTATTTTTGGGCGATTTTGCTTCTGCGCATGCATGGAAGCAAAATCTCGCTGAAATCTTGCAAGGGGACGCATGCGCGATTTCAGCGAGATTTTGCTTCCGTGCATGCGCAGAAGCAAAATCGTGCAAGGGGGCGCGCGCGCATAGCGAGCGCGTGTGTGCACCAAACGTGGCGATGCACACGCAGGGCTCCGGTAGCGAGGTAAGAGAGCAACCCGCCCCTGGTCTTGAGACAATAGGGGAAAAACCTTCTGCCATTAGTTTATATTTTGCCCACTTCACAGTACAATACTGGATCATAATCCTCTTCTTCAGACTCCTTGTTCTCTTATGTGCAGACCAATATTTTAACATTAAACCTAGAGGACTCTCCTGGGGGATTTCCCCCTCCCCCTCCCTTGGGCATTTTACCTATCCCATCCCTTTGCTCCAGCATTTACCCATATTAAACCTTTAAACCTGAACCTGGATCATTTCAGATCCATGGGGCCCCTCCCCTGAGTTCACAACTACCAAAGAATTGACAATTCCCTGGGCCATTCCTCAGTGCAATATTGAATCATGACCCCTGAAACAACAATATTGAATCATTTTCCTTTTATCCTTATACCTTGTACAGGAAATACCTTTCCAGTACTTCAGCATCCTCCCTCAGTTGACTATTGGGAGGTATGCTTCCCGGGATGTTTGACTCCACATCCCCCTTATTTCCCCTAGGCCTAGAATTCCTATTTCCCATTCTGCTTTACCTGAGACTCTTTCCCCAGTTCCACTGCACCTGACAGTCCCACTGTCGCCTTCTGACACTTCGTCTTTCTCCGGCTGTTTTCCTTGCAGAAGAACAGAACCGCGGATCCAGACTCCACACTCACTTCGTACTTACTTGTACGTCTCACACACACACACTTTCAAGAGTCTCACAGAATGTCCCAACCACCAAGGCAATACTTAAGTTCAATTTTCTTACCTTGGTCTGTGCACAGAGTTGCCTGGTTGCTGTGGTGCCCACTTATTTTCTCGTACTGCCTTCCTGGTTGCTGACTCACTCCTGGGATTACAGTCAGTCAGAGGAGCCGGACGACCACCGGTGGCACACGGGACTGTTGAAATAAACGGGATGAGGCTTCCCGGCTCTGGGGCGGACAGCCCCACTCCCCATGATGATGATAAATCCTGGTATGAGCCCCCAATTGTGAGAAACAGACTCACCAGTCAGAAATTTGACAGAGTCATGAAGTGATGCAGCAAGCAGTTTATTGTATGTAAAATATGTGTCATGCCAAGGCTCGACATATGCACCTTGGTGGGAGGGAGAGACACTGAGACCGGGGATCGACGGTTGCCAACACAACAAACTATTCTCAGCAGTTCAAAGCCTGACGCCGGTCTCCTCCAGGTCCCATCGACCAAGCAATGCCGGTTGGCGGGGCCGAGGGGGAGAGCCTTCTCTGTGGGAGCTCCCTCCCTTTGGAACCAACTCCCTCCAGAGATCAGGACTATCCCCACCCTGCTGGCCTTCCGTAAAGCAATAAAAACTTGGCTCTTCCAGCAGGTGGGGTGAAAGTGAGACCAATCAGATTATATTTGGGTCTTCCCCCTGGTCATGAATGTTGGTTGTTTTTTTAACTTTTATAATTTTTAACTGCTATGTGATTTTATATTTCAATAATGGATTTGACATGTTGTTAGCCGCCCAGAGTCCCCTGGGAGTTGGGCAGCATACAAATCTATTTAAATAAATAAATAAATAAATAAATAACGTCATGTTAAATGAGACGCAGAGAAACCCGAGCAAAGTGAAGTTGCAACCGGAAAGAGACAATCTAAGCCATGTGCAGCTAATGACCAGCTGGGGGGAGGGCTTGCAGCGCCGGATGGTGGTTTGGGGGGGGAATGATAAGGATTTGCATAAATAGCGCTGAGAGGCAGATGCTCTCAGCGCTGACTTTGTCATGAATTGGTTCGGCATGTTCTGAGCTCTTACCTGTAGCGTGATTAAAGCTGAAGTCCATACTTTTGAAAGTGTATTGAAGTCATTAACGCACGGGTTTGGCTTAGCCAGTCCGAGACTATGTTCTTGCAAGAGTGGGTAGCTAGCAAAGTAGGCACACCCAGAAATAGATTTCACCAGCTTTTTATTCTCTCAACCCGAAGCACAAGTCCCTCCCTTGCAGCCCCCTTTGACAAAGACTACAAGGTCACAATCTTTTCGGAATGCCTATTCCCCTCTCCATGAACTTCCCCACGTTTTATCTGTCTCCCCACCTTTTCCCCAGTTCCCCTTTTTCCTAGACTACCTTTGTTACATTCTCAGACTGAAGCACATAGGCTTCAGTCAGGTCCTCCATTCTGGAGGGAAAATACTGACTGCTGATTGGCTAGACTGTCTGGCAGCTCCCTATAAAAGGGCTGGCTGTCAGAAAGAGCCTTTGTTGGATTGTAAATAGTTGCCAAATAAAGAGCTGTTGTTCTGAAGCCACTTCTGTGTGCCTCTTCCATTCACCCTATCTAACACTGGTGTCGAAGGTGGGATTGGAAGGCAGATAGGCCAGAAAAGTGCTGACAACCTCGCAATCCAGCCCGGGGCAGTAAGTCTTTGACAAATGGCCTTTCTAAAGTGCCAACTCAGCTGACATGACAACGCACGCCCCGCCAAGTCACTTCAACCCAGCATGGGAGCACTACATGACTCGCTTTGAATGCTTCATGGAGGCAAACCACCTCCTTGGGCTATCGGACAACCGCAAACGAGCGCTCTTCCTGAGCTACTGTGGCACAGATGTGTTTGAGATGGCCCAGGCACTCGCCGAACCAACGCCGGTCCAGACGGTCACCTGGTCTGTCCTACAGACAATGCTCAAGACTCATTATGCCCCGAAAACCTCCAAATTTGTGCAGCGGCACGCATTCAATCTGCGGAACCAGAAGGAGGGGGAGTCCATTAATGAATACGTTACCGCCCTGCGCAAGGCTGATGACCATTGTGAGTTCCACGATCTAGATGAGCTACTGCTCGACCAAGTGATCTGTGGAATTCGGGACATTAACCTCCAACGGAGGTTACTTTCAAAGACCACCCTCACTCTCCAGATTGCGCTGGACGAGGCCAGGGCAGCTGAGGCATCCACTAGGTCGAGTGAGGCACTACAGCAACCAAGCAGCCCGAAAAGTGCATGAAAGACGGTCGGTGTGCATCGTGAGAGTTTGGTGCGAGACCTCTCACCTGACAGCAATGAGGAAGTTTGCCGCCTTCTATTCAAAAAGTGCGAAGCGGCAAACACACCCGATGACAGACTTCCACCATGTGCCAGATGCGGAGGGCACCATCACCGCAATGACTGCCGATACCGTGAGGCCATCTGTCAATGATGCGACCGTCGCGGTCATCTAGCAAGAGTCTGCCGTGCCAAGCTGCCTTCACCACAGGCAACACGACGAGCACCGAGCAACCCTGGCTACGCCAAGCAGCCTCAACACAGGGGTTGGCAGCCATGACAGAGAACTGACTGGGCCAACGTGACTGAGGCCTGCCAAACAACAATCTGGCAAGCAACCACGGCACACCGGAAGAAGCTGCGAGTCACCATCCTGCTCGAGGGGTCACCATGCAGCATGGAGATCGACACCGGGTTGTCTCTCACCATTGTATCCTGGGCCACGCTGCAACAAGCAATCCCGGGGATCCAGAAGAAACAACTGTGGCGCCAAGAGCTGAGGCTGACTGACTACCAAGGCAACCGCATTCCAGTCATCGGCTGCGGCACCTTCCGGGTGCAATTCAAGAATTTCAACGGCCCCCTCACGCTGACAGTGGTCAGCGGCTCCCTTCTAAGCCTGCTCGGCTTGGAGTGGTTCAAGGCCCTCGGCATGGGGGTGACCAGAATGAACATCGTCACCGACAACGCCACGGAAGACCTTCTGAGGGAGTTCGAGGACGTTTTTAGCGGCAGTCTGGGTACATATAAGGGGACCCCAATTTCGTTCAATTTGGACCCAAACGTAGCGCCAATTCGGCTTAAACCGCGGAGGCTGTTGTTACTTGCCCACGTTCAGTGCAGATGATGGAGGACCCGGAGGACGTAGAGCCGCTCATGGTGCAGCAGTACCAGCCCATGTGCCTGGCACCTGAGTCGGCCAGTGATGAAGACTCGGTGCCAGAGGAGGACGATCAGCCAGGACCTTCTGCACCTGCGCAGCAGAGTGAATCATCAGGGGACGAAGAGCCTCTGCTGGATGCTAGGGCTCGTAGAGCAGCCAGCAGACAGGACTGGCTTAGCAAGCGGAGGTCTCCTCGGAGGTAGCACTGAGGGCTAATTGGGCCACGCCCTTCAGTGCCTATATTAGTCCGGCGCAATCAGCGATCAGTGCTGAGAACAACGTCTGTGATCTGCGAGCACATCAGAGTTCTGTTTGCATTGGAGTCCTGCTTTGGATATCGTGTTTGTAAAGAGCAGCTTCTGGAAGGCTTATTCTGGGAAGCCAGCCAACTTGTGAGATAAGAAGAGACTTAATTGGTATTTGTTTTTGAATATTTGAACGTTTGGTTATTAACTCACAAAGAACCAAAGGAACTTTATTTCCCCGAGACTCTCCTTATGTTTGTTTGTGGACTTTTAAAACTCCTGCGCTTTTACTAAGAACCTTCATTAGTAAAAGGACCCTTTTTGCTTTAGTAACAAACAGTTGTGTGTGTGTTTTTCTGTGGGTTGCGGTGCTGGGACACAACAGAGGCCTCCTCTCGCCCTCCGACCAAAAATAGATAAGGAATTGGACAAGCTAATTGGCCAAGGGATCCTAGAGCCCGTCAACCATGCATGCTGGGAAACCCCTATAGTGACACCGGTCAAGCCGGACGGGTCAATTCGCCTTTGCGCTGACTATAAGTGCACGTTTAATAAGGCACTTCAGCAGAGCGCCTATCCAGTTCCTGTGGTCCAGCATCTGCTGCACTCCCTGGGCCCAGGAAAGATTTTTGCAAAACTCGATCTTGCGCAGGCCTACCAGCAGCTGCCAGTTCAGAGTTAGTGTAGCCCCAGGACTGTTCCAAAGTCTTATGGAACACCTGTTAGAAGGAATTCCAGGGGTCGTGCCATATTTCGATGATATTCTAATTTCGGCCAAAGACAAAAAACAATTATTTCAAAGATTGAGGACAGTGCTGACCTGAATTCGCGACAAGGGTCTGCGGCTTAAAAAGGGGAAATGCCAAATTAGAGTGGACAGGGTAGAGTTCCTAGGTTACATGATTGATAGCTCTGGGATCCACCCCACAAATTCAAAAAAAAATTTTTTTTCAAAAAATTTTTTTCTCTACAACTTCATATACAACTCAATACACATATATCTCAAAGTATCACAATAAAATACATAGTTCTACATTGTAATCACTCATTCAAAAATCAATATCTTGTTCAACACTTACATCATCAATCATCAGTCTGTTATACTTTTTTCTATTACACTCCCCTCTCTCTATCTCCATCTTCTCCTCCTACTTTCTTACTCCTTCACTCCTCCTCTACCTCTCTCTACTCCTTCTCTTCCTCCTCCTTCTACTTCCTCTTTCACCCTCTTTGCCTTTCCCTGAGTACTCTTTATGCTAATTCATCTTACATTTAACAGACTGACGATATAATCTCAAATTTAAACTAATCATATCTCTTTAAAAAATGTTTTATTATTATGTCATTTTTAAACTATAATATTTTATTCTAGATATGTGCTGCTATTTCAATGTTACAAAAGAAAAAAAAAGAAAAAATCTAGTTTTGTCATCTGGGATATTCACCAATTAATTTCAAATTTTCCTTCCAAATTAACCGCTAATAGCTTAAAATCCCAAGATAGTTATTCTTTCTCCTGCTTCTTAATTTTAAGCCATGTTGCTTCCTCATCTTCTTTTTAGTCTCTTTATTCATCGTTTATGTTTCTTATCCTCAATTCTATCAAAAACTAAATGCCCAATTGTACATTTCAATTTCACATACTAGTCAAAATTCTTTCTAAGTTATTCAATTAAATATTCAACTCTTAAAATAATACATTTTTTAAATTTTGCATTTAAACAAATCTCGTATATAGGAATAATACACAATCATAATATACCTTTTTTTGAACATTTAAATTAATTTCCTTTCTTTCTAATTCTTTATTTCCTGCATCAATACAGGTATTTAATTAAATTGAATCAATTAATCTAACACCATTATTTATTCATCCATCTCTTATATTTAAACAAATCACAAAGAAGAAAAGAAAAAGAAAAAAAAGAAAAAAAGAATCTAGATCATTTAATTTTTCAATTCTCAGCTTAATAAATTTTCTATATTAATAAAAGTAGTAAACAATCATAATATGCCTTCTTTATTTTTAACATTTAAATAATTTCCCTTAAACTCTAATAATCATGTTTATCATTCATACTTCTCATATTAATTATCATTGTTTTATCAATGATTCCAAATCCTTTATTTCTTAAGCAATATTAATCTTTATAGAAAGAGCAAAAATTTCTTAACTCTTAATAAAATAATCATATTGATTATACATATCAAAATTCTAGACAATTAACATTCTTAGCACAATTAAATCTAATATAATAATTATAAAAAGGAAAAGAAAATGAGTAAAAAGAAAAAAATTCTATAATATTTCAATACCATCATCCATTTCCTTTTAATTTCTCGACTATTTCATTTTTGTATCTATATTTCCTCCATCCCCATCTCCTTAACTTCTTTTCCTTCTTTCTTTTAGCTTTATACCAATAGTTTCTCCTTTACCACGCTCTTTTTCTTCTTCTTAGATCTACTTTCTGTATATATCTAATTTTCCCCATTCCTTTTTTAACTTTATATATCTCAAAATCCTTTTTATCAATCTGAACATAATCATTTTTAATATCTTTATCTCTATTATCACTGTTAAACCCAGTGGAATCATTATAAGTTTCAACATAATCATTAATCAGCATTGCATTTTCAATATTCTTTCCCTTTTCATCATCATTTATAATATTTTCATCAATCTTCTTTTCTTCTTCTGTTATCTTTTCCATTTTTTTTCCATTTGTACTTCGTTCTTTCCTGTCTCAAGTGTTCCAATTCCAAGAGATCTTCTAAGGTCTTTAAAAAGATCTTTCAAAAACCCAGCCAATTCTTCATAGTCAATTTTCTCCATGTCTTTACAATCTCAGTTCTCAAGTAAAGCTTAAACAGGTTCAATCTTTAATCCAAGTTCATTCAGAGATGCCACCAATTCTTAATAATCACTAATCTCCATGTCTCAAAGTCAGAAATCACTAATTTCTATAGTCCATCCAGCTGCTAATAAAAATATATTCCACAGCTTTTTATAGTTTACAAGTTTTTGTTGTAGTGATTAAAAAACCAAGTCCTTCTGCTCTTTATTGTTAACATCTATTCATACTCCTTCTTATCCAAGTCAGTCCAAACACTTTCTTTCAAGTAATAACAAGTTTGCAGTCTATTTTAGATTTCCTCAACTTTCAGAAAGGTTTTTTTTCTTGTTCAAGGTCAGGACAGCTGTCCAAACATCCATAAAGGTATTCTACCATGACAGTAATTCTTCCAAACACCAGATGGCATTCCCAATCAAATTTCTCATCTCTGCATTTCCTGTTTTAGTTTTCCCGTTTTTAATCAATTCCAATTTCAAATTATTTCCTCCAAATTTATTTTCCAGATTCCTTACACCTTTAAAAAATCTTTAAGGCAAAATTCCAGATCTTTAAAGGTTGGGCTTTAGTTATAAGTCCCTTTAATTTTGTTGCACCATTGTATCCACCTATTAACACCCGCTCCTTAATTTCCGGTCCTTTTGTTCCCGTTTTAATATTAGAATAATTCTTTTAACATTTCTTTTGGCAGTGTGACTCACCAGCCTCCACCTTCTTCAACTTCTCCGGTACATCGCTTTAATTTTCTTTCCCAGATGACTCCAGCTCGCAACTTCAATCTTGTCAGATGTAACCACCGCGGCTAAGGATGACACTTTAAAAGGTTGTCTTCCGATCGCCGCCAGTCGAGGAGACTAAGCCAGCTCCCTGGGGGGTTTGCCACCCCCCAGTCCACCAGCAAGCGCTCCTCTTCTTCACCACCCCTCCTGGGTGGTTCTGACCCGGTCCTAACCAGACCAGGTCCCCGGATGGCACAGATTTGGGGATTCCCCACGGAGCGCGGGGAAACTCTGTGGTGCCATGGCGCTGGCCACGCCTTCTTCCACAAATTCAAAAATTAAGGCAATTCAGGATGCCCCTACCCCTCGGAACCAGACTGACCTACAAGCGTTCCTCGGGCTCCTTAACTTCTATAGCATTTTCCTCAAACAGAAGGCTATGGTGGCTGAGCCGCTCCACAAGCTGCTGGGGGAAAAGGCGAAATGGACCTGGGGAAGGACTGAGGCAGCCGCTTTCACGGCTGTAAAATGCCTACTTTCTGCAGACAGCCTCCTGATCCAGTATAATCAGACCTTGCCACTTGTGTTGACCTGCGATGCTTCACCCTTTGGCGTCGGGGCTGTCATCAGCCATCGCCTACCCAACGGCACCGAGGCACCCATTGCCTTCTATTCTAGGACTCTGTCCACCGCGGAGTGCAATTACAGTCAGCTGGACAGAGAAGCTCTGGCTGCGGTGGCTGGAGTCAAGCACTTTCACGACTATTTCTATGGGCGGCAATTTGACTTGATCACTGACCACAAGCCGCTTTTAGGACTCATCACAGGCAACCACCCCACGCCTGCCTCGCTATCACCCAGGATGACTAGGTGGGCCATTCTCCTGGCCGCCTATAGCTACCGGCTAATCCACTGGCCTGGACAGACTTTGGGGCATGCCGACGCCCTCAGCCGCTGTCCATTGCCAGAGCTACTGGAAGACACCACACCTGAGACACCTGTGCTTCTAATTGACTGCTTGAACTCTGGCCCAATAACCTCACTTGAGGTTGCACGCCACTCTACCAAGAACAAAATAATCGCCCAAGTCTTGCACTGGGTGTTGAGGGGGTGGCCGAAGGGGTCTGTTGGGGCTGAATTTAAAATGTTTATGACCAAACAAAATGAACTGTCAGTATTGCGGGGTTGCCTTCTCTGGGGGGGACCGAGTGGTTGTTCCACAGAAACTGTGTGTTGCAGTATTGGAAGCATTGCATGTAGGCCATCCGGGGATTGTCCGGATGAAAGCCTTGGCTAGAAGCTAGGTCTGGTGGCCTAACATGGACCTGGACATTACTGAATGGGTGGCCACCTGCTCTCCGTGTCAGGAATCCAAACCAGCTCCCCCAGAGGCGCCCACACACGAATGGGAACAGCCGAAGGCACCCTGGTTCAGGGTGCACATTGACTTTGCTGGCCCTACTCAAAGGCAAAATTTCCTCGTAGTCATGGATGCATACTCGATGTGGTTAGAGATAGCCCTCATGACCACCACCACAGCAGAGGCGGTCATAAAGGTGCTACGGAGACTTTTCTCCACTCATGGCCTGCCCGATGTCCTGGTTTCAGACAATGGGCCCCAATTCACGGCCTTACAATTTGAAACCTATTTAGCAGAACAGGGGATCAGACATGCCCTTTGCTCACCATTCCATCCCTCCAGCAATGGTCAAGTGGAGAGAATAGTGAGATCAGCAAAAGAAACCCTTTCACGCATGGGCCCAGGAAATTGGCAAACCCGAATCGATAAATTTTTATTAGTGCAGCATATCACTCCTAGCGCCACCACTGGTAGAAGTCCTTCCAAACTTCTAATGGGTCGCCGATTACGATCCCACCTAGATTGGCTACACCCTAACTACTGGCCCCAGTAGACTCCCATAGTCAGCTCCGACACTTTAGCATAGGGGATCAAGTATATGCCCACAACTATGTTGGGGGTCCTCTCTGGGTTCCTGCCACGGTCACAGAGATCACCGGCCCTCGCTCTTACCGAGTAGAGTTCGAGGACGGTAGAAGCTGGAGGCGGCATGTTGACCAGCTCCGAGGCCGACTCAGCCGCTCCACACTTAGGCTACGAGAACTAACTTCTGAGCCAACGCCTAACCAACAGGAGCAATCACTCGCTCCTAACAGAGAGAACTCAAGCCAACCAAGTCCAGAAGACTTACCTAGTGACGCTCATGCCTGGGGGCGAGCTCCGAGCGAACCGGTCCTCGAAGCTCCAACCACGCCCCGGGCCGAAATCCAGAAGCTTCCATTGGATGAGGCCGGGAGCAACAGAAGCTCATCCGACCAGACCGCTCACCCAGCTCCGACTGAGCTGTGCAGGTCTGAAAGACCAACTAAACCCCCTGCCTATCTTTGTGACTACGTCACACATTGCGTTAGCCCAACTAAGAGGGGAGGGGTGTTACATTCTCAGACTGAAGCACATAGGCTTCAGTCAGGTCCTCCATTCTGGAGGGAAAATACTGACTGCTGATTGGCTAGACTGTCTGGCAGCTCCCTATAAAAGGGCTGGCTGTCAGAAAGAGCCTTTGCTGGATTGTAAATAGTTGCCAAATAAAGAGCTGTTGTTCTGAAGCCACTTCTGTCTGCCTCTTCCATTCACCCTATCTAACAACCTTTTCCCCCTTTTAGCTTTATTTCTTAACCTACATTTCCTGTTTCCTTACAATCTCAGCAGCATAAGCATAATAAATTAAGGCAAGTGGTTAATTTATCTATTATGTGCCAGACTGTGTGGTTAAAACTGTTAGCTAGTCTGTTCAAACAAGCTGACTTGCTTATCAGAATTGCAGACCTTTCCTGTTTTCCAGTCTTGACCCTTTTCTCTTAGTGTCCCAATGCCCTATTGAACTTCTAAACACACATCTCTCAAAAGTTGCTTTCTTTGCAAAAAGAACACTATCTCCATCAGTTTCTTTTTTTTTTTCATAAAGTTTTTTATTTATTTTCCATTAAAAAAACAATATAAACATTTCATCTTTCCTTAAGCAGTGTGTTGTCTGGGTACAAATATTTCTGTGCAACATCCTTCCACAAATTGTAATACATTGAACAATTATACCTTGTGTAGCTCTTCATTTCCTTCATAACATATCTTCTAATAAAAATACAATTATAACATTAAACAATTATTCTCATCATACTCATATTATCAGTTGCCATTTTATTCTTATCTCTATCTTAATGTATTTTCTATTCTTGTTGTCTTCTTCTTTTATTTCCAATTTCCTTTTTTATTCTCTAACCATTGGTAGAATACTTCCCATATCATATACCGTATTTTTCGGAGTATAAGACGCACCTTTTTCCTCCCTAAAAGTGGCTGAAAATTCAGGTGCGTCTTATACTTCGAATGTAGCTTTTTTTTTCTAGCCCTAACCAGGTGCTAACGATCTTCCCAGCTCTTACCGGCTTGCAGGCTCTTTCATTGTTACTCTCTCAGAAGAATGTTTTCCAGCCCTAAGTCTTTGCAGAATTTTTTTTCATTGCTCTACTTGCTCCAAAGAAGTTGTTTTCTAGCCCTAACCAGGTGCTAACGATCTTCCCAGCTCTTACTGGCTTGCAGGCTCTTTCATTGTTACTCTCAGAAGAAGGTTTTTTTAAGTCCTAACCAGGAGATAAAATAATGTGCTGAAGCTGACCAGACTAAGGATGCTAGCCAGATGAATACCTGGTAGGCAGATTGTTTTCCCCTATTTTCCTCCCCAAAAACTAAGGTGCGTCTTATATTCCGATGCGTCTTATACTCCGAAAAATACGGTAATAACCAGTTTGTTCTTTCTACTTAATTGCTAGTGTTAGTCTATTCATTTCTGCAATAGCAATAGCAATAGCACTTTACTTATATACCGCTTCATAGTGCTTTACAGCCCTCTCTAAGCGGTTTACAGAGTTCAGCATATTGCCCCCAACAATCTGGGTCCTCATTTTACCGACCTCGGAAGGATGGAAGGCTGAGTCAACCTTGAGCCTAGTGAGATTTGAACAGCTGAACTGCTGAACTAGCAGTCAGCCTGCAGTCGCAGCATTTAACCACTGCACCACTTCAGCTCATTCTAATATTTTCCTAATCACCTTCTCTTCAGTAGGAATCTCTTCACTTTTCCAATATTTTGCAAATACAATTCTAGCTGCTGTTAATACATGAATAATTAAATATATATTTTCTTTGTTATAAGTTTCAGGCAAGATCCCCAACAAAAATATTTCTGGTTTAAACTCAATACGTTGTTTTATCATCTTTTCCAACCATATCTTTATTTTTGTCCAATACTTCTTTGCTTCTCCACATGTCCACCACATATGATAATAAGATCCAGGTATCTGGCGGCACTTCTAACATTTAGCTGATTTGTCTTTATACATCTTTGCCAACCTCGCCGGCAGAAGGTGCCATCTATATAAATTCTCTTTATATGCAGTTGACATCGTTAATTTATAATTCCTATCACACAGTTTCTGCCATTTATCTAGTTCTATCGTATAACAAAAAAATTTCGTCCATGCTATCATTGTCTCCTTTACTAGTTCCTCTGCTAGCTTTATACCCAGTAAATAATTATACAGTTTCTTTATTGATCTTTCTTCTGTTCCTGTTAGGATTTTATCTAATTCTGTTGGTTCTTTATAAAAACCCTGTGATTTTGCATCTTTCTCATATCTTGAATGTATCTGCACTTGTGCATACCATGTTATATTGATCCCTTGCTCACTCATTTCCTCTTTCGTTTTCAGTTCCCCCTTTTCATTCAAAATGTCTTTGTACCTAACAATATTTCCCATATTAATAACATTTGGGTGAATCAATGCTCCCATTGTTGAAAGCCAGACCAGTATCCTCAAATAATGTTGTTCTTTCGTTTTCTCTGATACCAACATTTGATACGGATTAATTAAGCTGGATGGGATGCCTGAGTTTTATATGAATGGGGATGTTAGGGGTATGATTGTTTATAGATAAGTGTTTTAGCCAGCTATTGAATGCTTGTAGTTTAGGGTGAATGGGGGAGCCGGGGGAAGGAAATGGTGCCCCCTCTGCTGAGTGTGTAAACAGAAGCAGATGGGGGCCCAGACTTGACCCCTGGCTTGGTATGAATGGTATGAATGAGATTTCTGGCCTGCCGGAGAGAGGGAGGGCCGGTGAGATGGGGGATGGGATCTCAGGGATTGTGGAGGGTCGAAGCATTCCGGTGGTGGTTGGGAGAGGTAGGTATGGTGGGAACCGAAGGGTAGGCCATCTTTGGAGAACTAGGACTCGCTGTATCAAAGCGATTACTTGTTCTGACCCTTCTGGTGACTTGGGTTCTCAGGGCCCTGGCCTCAGGCTGCTGCAGCTTAATGCCAGATCTGTTGTTAATAAGGCCCCTCTCGCCCGAGATTTAATCCTGGAGGAGAGGGCAGATCTGGCATGTATAACTGAGACCTGGCTGGGACAAGAGGGGGGTGTTCCCCTCTCAGAGATCTGCCCAGATGGGTTTCAGGTGCTGCATCAGTCATGACTCCAGGGAAGGGGTGGGGGAGTGGCAATCATCGCCCATAAGAATCTTTGTCCTCGCAGGATCCCTGCCCCGGAGATTGTTGGGTGTGAGTCTCTCCTTGTGAAGTTGGACTTAGGGGTTCAGGTGGGCTTGTTGTTGACATACCTACCTCCCAGCTGCATTAAAACAGCCCTGCCTGATCTGCTGGAGGCAGTAGCTGGGTTGGCGGTGGAGTTCCCCAGGCTTATGGTTCTGGGGGACTTCAATCTACCGTCTCTCAGTGAATCCGCGGAAGCAGATCAGGAGTTCATGGCTTCCATGACAACCATGGACCTGACCCAAGTAGTTCAGGGTCCGACCAACAGGGGACACACACGCTTGACCTAGTTTTTCTCTCGGGACAGTGGAAAGATGATCTGAAGCTAAGGGGTATAGTCACATCTCCCTTGTCGTGGTCGGATCATTTTCTGCTGAGGTTAGACTTTAGGGCACCACTCCTCCATCGCAGGGAGGTGGAACCGATTAAGTGGTTCCGCCCCAGACACCTGATGGACCCTGAGGGGTTCCAGAATGAGCTTGGGGAGATACCTGAATCCCTTGTCCACAATCCATCTGAGGCCCTAGTAGCCGCCTGGAATAGGGCAGCATCTGGGGCTCTGGATCCAATTGCGCCTTTGCGACCTCTCCGTGGCAGCGGATCCTGGAAAGCTCCCTGGTTTACCGAGGAGCTCCGGGAGATGAAACGCCATAAGAGACATCTAGAGCGACGCTGGAGATCCAGTAAGTCTGAATCTGACCGAACACTCCTAAAAGCCTTTATTAGGACTTATCTAGTGGCGATACGGGCGGCAAAACATTCCCATTTTTCCGCTCTTATTGCATTTGCGGATTTGCGCCCGGCCGCCCTGTTTAAGGTAACTCATTCCCTCCTTAATATAGAGGGAAAGGAGGAACCTTTACAGGGTAGAGCTGAGGAATTTGTGCAGTTTCTGTCGGATAAAGTCGCTCAGATTCGGATGGACCTGGACTCGGATTGGGCAATTCAAGCCGAGATGACAGGAGCAGATCTTAGTCCTATTATATGGGAGGAATTTGAGCCCGCGACCCCTGAGAAATTGGACAAGGCTGTTGGAGCGATGAGCTCCTCCAATTTGTTTATTGGTCCCGTGCCCCTCCTGGCTGGTCTCTTCTAGCAGGGAGGTGACACGAGGCTGGCTCCAAGTTTTGATCAACGCTTCTCTGAGAGAGGGATCCGTCCCACAGCCATTAAAGGCTGCGGTGGTCAGGCCCCTCCTCAAGAAGCCCTCCCTGGATCCAGCTGATTTAAAGAACTTTTGTCCAGTCTCCAACCTACCCTTTGTGGGTAAGGTTGTTGAGAAAGTGGTGGCGCTCCAGCTCCAACGGTTGTTGGATGAAATGGATTTTCTAGACCCTTTTCAATCGAGCTTCAGGCCTGGCTACAGCACGGAAACTGCTTTGGTCGCACTGATGGATGATCTCTGGCGAGCCCAAGATGGGGTTTTTTCCTCCATCTTGGTGCTACTTGACCTCTCAGCGGCTTTCGATACCATGGACCTTCTGTGCCGACTAAGGTAGTTGGGAGTGGGCGGCACCGTTTTACGGTGGTTCTCCTCCTATCTCTCTGGCCGGTCACAGTCAGTGTTGGCAGGAGGGCAGAGGTCGACCCCTAGGCCCCTCGTTTGTGGGGTGCCTCAGGGATTGGTCCTCTCTCCCCTCCTATTTAACATTTACATGAAACCGCTGGGTGAGATCATCTGACGGCATGGGGTGAGGTTCCAGCAATACGCTGATGATACCCAGTTGTATATCTCCACCCCTTGTCAATTCAGTGAAGCAGTGGACATGATGGGTCGGTGCCTGGATGATGTAAGGGTCTGGATGGGAGTCAACAGGCTCAAATTAAACCCTGACAAGACCGAGTGGATGTGGATACTGCCTTCGAAGGACCATATCGATCGTCCTGCCTTGGTTCTGGGGGGGGTGAAAATCTAACTCCCTCAGAATGGGTTCGCAATTTGGGTGTCCTCCTAGACTCACAGCTGAAATTAGACCATCATCTGACAGCTGTAGCTAGGGGGACCTTTGCACAGGTTCGCCTAGTGCACAAATTGCGACCCTATTTGGATTGAGAGGCTCTTCTCACGGTCACTCACGCCCTTATCACCTCACGGCTTGATTATTGCAACGCGCTCTACACGGGACTACCCATGAAGAGTGTTCGGAGACTACAGCTGCATGAGCTGTAGTGGGTGTGTCAAGATACACCCACACGACACCCATTCTCCACAAGCTGCACTGGTTGCCGATTGGTCTCCAGACGCAATTCAAGGTGTTGGTTGTTACCTTTAAAGCCCTACATTGCTCAGAACCAGTTTATCTGCGTGACCGCCTTCTACTGCATTCCTCCCAATGACCAGTGAGATCGCACAGGGTGGGCCTTCTTCAGGTCCCGTCAGCTAGACAGTGTCGGCTGGCGGGTCCGCGGGGGAGAGCCTTCTCTGTAGCGGCTCCGACCCTATGGAATGAACTACCTCCTGAGATCCGTACTACCCCCACATTACTGGCCATCAAGACCTGGCTTTTCCAGCAGGTCGGGGGCCAATGACCTTCTGATGAGGTCCTTTAGACCGCCCCATGTATGTATGCATTGTTGAATGTATTTTAAATGTTGATTGTTTTTTAATCGTGTTTTAAACTGTTTTTTATTCTATTATGTATTTTTACTGTTGTAAGCCGCCCAATGATGCCCTTGAAGTGATGTCCCGGTGCCTGGAAGCTGTGCGGATCTGGATGGGGAGAAACCGACTCAGGCTCAACCCTTCCAAGACGGAGTGGCTGTGGTTCCCAGTGTCTCGATATAGTCAGATGATTCCATCTCTGACTATCGGGGGCGAGTCTCTAGCCCCCGCCGAAAGGGCTCGCAACCTGGGTGTCCTCCTGGATTCACAGCTGTCCTTAGAGGACCATCTGACAGCTGTGACCAGGGCGGCCTTTTATCAGGTCCGCCTGATACGCCAGTTGTGGCCCTTTCTGGATTGGGATTCCCTGTGCACAGTCACTCATGCCCTCGTCACGTCGCGTCTGGACTACTGTAATGCTCTCTACATGGGGCTCCCCATGAAGAGCACCCGGAAGCTCCAGCTGGTCCACAGTGCAGCCGCGCGGGTGGTTTCGGGGGCTAATTGGCGCTCCCATATAACACCCCTCCTGCGCGAGCTGCACTGGCTTCCGGTGGTCTACCAGGTGTGCTTCAAGGTGCTTGTTACTACCTTTAAAGCGCTCCATGGCATTGGACCTAGGTATCTCCAAGACCGCCTGCTGCCACAAACTGCCTCCCATCGACCAGTGCGCTCCCACAGAGAGGGCCTCCTCGGGGTGCCATCAGCCAAGCAGTGTAGGCTGGTGACACCCAGGGGGAGGGCCTTCTCTGTGGGAGCACCCACCCTCTGGAACCAGCTCCCTCCAGATTTAAGAACTATTCATGACCTGGCCACCTTCCGCCGTGCCCTCAAGACGTACTATTTTTACCAAGCCGGGCTGGCGTGAAAAAGTTTTTAGGGTTTTTAAGATTTTACCAAATTTTACCAAATTTTAATTATATTGTCTTAAATCAGGGCCACATCTAATATTTTCTTTTAAATGTATATATATTTTAATGTTTATATTGTATTTTTACTTGGCTGTTCACCGCCCTGAGTCCCCGGAGAAGGGTGGTATATAAATTTAACTATAAATAAAAAAATAAATAAAATAAAAAGTGTCCCTAGGGAGTTGGGCGGCATAGAAATACAATTATTAAATTAAATTAAATTAAACATTAGTGCATTTCTTATATAATGTCTCTGAAAATATCCATGTATTCTATTTTTCCCATACCACAGAAAAGCATGCCACCCCAGTTGTAGACTAGATGACCTACAAGGTCCCTTCCAACTCTAATAATAAATCTAAATCTAAATCATGTCATTCCAAAGTCAATAATCTTGTATTCCTCAATACAATCCACTCTTTCATCCATGTTAATACAGCAGCCTGATAATACAATTCCCAGTTTGGTAGCCCAAAACCTCCTCTACTTCTTATATCTTGCATCATTTTCAGGCCAATTCTTCCTTTTTTCCTTGCCAAATATATTTATATATTATTTTATTAAGTTCCTCAAAATATTTTTTTCCCAATTTAATCGGGATTGTTTGGAATAATTACAACAATCTTGGCAATATGTTCATTTTAATTGTTGCTACTCTTCCTACCAGTGCAGTGGTGGGTTCCTACCAGTGCGGTCCACTCTACAGCACCAGTAGCGGCCAGCAGATGGCGCTATTTGCGCGCGACAGCTCCGGTGCCGTCTTCGCCGGTCTGTCGCGCGGCGCCATCTTTTTTTGTGGAATTTTTGGGTTGATTTTGCTTCCTGCGCGTGCGCCGAAGCAAAATCTCCCAAGGGGACGCGCGTGCGTGCGAGATTTCAGCGATTTTTTGCTTCCGCGCATGCGCGGAAGCAAAAAAAGCACCAAAATCACGTGCACAGGAAGCAAAATCATGCAAGCGAGCGCGTAGCGAGCGCATGTGTGCCAAAACATGGCGATGCACGCGCAGCGCACTGGTATTGCGAAGAAGCAACCCGCCCCTGTACCAGTGATAATTGTAAATTCTTTCACTTTTCCAGGTCTATTTGAATTTTTTTCAACAACTTATAATAATTATCTTCTTTAATTGTTACACATCTTGCTGTCAACTGGATCCCTAGGTACTTAACTTTCTTTACAATCTGAATGTCTATTCTCTTTGTTAACTCTATTTTTTGCTTATCTGTAATGTTTTTAACTAAAATCTTAGTTTTCTCTTTATTTATTTTCAGACCTGTCACTTCTCCATATTCTTCTATTTTTCTTATTAATTTAGGTCCTGTTACTAGTGGCTCTTCCACAATAAAAGCTAGATCATCTGCAAACGCCTGTAACTTGTACTGTTCGCTTTTAATCTCCATACCTTTTATCTCGATATCCTGTCTAATGTTCCTGTTTAATACTTCCAATGTCAATATAAACAATAATGGGGACGGGACATCTTGTCTTGTACCTTTCTTAATGCTAACTTTCTCAGTCATATCTCCATTTACCATTACTTTTGCTGTTTGTTTATGGTATATTGCCTTAATCATATTAACAAATTTCTCCCCAAAGTCCATCTTTTTTAGCTGAATTAGCATAAATTGCCAGTTCACATTATCAAATGCTTTCTGTGCATCTAAGAAGATCAACGCCATTTGCTTCTCTGGATGTGCTTCATAATACTCCAAAGTGTTCACAATTATTCTCATGTTATCTTTAATTTGTCTCTTAGGTAAAAAACCATTTTGATCTGGATGTATAAATTTCGGTATAAGGGTAATATATGCTTCCATCCATGAGTTCGGTACTTTTGCCTCTAACAAAAGTTCATTAAATACTTCCAACATTGGATTACACAGAATTTCTTGCAGTTCTTTATATAATTCTGCTGGTAAGCCATCCGGTCCTGGTGTCTTCCCATTCTTTTACCTCTTAATTGCTTCTGTTAATTCCATCATTGATATACATTCATCTAACATTGCTTTGACAGATTCAGGTATTTTAGGTAGCTCTGCTTTTTCTAAATATTGTTTTGTTTTCTCTTCTGATATTAACTCCTGATCATATAAATTCTTATAGTAACTTGCAATTTATCCCATCTTTGTAAATCCTGTTTAATATCCCTCCAAAGAGGGACATAGTTATTTTGAAACAGTTGTATATTTGTATTTGTCTACATAACCTCTAAGTACTACACCTTTTTGTAAACCCTAAAACCTGGTATTATTGTCTTGAGACGACATATTCTTGGTCAGCATTGTTGTTTTCTGTTTATTTATTTTGAAACCTGCCAAAGCCCCAAACTCATTCAATTTCCTCATCAAATATTCTATATTATTTTTGGGTCCTGTAAAAATATAACCAGATCATCAGCGATGGCCCTCAATTTGTAAGTTTCTTTCTTAATGTTTTAGTACTTAATGTTTATACCCCTTATTTTATCATCTTGTCTAATTCAGGACTTCCAAAACCAAAATAAACAGCAGAGGGGACAAGGGACATCCTTGTCTTGTACCCTTTTGAATTTCACATGAGTTAGTTAAGTCACCATTTATAACAATTTTTGCATTCTGGGATGTGTAGATAGCTTTAATTCCTTAACTACAAAGTCCATTTCTTCCAGCACCTTAAACATAAAGGCCAAATTTAAGTTGTCAAAGGCCTTCTCTGCATCTAAAAATATTAAGGCAGTTTGTTTCTCATTATGATATTGTAAGTATGCAATAATATTTAAGATAGTCCTCATTGTCTCTTAGCTGTCTTTTCGGCAAAAAGCCTGCTTGATCTTCATGTATATATACCTGTAAAATCTTCTTTAGTCTTTCTGCCAGAATTGCGGCAAAGAGTTTGTAATCTTTATTTAATAATGAAATTGGTCTATAATTCTTTGTCTTTGTAATATCTTGACCCTCCTTGGGGCCCCAACACAATATTGGCTTCTTTCCACATCTGGGGTATATTTCCCCCCTGTAGTATATCATTCATTGTGTCCTTTAATAGTTGAAGAAGTTCATCCTCAAAGCACTTATAGTATTGGCTTGTGAGACCATCTGGGCCTGGGGCAATGCCTGGCCTCATTTTTTTTAATACCTTCTGATATCTCAAAAGCAGTTATCGGGTCATTCATAAGTTGTCTCTGGGCTTGTGATAGTTTAGGTAACTGTTGTCTTAAAAGGTATGTTGAATTCTAATACTGAAGAGTCAGGAGGCAGGTTGAGTTAAAACAGCTCTTTTATTAAGCAAGGTGAGAACTCCAGCAAAAGCCCAGCTGGTGGCTCCTGTTTAAATAGGGAGCTCCGGCTGGGATGAACCAATCAGCTATCAGTACTCTCTGCTCAATAGAGCGGACCTGGTTGTAAACTACTCAGCTAACATACAAATCTCAGGACACAACATCCCTCCCCCCTTGGTTTAGTCCAACACATTTACATACAAAATCATTTAGATACGCAGGGCGCTTGGTCTCTCTAGTTGACCTGCGCAGCTCAGTTTGGGCGTCAACTTTGGGTGGAGAGGATGGGTTTTCTCTCTCTGGCTCCATCTGTGGAACCTCCTGGAACGGCTGGGGTGTGGTCTCTGGCTCGGCTGGAGCTGCCTCACCGCTATTGCTGGGTGGCTCCTCCGGCTCGTCAGATAAATGATCCGGCTCCCTCGGACCAGTAATAGCTGCAGGGAAATCATTGTTAGGCCCTAGTCTCCAGTCAGCATTTAATGGGCAGCGACTGCGTAATTGGTCTATATGGCGCCGCCATTTTCTACCATCGTCTAGGATTACCCAATATGATTTTGGTCCTGTTAATTCAAGGATCTCCCCAGGTAGCCATAGGGGACCCTCGGCAAAGTTCCTTGTGAACACTGGATCATTGATTTTAAACATTCTTGGTGGTTCTGGATTGTTTGTTTCTCTGTTGTTAGAATAATTAGGGTGTAATCTATTGAGGACAGACTGGAGCTTGCAGCCCATTAATAATTCAGCAGGGCTTTTTGCCCATGGCCGTACTAGGTGTAATATGCTGCGCCATTAAGAATTTATCGACCCGGGCCTGCCAATCGCCGGGTCCTAGTCGGCCTAGTGCCTCCTTTGCAGCTCTAACCATTTGTTCTACCAGTCCATTGCTGCTGGGATGGAACGGAGCTACCAAAGTGTGTTTAATTCCCAATCCGGCTAAAAATCCCTCAAATGGCATCGCAGTAAGTTGTGGCCCATTGTCTGATACGATCGTATCCGGCAACCCATGAGTAGCAAACAGTTTTCTTAACACTCTAATTACAGCATCGGTGGTTGTGGTAGACATTAATACAATTTCAAGCCATTTTGAATATGCATCAATTATTACCATAAAAGTTTTACCATGGAATGGACCCGCGAAATCTATGTGAATGTCAGACCAAGGGGCCCTCGGTTGTTCCCACTCATGCACGGGGGATTTTGGGAGGGGATGCCCTGGATTCCTGGCACGGAGTACACCCTGCGACCCATTCCTCTATGTGTTTGTCCATATTGGGCCACCACACATAGCTCCGTGCCAGCGCCTTCATTGTAACAATCCCTGGGTACCCCTTGTGTTAGAATATCCTCTCGAAGCGACGGAGGAACAATGATGCATTTGCCCCACAATAGGCACCCCCCTTGTCCCAATATCTCATGCTGTCTTTGTGCGAAAGGTTTGAATTCGGGCTTCACTGGCCCTTGTGGCCACCCCCTCCATACCCAGTTCAAAATGGTGCGAAATTCAGATATTTTAATTTAATTTAATTTAATTTAATTTAATTAAAAGTTCTTATAGGCTGCCCAATCCCGTAGGACTCAGGGCGGTGTACAATAGGAATAAGAACAATACAATTAAAAATGACAATTAAAACATAACATCATTTTAAAACCATTCAGTCAGGGGGAATCCGATATTCTTCACCCCGCCTGCCGGAAGAGCCATGTTTTTACGGCTTTGTGGAAGGCCAGTAAAGTGGGGATGGTCCGGATCTCTGGTGGGAGTTGGTTCCAGAAAGATGGGGCTCCCACAGAGAAGGCTCTCCCCCGTGGACCCACCAACTGACATTGTTTGGCTGATGGAACCCGGAGGAGGCCCACTCTGTGGGACCTAACTGGTCGTAGGGAGGAATGTGGTAGGATGCGGTCCAGGAGGTAACCTGGCCCTGAGCCATGTAGGGTTTTAAAGGTCAAAACCAACACCTTAAATTGCGACTGGAGACTAATAGGCAGCCAATGCAGCTGGCGGAGGATAGGTGTTACTTGGGTGTATCTCGGCACACCCACCACAGCTCGCGCAGCTGCATTCTGTACCAATTGCAGTCTCCGGATGCTCTTTGAGGGTAGCCCCATGTAGAGCGTGTTACAGTAGTCCAGCCGTGAGGTGACAAGGGCATGAGTGACTGTGAGCAAAGCCTCCCTCTCCAAGTAGGGTCGCAATTGGTGCACAAGACGGATCTGTGCAAAGGTTCCCCTAGCCACAGCTGAAAGATGTTGCTACAATTTTAGCTGTGGGTCTAGGAGAACACCCAAATTGCGAACCCGTTCCAAGGGAGTCAATTTTTCTCCCCTGAGAACCAAGGAGGGGAAGTCGACATAATCCCTGGGGGGCAATATCCACAGCCACTCAGTCTTGTCAGGGTTGAGTTTGAGCCTATTCATTCCCATCCAGACCCTATTTTAGCGGATTGGGCTGCAATATCGGCCGATGTCATCAGGCCCGGCCCGGCCCAGTCAATTAAAAGTACTGGGACGCCCGGAGTGGGGTCATCCACCAAGTCCGGCAGCGGGCACCGGCTCAGGGCATCGGCGTGCCCCATTGCTTTGCCCGGCCGGTGGACTAGTCTGTAAGAATAGGCAGCAAGGAATATTGTCCATCTAGTCAGTCTTGGGGAGAGCGAGGCCGGAGTGGGCCTGTCTCCCGCTATGAGCCCTAATAAGGGCTTATGGTCAGTGACCAGCTCAAAGTCTCGTCCAAACAGGTATTCGTGAAACCGCTTGACTCCGGCTACAGTGGCAAGGGCTTCACAGTCTAGCTGGCTGTAATTTCTTTCGGTGCTCGAAAGAGTTCTCGAAAAATAGGCAATGGGGGCCTCATGGCTGTTAGGGAGTCTGTGGCTCAGTACAGCCCCCACTCCAAAGGGCACCACAGGCAGAGTCTCGCTAAATTGAATAAGGACACTTTCTTCTGAAAGGAGGTTTTTTACCACCTTGAATGCAGACCCCAGACCCACGTGGCTTTTTTAGACAGCAGCTTGTGTAGAGGCTCAGCTATGGTTGCTTTATTTTCCAAAAAAATGCTGTAAAAATTCAACAACCCCAGGAAAGCTTGGAGCTCAGTCCTGTTGGTGGGCACCAGGGCTTCCCTGATCGCCCTAATTTTATCTTTGGTGGGGTGTAATCCGGATCCGTTGATTTGGTATCCGAGAAACTCTACCTCTGGTACTCCAATCTGGCACTTGCTGGCTTTCGCCCTCTGTGGGGAATCTACCTCTCCTGGAGGGCAGATCCCATGGCGTGTTGAATCTAGGAAGGACGTTCCGGACACAGAGACTTCCTCGAGATGAGATTGCCCTGAGCCGAAGCTTGGGGGTCTCTTTTATTGACACACATATGATAATCAGAAGGCAGTACATACAGTTACATGTGATTACTAATAGCCATACAATGAATTTCTTACTGCGTTATAGCCAAGCCGTCCCTCCTCCTTCATCCTGTGCATGTTGCTGTGGCCGTTTGACCTACTTATTGTTTACCAGCTAGCAACTTCTAGCATAAGCTTTTGCGGTTAACCACGTCCTCTTACAAGTTCCATGTGCACGTTACAAGCCGTTCGGCTCTGCGTACACACCTGTCTCTAAGAGGGGTGAGGGGTGAGGGGTGATATATGCAACATCTCCCCTGTTTTTCTTTAGTTATGCTGAATCTTCTTCATTGGTGGTCATTGAAAATGGGTCTTTTTCTGAAAGTGGAATTTCAGTATATTTCGTGAGATGGATGGCCTTGGTTTTCGCCATTCCTTCCACAGTAGATTGAATGAGATTTCGGAGGAGGGGAATTATGCAAGGTAATAAAAGCAATCCTAACAATACTAATCCTAGCATAAATGCTGCTTGCTTCCAATTTCTGAAAATGCCTCCCAAAAACCCATTATCGTCCAAGACACCTGTCCATGTTTGAACAGGGACGTGGACAAGTTTGCGAAGGTCAGCAGTAAGATCAGCAACCACTTTCCCTGTTTCATCAATCTCTAGGCAACAGTTGGTTAGGTTAAATTTTCCACATACTCCCCCTTCCTTAGCAAGCAAGTAATCAAGTGCTAATCGATTTTGATACACAGCTGTGCGCAATTTATCCTGGGCTTTTGCCAGCACATTTAATGCAGCCGAAATACGTTGGCTGCCTAATTCTAACACTGCTTGTAAGCGAATAATACGATTAAGCATGTAAATGGGTGTGCTATATCCCCAAGAGCCATCCTCTGCCCATGTGGCAGGGTCATAATAAGCAATTATTCGTTCTGGTGGCCATTCATCATTCTTCCATCTGCCCACCTGAATGCCTGCATAGCCCTCTGAACTTATTGCTTCCCTTTTTTGTCTCCAGGTATCATATACCTGAACCCCAAGGGTTTGTTTGGCTCTTAAAGGGAGAAGAAAAAAGGAAGGTTTGATCCATCCCAAAACACATGCCCCCCCCCAGTTGGGGGGAAGGTACTCATAGGCAAATGAACCACAAACCCAATACATTCCTACTGGTGCTATCCACTTGTGCGTTGTTTTGGATATGTAGGAAAAGAAAGTGGCATTCAGTGAAATGGGTTGGGAGGCGTTGGCTGGGGAGATCCAAGTGTTATTGGCCCATTGTCCTTGGCAGAGTAGCATGCCGACAGGGTGAGATCCGTTCCTGAAAAAACAATTACTACCTATGACGTTGGTTGTCAATGTCCAAGTGGCCTGGGATGGTGATGACCGGAGAGTGAAGTTGGACAATTTGGTTTGATTATTTATGTAATCTGGATCAGCCTCATGCACTTCCCAAGGCCATTGTTCTCCCATGTTGGTACCTCCACATACAAAACAATTCATTACTCCAAGCATGGTGGCTACCTGGGTGGCAAATTCCATGAACAGATTACGGGCCTTTTCAGAGATAATGGGAGAGGCCTTTTCCTCTAACCGGGCAAGGGTGTCATATACGGACCATTGGATTCTTCGTGCCTCCACAACGTTCTGAACTTTGACTGTGATGAAGGTTTTAGGGTCTCGCCCTGGTCCATCAATCCCTATACCATAGCAGTCTATGTTGGGATGAGTATGTTCTAGTTCTATAACAACAACATTGCTATTTGGGGTCCGCTTAAAAGATGCCAGTAAGCAAGACGATTATAGCAGCCCCCATAACCTCCCCCTGTATGCTCACAAACAGCCATAAACAACACAAGGTTCCCCGAATGGGTGTCCTATTGGATTGGGCATGTTGCGATTACAAAGGTATTTGTGATTGTCCTTGTATGAATCTTTCCATGATTGAGAGCCACAGGAGCGGAAGGCGATTAAATTCATGGCTGCACAGACATCAAAGGTGAGCACCCAGGGCTGTGATTTGGTACGTACTATGTGAGTCACATACTTTAAAGGTGCTGCCCTTGGATCGTCGGTTACTATTCCCAACCCCGCCCAAAGGGTGATATTGTATCGGGTGGGGATGGTGGGACTATGGCAGGTAGTTGAGATGCCCTGGGTGCAAGTTGTGTATTGGGTCCCATTATGAATGCAAGTGGCTTGACCTTTACAAGTAGCCGGGGGGATATTGGCAAAAAGCAAGGTACTGATGATGGTAGTTCCTTGTTGCACCTGGGTTATGCATCCTGAGCAATCTTTTACCGTCCCTTTAGAAGCAGCCCGTTTGCGCCTATGCAAAGGGGCTTGGCGTCCTTCTGGACTGGTAAAGGGGGACAAGGTGGCATGAGGGACCTGGGGAGGGTGATTGTATTCTGCAAATCCCACCCACATTGCCAAAAACATGCATGTTAAAAGCAAAAATAATATCACAAGGTGATACAGAAGATGTTTGCAAGACATTTGTACCATGAACATTTTGGAAAAAGAAAACAGCTGGTTAGGATGAGCGCAGCGAATAAAGGGACATCGAGAGGGTGGTTCATAGGGAGGTGGGATGTCATCATCTTCCTCGAGGTGCCCCCGACCGTTTTCCTGGTAGGGCGGGGGAAGCTCGAGCGGTGGGTGGTTGAAGAGGGGGGGCTGCCCCAAGCTGGGCCCCGGGTTGGGATGGTTGGCAACCTCCATGTCCTGGTTCTCCTGAGGCATCTTCTCCCGACACCTTTGGCAAGGGCGCTGTTTTAGGAAGAAAAGGTCTCACTTGTAGTCACGGGACCCAAAGAACGCGATCAGGGAGCTCGATGGCAGCGTAACCTCTTCCCCACGTGATGAGGCCGGCCGGGCCTTTCCAAGTGGGATCCGGAAGTTCTCGATAGTAAACGGGTGGTCGTGCCGGTGGTCCGACAGAGGTGGAAGAATGCCGTTCCGCTGCAGATGATGGTGGAGTTCCAGTTAAGTTTAAGAAGTTTATAGTATATAAAGCTCTGTTAAGGATGTCTTGCTGCGATGGGAGGCCAGGGGGATGTTTTTCCCGCTCGAATCGTTTAAGCGTTTGTTTTAGGGTCTGGTTTGCATGTTCAACTATCGCCTGCCCCTGGCTGTTGTGGGGGATGCCAAACTTATGTACTATTCCCCATTTTTTACAAAATGTTGCAAAAACAGCGCTGGTGTAGGCAGGGCCATTGTCGGTTTTTATTTGTTGGGGGCGTCCCATCGTAGCAAATGTGCGAAGACAGTGATTGATAACGTGCTTGGTGGCTTCTCCTCTTTGCGGGGAGGCCATGATAAAATTTGAAAAAGTATCAATGGTAACATGCAAATATTTCCATGGGGCAAAAGGAGGATATTGGGTGACATCCATTTGCCACAAGGTACATGCATTCAAACCTCTGGGATTTACTCCCATAGGGAGGGAATTAGACTGTAGACTGCAGGTGGGACATTGCTGAACAATGGCAGAAGCTTCAGCAGCAGAGAGGGAAAATTGTCTCATAAGAGCCCTTTTGTTCTGGTGAAAATAGTCATGACTTTCCCAGGGAGTAAGTGGGGCAGAAAAGAAAAGAGAACGGGCGGCCTGATTGGCACGATTATTGCCTTCCGTTAACATCCCTGGGAATGGCTGGTGACTTCGAATGTGGGCCACAAAAAAGGGGTGTGTCCTATCATGAACATAACGCTGTAATGAAGAAAAAAGAGCCATAAGAGAAGAATCCAAGGAGGGGGAGAGGTAGGCCTGGAAAATGTGGGAGATAACATTAGCGACATACAAAGAGTCCACAATAAGGTTAAAGGGTTCATTGGGGAAAAGAGAAAAAGCCAGCAGAGAAGCGGCTAATTCCGCCCTCTGGGCCGAGGAATGGCCTTGCGTTGTATGTGATTGCCAGGCACCATCCTGAAAATAGGTGCAAGCGCCCTGGGTGGCGCTACCGTCAGCAAAAACAGTGACCACTGATGAAATAGGGAACAAAGCGCAAGGTGAGTGCCATGAAAGGGGCATGGTCTGCACTAAAGTTAATCGTGGGTCAGCTGGAAGGTGATATTGAATGTCACCATGCCAGTCGGCAAGAGCCATTTGGAGTTCTTCCGACTCACGGAAGAACAGGTCCCACAATGGAAGACGTATGGGAACAAAAAGGGAAATGGGCTCAGTGCCCGTGAGGTGGCGACAACGAGCACGGCCTCTAAACAAAAGTGTGGAAAACAGAGAAGACCGAGAAGAAATGGTCTTACGGGGTGTGTGAGGCAAATGGAGCCACTCAGTAATCAATAAAGAGGGAGTAGAAGTTATTTGACAAATCAACAAAGTAGGCAAAGACAGGGTGTTAAGTAAAATTAAGGAAAAAGGGGTGTCAGGTTGTATGCGGTCTACCCACTTCACAGACAAAGAGTCTGTAATGAGTGACAACACCGCCATCTGCTGGTCATTAAGTTGAATAAGGTCCGAAGGAGAGGTGGGCCCATGCAATGCGGAAAAAAGCGGGGCTAGTTGGGCACTGGTGAGGCCCATATAAGGACGGGCCCAGTTAATGGTACCCAAAAACTGCTGAAGCTTTACAAGCGTCAAGGGATTTGGTAAGGTCAATTTTGGCAAAAACGGCTGAGAAGTAGAGGCTAACAATTTATGGCCAAGATATGAAAAGGGTTCCTTGACCTGTATCTTTTCGGGTGCCATCATCATGCCATAAGAGGCCATGTGGGAAATCAGCCGAGAGGCAATCGAAAAAAGATCATTGGGTGACATATCAGCCGCCAAAAGAATATCATCCATATAATGATATAACAAAACAGAGGGAAACTACAACCGAAATGGCTGCAGCAAAAGATCAACAAAATGCTGACACATGGTGGGGCTATTGAGCATACCCTGAGGCAACACAGTCCATTGATATCGTTTAGAAGGGGAAGCATTATTCAAAACAGGAACTGTAAAAGCAAACAGTTGTCGATCACCATGAGCAAGGGGAATAGAAAAAAAGGCATCCTTTAAATCCATAACAACAAGAGAGAAGGTGTGAGGGATTAAATTTGGATTAGGGAGACCCAACTGAAGAGCCCCAATTGGCTGAATAACCTTATTAATGGTGCGTAAGTCCTGAAGAAAGCGCCAAGAGCCAGATTTTTTTTAATGACAAATACGGGGGTGTTATATGGGCTCAAGGAAGGTTCCAAGTGCCCCTGCTGAAGCTGAGTTTCAATCAAAGAATGCAAGGCATGTAGCTTTTCCAGGGGGAGGGGCCATTGATCCACCCAAACTGGGGTGGAGCTCAGCAGTGTCAGGGACAACGGAGCGGGGGTGGAAGGAGGAGGCATCTCAAAATGTCATCACCGCCCCCAACTGTGACAAAAGATCCCAGCCCCACAAATTAACTTGTAAGGGGAGAACAACAGGTCGAATACGTGCCTGTTTGTCGGAGTCAAGGGACTTCACAGTAAGGTGGGTGGTGCTGATGCGTGCCTGTTGTATGCCCCCTACTCCTCGAACTGCAGGAGACAAGGTGGTTGGCCAGTCAGTGGGCCATTCAGAGGTCCTGATGACAGAGACGTCAGCTCCGGTATCTAGAATACCGGAAAAGGAGCGGCCATTAAGCAAAAAGGTGACAAAAGGCTTGTTAATCCTTAAAGTAGAGGCATAAGCAAGAGAAACAGGGGGGTTAGCAGGCTCAATGTCATTGTAATCAGAGGGATCAACCTCTAAGGCAACTGGGATGACAGTGGCAGCAAAATCCCCTTCATTAACAACCATGGGGGTGTTCACAATGCAGATCAAAGCAAGCGATGCAAAGTCTGAAGCATCGGTCAAGAAAGGGGAAGCAAGCATCCCGCTGAGAATGAGATCACGGTTGGGATAACAAAGCAAAGGGAGGGAAGGAGGGAAAACATGATCATGCATTGAGAGTGGCAGAAAGTAGGTGAGGCCGGGGGTGTGCATAGAAACAGTTTCAGAGGCAACAGCATTGATAGAAATCAAGAAAGATTCGCTGGCATATGTCTCAGCCTTTTGGGAGGGACTAGCTGAGTGCCCCTTTAGAAGTTTCCCTGGACCAGCTGCTGGGGGGGAGGATTAGAGCGACATTGAGAAGCCCAATGGTAGCCCTTTTTGCATCTGGGACATGGGGTTTTGGGGCGTGCCACAGGATTGGGCATTGCCCCCCCTCCCGGTGCACGGCACTGCAATTTGAAATGTCCCGGTTTCCCGCAATTAAAGCAGTTCCCAGATTTTTTGGGGGGGCTGGGCAAGTTAGTAGCCGGAGCGATTGCAGCCGCAAGAGCCTGCATAGCAAAAGCAGTAGTACCCACTATGCGACATGCCTGCAAATAATCCGCTATGACCGGGGGGGGGGGGGTAGGGGAGCCTTGAAGAGGTTGCAAAATTCTTTTGCAATCTTCATTGGCATTTTGGTAAGCCAATTTTAACAATAATTCGTTCTGGGCCACCTTGTTGTGAACCTCCCGTTCAATTGCCATTTTTAGCTTTCCCACAAATTCATCATAAGATTCAGTCGGATCCTGATGGACGGCCACAAAGGAAGCACGAACCGTCGACTGAGGGTCGTCCAAGCGGTCATAAGCAGACACAGCACACTGGGCGGAAGCAGTGAGAGCTGCGGCGGGCATGGCTGCCTGTAGAGCAGAAGTATTGAATGCCCCAGTTCCCATAAGGTGGTCCAATGTCAGACCTTGAAGGGTGGGGAGGAGGCGCTGGCACTCACGCCGATATTCAGCCTCCCATGTAATGTTTTGAGTGGTGTTTAAAATCATTCGAAATAGGGAAAACCAATCAATGGGTAACATGGTAAATGCATTTTTAACACTATGGATAAGACCTGAGCAATAAGGACTACGAAGTCCGTAGTCAATCACTGCCTTTTTCAGGTCCTTAACCAACGAAAAGGGAACTGTGGTAATGGTGGGAACATTGTTGGCATCAAAGGTGACCGGGAAAGCCGCAACAATCTCCAGGTCATCAAGTTCTCCAGATTGTCGGGCAGCCGCCAAGCCCTGTTCGATGGTGCCGACACAAGGGGAAGGAGAACAAGCGGCTGGCAGGACCGGATACAATTTTGGGTTGTCCTTTTGATCAGCCGGCACAGTTGGCGCAACATCGGCTTCAGGAGGTGGCTCATAAGGGGGAGGCTTGGCAAGGGTTGCACAGCCATCCTCTGGCAATGACAGAGATCCACTTGAAGTGGGAGGGAAGGAATCATAATGACATTGCAAACATTTAAGAATAAACTTCCATGTCATAATAATGTAAATTGGGGCACGTGGTGCAGCATGGAAATAAGTTCCCAATTTAGTCCACACTGACAATTTAATGGATCCCTTTTCGGGATATGAGGGACATTGTTGCCAAATGTATCGCAAGAGGGTAACCAAATCCTTTTTTGTAGGGGGTTTCTCCCCTGCAGTTTTGGAATCTCTATTTCCCTAAGTTCGTGGAGGTGAGCTACCTGATCCTTAGAGAAATCCGCCCCCATATTCACGGAGAAGGTTGACCGGATGGGTCTTCCCGAGCGCGCGGGGTGAAATGGAGGAGTCAGGAACGCCTTCGATGAAGAGCGTTGCGACGGTCAACGTCGGGGTCACCAGGTGTGGGGAATCTACCTCTCCTGGAGGGCAGATCCCATGGCGTGTCGAATCTAGGAAGGACGTTCCGGACACAGAGACTTCCTCGAGATGAGATTGCCCTGAGCCGAAGCTTGGGGGTCTCTTTTATTGACACACATATGATAATCAGAAGGCAGTACATACAGTTACATGTGATTACTAATAGCCATACAATGAATTTCTTACTGCGTTATAGCCAAGCCGTCCCTCCTCCTTCATCCTGTGCATGTTGCTGTGGCCGTTTGACCTACTTATTGTTTACCAGCTAGCAACTTCTAGCATAAGCTTTTGCAGTTAACCACGTCCTCTTACAAGTTCCATGTGCACGTTACAAGCCGTTCGGCTCTGCGTACACACCTGTCTCTAAGAGGGGTGAGGGGTGAGGGGTGATATATGCAACAGCCCTCAGTCCTGCAGCTCTAAATCTTGTAAGCACCTCTCTGAGCCTTTCTCTCCACTGCACCTTATCTTTGGCCATTATTAATACGTCGTCGAAGTATGGGATGACACCTGGCAACTTGCTTAGAACTCTTTCCATGATACCTTGGAAAATACTCGGGGCCATGCTGACACCAAACTGGAGCCTATTGCATTTAAATGCCCCACGGTGTGTAACTATCGTTTGGGCTTCGGCAGTCTCGCGATCAACAGGCAATTGCTGGTACGCCTGTGCGAGATCTAGTTTTGTGAAAATGGCGCCCGGCCCAAGCTTGTGCAACAGATGCTGCACTACGGGTACTGGATATGCACTCTGCTGGAGGGCCTTATTGAGTGTGCACTTATAGTCCGCACATATGCAAATAGACCCGTCGCTTTTCATTGGAGTCACTATGGGGGTTTCCCACTTCGCATGATCGACCGGTTCTAAAATACCTTGGCTTATCAACTTGTCTAGCTCCTGGTCGATCTTTGGCTTTAACGTGAAGGGAACCCGGCGAGGTTTCAGTCTAATTGGAGGTATTTTTGGGTCTAAACTAAATGAAATCGGGGTGCCCACGTACTTGCCAAGCCTTGGATCAAACACATCCCGGAACTCTTGCAGTAGGTCATCGTAGTCTGTAGCGGTGGCATTGGTGCTGGTCGCTGTAGCGTTGATTTTGGTCAACCCCAATCCTAGCGCGCCGAACCAGTCAAGGCCGAGCAGGCTTGGCAGCTGGTCGAGAACGATGGTTAGTGGCAGACTTGCTTCATGGCGGTCGAACTTCACGGTGACCTCTCTGTAGCCCAGAACTGGAACCCGATTTCCCTGATAATCGGTAATTCGAAGTGGCTGTGTCTTTAACTGCCTCTGGTTGAGGCCTGGGATCGCCCTCTTCACAGCTGACCAAGACATGATAGATATTGACGAGCCAGTATCTATCTCCATTTCACAGGGTGAGCCTTCCACGAGCACATTGATGATGATTTTCTGATTGTTCTGAGTGCTCGCTTGGCCCACCCTGGTCTGATTCGCCCCAGATTGCGAACGGTAGTCAGTAACTCGTTGAGTTGGGCCTCTTCCCTCTCGTCTCGTCTCATGTGGTTGGTAGTTCCACCCAGCGTCTCTGGCGGGAAAACATGGTGCCTTGCAGACCCGTACGATGTGGCCTGACTTGCTGCATCGTCGGCAAACGGCATCGCGGAACTGGCAGGACATTCGGGGGTGTGGTCCCCCACAGCTGTGGCATGGCTGGAGGTCCAGTAAAACTGAATCTGATCGAACACTACTAAGAACCTTTATTAGGACTTATCTAGTGGCAATAAGGGCGGCAAAACGTTCGCATTTTTCCGCTCTTATTGCATTCGCCGATTCACGCCCAGCTGCCCTGTTTAGGGTTACTCGTTCCCTCCTGACAACGGGGGGAGTGTGGATAAAGTCGCTCAGATCCGGTCGGACCTGGACTCCGATTGGGCAGTACAGGCCGAGGTGACAGGGACAGGTCCTAGTCCTGTTATATGGGATGAATATGAGCCTGTCACTCCTGATGATGTAGACAAGGCCATAGGAGCAATGAGCTCCTCCACTTGTTTGTTGGACCCGTGCCCCTCCTGGCTGGTCTCGGCCAGCAGGGAGGTCTCACGCGGCTGGCTCCAGGCATTGGTCAACGCTTCTTTGAGAGAGGGATCTGTCCCGCAACCCTTAAAAGTTGCGATGGTGAGACCCCTCCTCAAGAAGCCTTCCCTGGACCCGGCGGATTTAAAGAACTTTCGTCCAGTCTCCAACCTACCCTTTGTGGGTAAGGTTGTGGAGAAAGTGGTGGCGCTCCAGCTCCTGCGGTTATTGGATGACACTGATTATCTGGATCCCTTTCAATCGGGTTTCAGGCCTGGCTACAGCACGGAGACTGCTTTGGTCACCCTGATGGATGACCTCTGGCGAGCCTGGGATGGAGGTCATTCCTCCATCTTGGTGCTTCTTGACCTCTCAGTGGCTTTCGATACCATTGACCATGGTATCCTTCTGCGTCGTCTTGGCCAGGTGGGAATGAGCGGCACTGTATTATGGTGGTTCTCCTCCTACCTATCCGATAGGATGCAGTCGGTGTTAGCAGGAGGACAGAGGTCGACCCCTAGGCCCCGGATTTGCGGGGTGCCTCATGGCTCGGTCCTCTCACCCATCCTGTTTAACATCTACATGAAACCGCTGGGTGAGATCATCCGCCGACATGGGGTGAGGTTCCAGCAGTATGCTGATGACACCCAGCTGTACATCTCCACCCCGTCTCAGTTCAGGGAAGCAGTGGATGTGATGTGCCGGTGCCTGGATGATGTTAGGGTCTGGATGGGTAGGAACAGGCTCAAGCTCAACCCTGACAAGACCGAGTGGCTGTGGATATTGCCCCCTAAGGACTATGTCGATCGTCCCTCCTTGGTTCTTGGGGGAGAGAAATTAACTGGGGGGGCAGAGGTCGTCCTCGAGGCCTCTTACATATGGAGTGCCCCAGGGGTCGATTCTCTCGCCCCTTCTGTTCAACATCTGTTCAACATCTATGTGAAGCCGCTGGGTGAGATCATCCATGGCTTTGGGGTGAAGTACCATCAGTACGCTGATGATACACAGCTGTACATTTCCACCCCAGGCCACCCCAATGATGCCCTTGAAGTGATGTCCCGGTGCCTGGAAGCTGTGCGGATCTGGATGGGGAGAAACCGACTCAGGCTCAACCCTTCCAAGACGGAGTGGCTGTGGTTCCCAGCGTCTCGATATAGTCAGATGATTCCATCTCTGACTATCGGGGGCGAGTCTCTAGCCCCCGCCGAAAGGGCTCGCAATCTGGGTGTCCTCCTGGATCCACAGCTGTCCTTAGAGGACCATCTGACAGCTGTGACCAGGGCGGCCTTTTATCAGGTCCGCCTGATACGCCAGTTGCGGCCCTTTCTGGATCGGGATTCCCTGTGCACAGTCACCCATGCCCTGGTCACATCGCGTCTGGACTACTGTAATGCTCTCTACATGGGGCTCCCCATGAAGAGCACCCGGAGGCTCCAACTGATCCAGAATGCGGCCGCGTGGGTGGTTTCGGGGGCTAATTGGCGCTCCCATATAACACCCCTCCTGCGCGAGCTGCACTGGCTTCCGGTGGTCTACCGGGTGCGCTTCAAGGTGCTTGTTACTACCTTTAAAGCGCTCCATGGCATTGGACCTAGGTATCTCCGAGACCGCCTGCTGCCACAAACTGCCTCCCATCGACCAGTGCGCTCCCACAGAGAGGGCCTCCTCGGGGTGCCATCAGCCAAGCAGTGTAGGCTGGTGACGCCCAGGGGGTGGGCCTTCTCTGTGGGAGCACCCACCCTCTGGAATCAGCTCCCTCCAGACTTAAGAACAATTCACGACCTGTCCACCTTCCGCCGTGCCCTCAAGACACATTATTTTTATCAAGCCGGGCTGGCGTGAAAAAGTTTTTGGGGTTTTTAAAAATTTTAAGATTTTACTAAATTTTAATTGTATTAAATTAGGGCCATATTGAATATTTTATTTTAAATGTATTTTAATGTTTTTTACTTGGTTTAAATGTATTTTAATGTTTTTTACTTGGCTGTTCACCGCCCTGAGTCCCCTGGAGAAGGGCGGTATATAAATTTAATAAATAAATAAATAAATAAATAAACTCCTTCGGAATGGGTCCGCAATTTGGGTGTCCTCCTAGATCCACAGCTTAAATTGGATCAACATCTTACAGCTGTGGCTAGGGGGACCTTTGCACAGGTTCGCCTGGTGCACCAATTGCAGCCATACTTGGAGAGGTAGGCTCTGCTCACGGTCACTCACGCCCTCATCACCTCCCGGCTGGATTACTGTAATGCGCTCTACATGGGGCTACCCTTAAAGAGTATCTGGAGACTGCATTTGGTGCAAAATGCAGCTGCGCATGCCGTGGTGGGTGCACCAAGATACACCCATGTGACACCTCTCCTCCGCCAGCTGCATTGGTTGTCCATTAGTCTCCGGTCACAATTTAAGGTGTTGGTTATGACCTTTAAAGCCCTATATGGCTCAGGACCAGGCTACCTGCGGGACCGCATCCTGCCACATACCTCCCTACGACCGGTTAGGTCCCACAGAGTTGGTCTCCTCCAGGTCCCATCAACCAAGCAATGCCGGTTGGCGGGACCGCGGGGGAGAGCCTTCTCAGTGGGAGCTCCCTCTCTTTGGAACCAACTACCATCAGAGATCCAAACTATCCCCACCCTGCTGGCCTTCCGGAAAGCCATGAAAACATGGCTTTTCAAGCAGGCGGGTTAAGACCAAGGGGAATATATGTGGTCTTCCCATGTATGAATGTTGATATTGTTTTTTAATCTTTATAACTGCTTTTAATTAGTTTTATTATGTTTTTTGTTATGACTTGTTCTTTTTACATGCTGTACGCCGCCCTGAGTCCCTCGGGAGTGAGGCGGCTTATAAGAATGAGCAAAATAAATAAATAAATAAATAAATAAATGGCCTGGGCTTTCACGCCTCGGATCCCTGGCACCGATCTGTTCGGAAGACCTCTTCGTCTCCGCTATTGTCAGGGTCATCCTGGCATTGGGTCTCATGCACTTCAGGGGTTGCTTTCTTTGGTGTAGGTGTGCTCCTCTGGTGTAGCGACTCAGCAGCCTTATTTCAGGTTTCGGTGGCCCTGGCCTCTTCTAACGTGGTTCGTAGGGTCAGGTTAGGTTTAGCCAGGAGCCTCCTTTGTAGTCTGATGTCTTGGACCCCGCAAATGAGCTGGTCCAGTAGCACATCATCCAAATCATAGAATTGGCAATGGATTGCCGATTTTCTGAGAGCTGCTACGTATTCGTTGATGGTTTCGCCGTCTTGCTGTAAGCGTTGGCGGAATTCGTGCCAGCTGACCACCTTGGAAGGCACCGGAGATTAATGAGTCTGTAGTAATTGCTGTAGCGACGACCACGTGATCGATTCTATGGCCGTTGGTTCAGCTAAGGACACAGCTGTGTCCAAAACTTTGTGCCCGCAATGGCTCAGGAACATGGCTCGCTTCCTGTTGTCTGAGAAGCCTTGCAAGTCATTGGCTTCCAGGAAACAGCGAAATCTTGTCATGTAGGTCCCCCAATTCTCTTTGGTCGGGTCGAATGGTGTCAGCGGGTAGAAGGACGACATGGTGGCTTGCTAGTAGTCTTTGTTTGAATTTGAATTTGGCACCTAAAATGTCCGACGCTTCCTTCCGGCCGGGCTGGTCTACTCCGAAGTTGCTCTTCAGTATCCCACCTTTGTCGTCAATGTTGAGTTCTAATACTGAAGAGTCAGGAGGCAGGTTGAGTGACAACATCTCTTTTATTAAGCAAGGTGAGAACTTCAGCAAAAGCCCAGCCGGTGGCTCCTGTTTAAATAGGGAGCTCCAGCTGGGACGAACCAATCAGCTATCAGTACTCTCTGCTCAATAGAGCAGACCTGGTTGTAAACTACTCAGCTAACATGCAAATCTCAGGACACAACAGGTATTAATCTATTTTTAACATATCAACTTCCTGTCTTTTATACAGATTTGAATAAAAATTAAGGAAAGACTTTTTAATAAGTTCATTGTTATTACATTATTACCTTCGCAAATTTTTCTAATCATTGTCTTTTCTCTTTCTTTTCTTAATTTATATGCCAACCATCTGCCTGGTTTATTTGCACATTCGAAATGCGGGCCTACCGGAAGTTCAGGAAGGCCAGAAAAGGACGTTTTCGCCCTCCCAGCGGCTCGAGGAAAGCCTCCGGAGCTCGGGGAGGGCAAAAATGCCCCCCCCACTGTGGTGCAGTAGGCCGACTAGGCCACACCCACCATGGCCACGCCCACCCAGCAACCAAGCAGAGAACCCCTTGCTAAAATTTTTGAAGCCCACTGCTGATCCCATACTGTTGTTAAGCTTATCCCTTTACCCAAATTATTCTCAAAGTATTCCTGTAGTTTATTTTTACAGTATTTTACAATCTTTTCCTTTTGAAAAATAGCTTCATTTAATCTCCATCTGAAACCCGAGCTTTTTCCTCTTAAAGCTAAAAGCACAGGATTATGGTCAGAGAAAGATTTAGGCAGAATATCCACTTTCAAAACTTTATTTGCAAGATTTTTAGATATCCATGTCAGATTAACAGATTAACAGAGTTGGGAGGGACCTTATAGGTCATGTAGTCCAACCCCCAGCTCAAGCAGGAGACCCTATACCATTTCTGACAAATGGCAGTCCAATCTCTTCTTGAAAGTCTCAAGTGATGAAGCTCCCACAACTTCCGAAGGCAAGCTGCTCCATTGGTTGATTGTTCTATCAGAAAGTTCCTCCTTATTTCTAGGTTGAATCTCTCCTTGGTCAGTTTCCATCCATTATTCCTTGTCTAGCCTTCAGGTGCTTTGGAAAATAGCTTGACCCCCTCCTCTCTGTGGCAGCCCCTCAAATATTGGAACACTGCTATCATGTCTCACCTGGTCCTTCTCTTCACTAGACTAGCCATGCCCAGTTTCTGTAACTGTTGTTCGTATGTTTTAGTCTCCAGTCCCCTAATCATCCTGGTTGCTCTCCTCTGCACTTTTTCTAGAGTCTCAACATCTTTTTTATAGTGTGGTGACCAAAACTGGATGCAGTACTCTAGGTGTGGTCTTACTATGGCTTTATAGAGTGGTATTAGTACCTCACTTGATCTTGATTGTATCCCTCTGTTAATGCAATATAGGATTGCATTGGCTTTTTTGGCTGCCGCTGCACACTGCTGGCTCATATTTAGCTGGTTGTCCACTAAGACTCCAAGATCATGTCAATCCTTTGTAGAAAGTTAGCACCCACCCCTCCTAGAAGAATGAAATATTTTAGGAAATATTAAAAAGGCAGAATATTATATTTCCCTGGATGAGAAATTGAGAAACATGCTCTTGGAGACAGAACCTCAGAGCCTCAGCTCCCTGCCCCCCCCCCCCAAGCAGATACTGAGCTGGGGCAGCTTTAGAAATGCAGATTTGGTAATCCATTCAAGACAGGATATTTTGAACAAAGGTAGAATTAGGTAGAATGGTAGGATCAGCCCTCACTCAAGATCTAAACCAGGAAAACCATTAAGACACAATAGGAATGGCCCAACACCTTTTCAGGACACAAGCCTCCTCATTGCATCAGCCCAAGGTTCAACCAAACTTAATCAAGACAGCCTACAAAGTTAGCTATGACTCCTGCATTGCCCCATGGGAGTCTGACAGCAACCAATAAAATACATTTCTTGCACAGGAACAGGAAACTCAAGGGCAAGGCCCAAGAGAGGGTATAAATAACCCTCTCTCTCTACCCCATGTGTTCAGCTGCACCAGGACTTCAAACCCATGTGGTCCTGTTCATCAATAAACCATCTTTCCAATCAACCTCCATGTTTCCAGTGTCTTTCTCCCCACTTGGAACTGAAACCAGATGGATATTTCTTCCAACACCTTGAAAAGGATTTTTGTTTTTCAGAAAAGAAGGTATATTCTCTGGCATCACCATTTTTATATCTCCATGAATCTATTAGTACTAAATTATCCATCATCTCAAAGAAAGTCTTAGATAGTTTACCCTGTGAGGTTTTAATCCCTTTGATGGATGTTCTATCCAAAGCTGGTGTAGTCACTCCATTCCAGTCCCCCAACATAAGCCAGTTTCCATACGAGAAAGGCAGTAACTGGTCCATTAAATCATCAAAGAATTTGCTTCTATCATCATTTGGCCTATACACGCCCACCACTATTGATTTTATCCCATTAAGTTCAATTTCCACTGCTACAAATCTACCACGCTCATCTGCTATGAGTAACTTAGGTTTAAATTGGGGTTTTACGGTATATATAAAACTACTCCATTAATCTTTTTTATTCCAGCTGATATGAATTCATCTCCTAGTTGTTTGTTTATCAAATATTTCTTATCGTGTTTCTTAATATGTGTTTCCTGAAGACAGATTATATCCAAGTTAAGTTTCCTCAAATAGTGAAAAAAAATGTACGCTTAGATGGGGCATTTGTTCCATTAATATTCCACGTGATAGACTTAATCTCCATCTTTAAGCACCGTAATAGATTCCTGTACCACTATCTTGGCCACATCTTCTTTCTTTCTTCTCCTCTCTGCCATGTCTTCTTCTTCAATGCCAGCTTTTGGGTCTTGCTCAGCCACTAACTTCTTTTCTATACCCATTTCTCCACATGGATCTGGGATTAATTTATATCTAATCAAAAAATCCTTAGCTTTCTCTATGGAATTCAGCCTAAATCTTTGCTCATGGTAAGTAAGTATCAACCCTTCCAATTTATCCCAGTGGAATAAACTTTTTCTCTGCTTCAGGATACCAGTAAGGAAAGCATAGACTTTTTTTTCCTCAAAATTCTGATCGGGATTTCCTTCAGAACAATGATATCAATATTTTCCATTTTCAACCTGTACTTGAAATGGCAATCCAGAACCTGATCCCTTGTTATTTTTCTTGCAAAGTGAACTAGGGCATCCCTTGGTAACTTTCTTGTGGTGGCATATCTGGAGTTTATTCTGTATGTCTTATCTACGAGGGTGAGTCAAAATGTAATGCCATTTTCTTTAGGACAGGTATAATTACCAACACAGGAACATGTAGCATACATCAAAATGAAGCTGGTCCTCTGTGGATCATATCCCTACTTCTCAACATAGTCACCGTTTCTCTCAATAGCAATGTTCCACCTTCGAATGAGAGCATGTATCCCTGTCTCGTAAAATTTTGTTGACTGTTCTTTGAGCCACTTCTTCGCTGCAGTTTTCACTTCCTCGTCACTGGAATAATGTTTGCCTCTCAAACCCTCTTCTTTGGCCCCATGAAAGAGGGTTCTTCTGGGAATTGAAAGGAGTCTTTAGTCTTCACTGGCCCATCTCAGGGTCCTCTCTTTCATGTCTGCTGGGTGGTGTCAGGCTTGGCTTGGTGGTAAGGCTGGTCAGTCAGGCTTGGGAAAGTCTGCTCCATTCTGGTTGCATGGTGACTTTCTAGTGGATGGCTGGATCCAAACCCAATTCCCTGGCTCAAATGAATGGAAGGTCTCCTCTGGAGGCAGTATCTGGGTCAGTGTGATCTGTTTTGTGGAGTTGTCTGCAGGGTTGAAAGATAGGAGAACAGGGGGGGGCCTCCCCTCCACCCTTTGTGGGTGATCCTCCCACACAAAGACTTTGACACACATATACATACAAAGACAAGGAAAAGAGAAAAGGAGAGGAAAACAGAACTCTCAGGTTTACACCCTGGTCAATCCCACCATAAATCTCAGTTAACTCAAATTGGGAAATGCACAAATCTTAACAAACATATTAAATGGTTGTGTAGAAGACAGAGAAGAAAAAAAGCTCTCTCTGTGTGTATATGTGTGTGTGTGTGTGTGTGTGTGTGTGTGTATGTGTATGTGTATGTGTATGTGTATGTGTATGTGTATGTGTATGTGTATGTGTATGTGTATGTGTATGTGTATGTGTATGTGTATGTGTATGTATATGTATATGTATATGGTAAAGGTAAAGGTTCCCCTTGCACATACGTGCTAGTCGTTCCCTACTCTAGGGGGCGGTGCTCATCTCCGTTTCTAAGCCGGAGAGCCAGCGCTGTCTGATGACGATTCTGTGGTCATGTGGCCAGTATGACTAAATGCCAAAGGCGCACAGAATGCTGTTACCTTCCCACCAAGGTGGTCCCTATTTTTCTACTTGCATTTTTACATGCTTTTGAACTGCTAGGTTGGCAGAAGCTGGGGAAGTAACGGGAGCTAACTCCGTTACGCGGCGCTAGGGATTCGAACCGCCGAACTGCCAACCTTTCTGATCGACAACCTCAGCGTCGTAGCCACTGAGCCACTGCGTCCCCTTTGTATGTGTATGTGTATGTGTATGTGTATGTGTATGTGTATGTGTATGTGTATGTGTATGTGTATGTGTATGTGTATGTGTATGTGTATGTGTATGTGTATGTGTATGTGTATGTGTATGTGTATGTGTATGTGTATGTGTATGTGTATGTGTACCCTGTTTCCCTCCAAAATAAGACATCCCCTGATAATAAGCCCAATCGGGCCTTTGAGTGCATGGCAATAAGGCCAAGGGCTTATTTCAGGGTTCATAAAAAATATAAGACAGGGTCTTATTTTCGGGGAAACACGGTATGTATATTTTATATATATATATACTACCTAGATACACGTGCTTCGCTACGAAACTATGTGATGGGGCTTGATAAATTGACACTTAAAGCTTGAAAATTAATGAGTAGTTAAAAAAGTGACTGTATTATTTCATTAGAGACAGTAAACTAAGTTTCTGTTACAGATGAAGACATTATTGTAAGTGTAACAACAATGAAATAGATGGGCTTAAGCCCTTTAATCCCAGCAGCAACCGTGGCTGTTTTGTCTATTTAGCAAGGCTAATCAGTTGCATAGCATAGACTTTCAATTCGTCCCTCAGATGAATTGCTCAGGACCTCTCTGTAAACAACATTCCTGGTTTTGCTGTCTGGCTGGAGGATGACCAGGCTGTCAGGTGAACTGACTCTGGAGCATGCCACATAGAACTGGCCATGAGAGAAATAGTCATTCGTCAGATGCACACCAGCCACTTTCAAAGTCTGTCCCTGTGCCTTATTGATGGTGATGGCGTAGAAAACCTTAATGGGAAATTGTAGACATTTGAACTCAAAGTGGTAGTCTGATGGGATCAGAGGAATTTGGGGTATGAAAACAGTTTCTCCTGATTGACGCCTGTGAAAATCGTGGCTTCGATTACGTGTTTGTACAGAGTCTTCACCTGAAGCCTGGTGCCATTGCACAGTTTTGGAGGGGTTAGATTGCATAACAGCATGATTGGAGTGCCAACCTTGAGGTAGAGGACATGAGGTGGTAATCCTGGTGGGTTGAGAGTGTGCAAGAACTCCACAGGGTAATGTACAGCATCCACAGGGTAATGTACAGCATCTAAATCACTTTCTAAGATGGCGACGGAGGCAGATGCCTAGTTCCATCGCTGAAGACGAAGAGTAGGAAAAAGACCCCAAAACCTAGTATTAGAGATAGGGTAGAAGCTATCAAAATAAGACAATAGACACAAATTAGTTCCAAATATTACATATATCAACATCTAAAGGCTGGGACCAGCCGAACCCATTAAAAAAAAGAGCGAAGAAAACATCCAACCACGCGGAGCCAGAAATAGCTGGAGGAACGAGGCTCAGCAAGGCTCAAAACATCAGAAACTTATCTTCCTTGGTGAGAGAAGAAAGAGATATGTGTGACAGGGGGATCTAAATGAAAAGTGGATTGCGGACAAAAGCGAGGTGTGTTGGTGTTGGAGAGAAGAGGGAGGAAAGAAAGAGAGAGTCTGGAAGACTGTGGGGAAAAGATGATCGAGGAGAAGGAGGCATTGTAAACACGGTTGAGAGGATTCCCATAGAAAGAACAGTGTGATCCGAGCAAAGGAGAGATCGGAGATAACAGGAGGTGGATCGATAAAAGAATCCTTTACTTTTTAAATCAAATTGCTAGAAGAAAAAGTAGAAGATCTAGAGAAAAACCTAAACACCCTGAAACTCAACCAACAAAATGAGAAACCCCAAACCTCACAAAAAGAACATGCACAAAAAGAACATAAAAATGACCAAGCAACTTCCACTATAGCTAACCCCTCGGAGGAAGAAAGCAGATGGACACATGTCACCCACAGAAAAAAACACAAACCAAACACAAAACCACTGTCCAAACCAACCCACCCAGACCCAACCCCACTGGCTCTAAGCAACCAATACCAGGGACTTCCAATACAAGATAACGCACAGACACACAAAAAAGAAACACCAGAAAGAACCCTCAACAAAGCAGCACCACCAAACACCACTACGACAAAGAAAGAAACTCCCAAAACAACCCCAGGCAAAAAGAAAAGGCAAGTACTGGTAATAGGAGATTCAATCCTCAGAGGAACCGAACCCGCCATCTGTAGACCAGATAACCAATCCAGAGAGGTATGCTGCCTCCCAGGAGCCAAAATCATAGACGTAGCAGAGAAAGTAACCGAAATAATAAAACCCACAGACTATTACCCCCTACTATTACTCCATGTAGGAACAAATGACACAAAAAAGAACTTGAAAACTGTTAGATAGTGGGTAAGGATCACAGGAGACAGACTTCAGAACAGCTCTTTTACTTAGCTCACTCAAGCAACCAGCAAAACACGGTCTGACAGCTGCTCTTTTATAGAGGGCTGTCAGACACAACAACCAATAGCGTTTGAGCATTCAAACGCTGGACCTGGGTGAAAACATACAGTTCAGATAGAGTTCATAACAAATCAGAGTTCAGTCAGAGTTCAGCCAGACATAACAAACCAGAGTTCAGTTAGAGGTCAGTCAGAACACAACACCCCTCCCCTTCTAGATGGAGCAGTCCGACAAACGTAGTCGCACAGGTAGGCGGGGCGTTTGGGAACCCTCCCTGACCTGCGCAGCTCAGTCTTAGGCGAGGCAGCAGCCTGTTTGGACAGGTCTGCTGTCGCTCTTGGGTTGGAGCATGGAAGCTCCTGGAATGTATCAGGCATGGCCTCTTCGACTGGTGGAAACGGTTCTAATTGAGAACGCCGCTGGACTTCAGCTTCCTCAGGTAGACCTTCCGAGACACTCGGGCTTGAGTTAGCTAGGGGAAGAACACAGGGTGTTACCATTTGTGGTTCGTTAAGTTCCCCTTTTACTCGGTTGCGTAGCTGATCTATGTGCCTCTTCCAGAGGCATCCGTCCTGGAGGCGGACTTTGTATGTTAGTGGACCCAAGATTGTTTCTATGACCCCAGGGAGCCACAGGGAGCCCTCGGCATAATTTCGGGCAAATACCGAATCTTCCAGGGAGAAAGCCCTGGTTTTTTGTGTGACCTCTGGTTTTGCCTTAGTGGTGTAGTTTGGGTGTAAACGGTCCAGGACGGATCAAAGCCTGCGACCCATGAGGAGTTCGGCCGGGCTGCGGCCAGTGGTAGCACTTGGGGTTATGTGCTGTGTACTCAGAAATTTATCTATGCGGGCCTGCCAGTCCCCTGGGCCTAGCCTACCTAATGCTTCCTTTGCTGACCTTAAGAATCGTTCAGCCAGTCCATTGGTCACCGGATGGAATGGTGAGGACAGGGCATGGCGAATTCCCAGGTCAGCAAGGTACCCCTCAAAATTGGTGGCCGTAAATTGGGGACCATTGTCCGTTACAAGGACGTCCGGGAGGCCGTGTGTGGCAAAAAGGTATCTGAGCACCTTAATAACCGCCTGAGCGGTGGTAGAACCCATTGGAAATATTTCGAGCCACTTTGAGTAGGCATTGACAATTATTAAAAACATTTGGTCGTGGCAGGGGCCTGCGAAATCGGCGTGTAGCCGCGACCAGGGGCTTTTTGGTTGTTCCCAGTCATGGACTGGTGCTTTGGGCGGAGCAGGCCGCGACTCTTGACAGGGTTTGCATAACCCAACCCAATTTTGGATTTCTGCATCCATATTTGGCCACCAAACGTACCCCCTAGCCAAGGCTTTCATCCGGACAATCCCCGGATGGCCTTCATGTAAAGTCCTGAGTATTCCAGCTTGCAGGCTGGTTGGTATAACCACTTGGTCGCCCCAAAGGAGGCAACCCCCTTGTTCTGACAGTTCATGCTGTCTCTCTTCATATGGTTTAAGGTCAGGCTTGACCAGGTCCTTTGGCCATCCCCTCCACACCCAGTTCAACACAGTTCTGAGTGAGGCGTCCTTGGCCGTGTATTTAGCCACCACGGCAGAAGTGACCAGTCAAGAATCAGCCAAGTCAATCAAAAGGACTGGAGTTTCCGGGATAATGTCCGTAAGGAGGTTGGGCAATGGGCACCTGCTCAAAGCGTCCGCATTGCCCATGTCTTTTCCTGGCCGATGTACCAGGCGATAGGAGTAGGCTGAGAGGAAGATGGTTCTAACAGCTGAAACGGGGGGATAGGGCAGCTGGAGTGGGGCGGTCCCCAGCTAGAAGCCCCAGAAGCGGCTTGTGGTCCGTAACCAAAACAAAATCCCTCCCAAACAAATATTTGTGGAATTTTTTGATGCCAGCAACTAAAGCCAAAGCTTCCCTGTCCAGCTGGCCGTAGTTCCGCTCTGCACTGGACAGAGTCCTTGAGTAATAGGCCACAGGGGCCTCTGACCCATTTGTAAACTTGTGGCTGAGCACAGCGCCGACTCCTACAGGGGATGTGTCACACACTAGGACCAATGGCAAGGTATTGTTGTATTGAATTAAGAAGCTGTCATTGGTTAGTAGTCGTTTGACAGCTGCAAAAGCTGATGCCTCCCTGGGCCCCCATGTCCAAGGAATGTTTTTGGCGAGCAGCCTGTGGAGAGGCTCGGCTACGGTGGCTTTGTCTTTTAGGAAAAGGCTGTAAAAATTTAGGAGCCCAAGGAAGGCTTGGAGCTCTGTACGGTTTTGGGGGGCAGGAGCCTCATGGATTGCCCTTAGCTTATTTTCTGTGGGGTGGATGCCTTGGCTGTTGACTCGGTACCCTAAAAATTCGACCTCTGGCACCCCCAACAAGCATTTGCTGCATTTGGCTTTAAGCCCAGCAGCACACATTTTTGACAGGACCATTCTAACTCGACAACGGAGCTGGTCCTGGTCCTGATTAGGACGTCATCAAAATATGGTACGACCCCAGGGATGTTCTGCAACAGACGTTCCATTACACTCTGGAACAACCCCGGGGCTACGCTGACTCCAAACTGCAGCCTGTGACATTTAAAAGCTCCCCTGTGAGTTACAATGGTCTGTGCTTCTGCAGTAGCTCTATCTACTGGCAGCTGCTGGTATGCCTGCGCAAGGTCTAGTTTAGCAAACAGGAGTCCAGGACCTAGGGAGTGGAGTAGATGATGCACCGGATAGGCGCTCTACTGCAAAGCCTTACTGATTGTGCATTTGTAGTCAGCACAAATTCTAATACTGCCATCCCCTTTAACGGGGGTCACTATGGGGGTCTCCCATTTAGCATGGTCGACGGGCTCCAAAATGCCTTGTTTGATGAGCTTGTCCAGCTCTTTGTCAATTTTGTCCCGTAGTGGAAGAGGGACCCTTCGAGGCTTAAGACGAATGGGGGCGACATTAGGATCAAGGCTAAATGAAATAGGAGTCCCCACATACTTGCCCAAGCCGTCACTGAAAACATCCTGGAACTCTTCAAAAAGGTTGTCCAGGTTCGCGGTTCCGATGGCGTTGACGCCTGTCACCACTAGGCCAAGCGATTCGAACCAATCGAGCCCTAGGAGGCTCGGAAGGCTGCCGTTGACTATGGTGAACTGGAGAGGTCCGTCAAATTTGTTGAATTTGATGTGGACCCGGGCTTTTCCAAGGACAGGGATCCGGTTTCCCTGGTAGTCAGAGAGGCGGATTGAGGTTTCCTGTAGGCGGGTAGACCGGGGACTCGGACAGGCGAGCTTGAGTGTCTCCTAGGCAATGATAGACACTGCAGACCCGGTGTCGACCTCCATTTGGACTGGTGCTCCATCGATGGAGACGGTGATCATGATCTTCCTTTTGAAGGGGCAGCTGGCCATGGCAACCCGCGTTTGGTTGGTTTCCGACTGCATGGTGAAGGCTCTCTGGCGCGGTCTTTGGTTTTCGTGCCAGATTTGACAATTCGCCTCTAAGATACGCATGCGTATCTTTCGGAGGCAGAATGGAGTGGCAAACTCGCGCCAAATGTCCTCTCCTTTCACACCATTGGCAGATAATGTGCCTAAATCTGCATGATATCCTTGGGTGTCTCCCCCCCACAGCTGGCACAAGCAGTCAGGAATTCTTTGGGAGGCGGAGGGAGCTTCTGGTCGGTGCGGTAGACCTCGTCGTCGATGCTTACAGGCTCCTTGACAGAGCCCTTGTGGACCGCAGAAGGAGGCTTAGTGTCCTTTTTAGAGGAGGCGAAATAGTGCAGAGATTCGGCCGCTTTGGTTGAGGACTCAGCGGCCCTGGCTTCATCCAGGGCAGCGGCCAGCGTGAGGTTTATTTATTTATTTATTTATTTATTTATTTATTTATTTATTTATTTATTTATTTATTTATTTATTTATTTATTTATTTATTTATTTATTTATTTATTTATTTATTTATTTATTTATTTATTTATTTATTTATTTATTTATTTATTTATTTTTATTATTATTTTTTATTTTTTATTTTAAAGTTTTTTATTTATAAAACAGATAAAAAGACAAAACATACAATAAACATAAAAAACAAGTACATGACGAATCGTAATCTAGTATACATATTTATATTCCGCTAATTTATACATCGTTATTTATCTTAAATTGCAAATAATGAGTTATAGTTTTTCTTTTCATCTCCACCATTTTAATTTTTAATCTTGGTTCTCCTTTCTCCCCACCAATGATATAATTTATTCCAGGTTTCAATGTATTCAATTTCATCTTTTCCCTTCATTTCTGACGTTAACCTATCCATTTCAGCACATGTTAATACTTTACGTAAAATTTCTTCTTCTGTGGGTACGTTTTGTTTTTTCCAATTTTGAGCGAAAGTTAACCTTGCGGCAGTCAATATATGTAACATTAAGTATATTATATTTTTATCATATTTATCTAATGTTATCCCTAATAAAAAAAGTTCTGGTTTGAGGTCCAATTTTATAGGTATTGGGGAAATACCTGAAACCCTGGTACACAATTCGTCTGAGGCCCTGGTGGCTGCCTGGAACACCGCGGCAGCAGGGGCATTAGATCGGATTGCGCCTTTGCGACCTCTCCATGGCAGTGGATCCCGGAAAGCTCCCTGGTTTACCGAGGAGCTCCGGGAGATGAAACACCACAAGAGACGTCTGGAGCGACGCTGGAGAGCCAGTAAAACCGAGTCCGATCGAACACTACTAAGAACTTTTATTAAGTCTTATCTAGTGGCGATAGGGGCGGCAAAACGATCTCATTTTTCCGCTCTTATTGCGTCTGCAGATTCTCGTCCAGCCGCCTTGTTTAGGGTGACTCGCACCCTCCTTGCAAAAGGGGGGAGCGAGGAACACTTGCAAGGCAGAGCTGAGGAATACTCGCAGTTTCTGACGGATAAAGTCGCTCGGATTCGGTCGAACCTGGACTCTAGCTGGGCAGAGTCCATTGAGTTGACAGGGGCAAGTCTCGGGCCAGCATTGTGGGAGGAGTTTGAGCCTGTTTCTCCTGATGACGTGGACAAGGCTGTAGGGGTGATGAGCTCTGCCACCTGTTTATTGGACCTGTGCCCCTCCTGGTTGGTCTCGGCCAGCAGAGAGGTGGCACGCGGCTGGATCCAGGCAGTTGTCAACGCTTCTTTGAGAGAGGGGTCCGTACCGCAACCGTTAAAAGTTGCGGTGGTGAGACCCCTCCTCAAGAAGCCTTCCCTGGATCCAGTAGATTTGAAGAACTTTCATCCAGTCTCCAACTTGCCTTTTATAGGTAAAGTTGTGGAGAAGGTGGTAGCTTTTCAGCTCCTTCGGTTATTGGAGGAAACTGATCATCTAGATTCCTATCAGTCGGGTTTCAGGCGCGGCTACAGCACAGAAACCGCCTTGGTCGCCCTGATGGATTATCTCTGGCGAGCCCGGGATGGAGGCAATTCCTCCATTCTGGTGCTACTTGACCTCTCAGCGGCTTTCGATACCATCGACCATGGTATCCTTCTGCATCGTCTCAGCGAGTTGGGAGTGGGAGGCACCGTCTTACGGTGGTTCTCCTCTTATCTCGCCGACAGGATGCAGTCGGTGTTGGCAGGTGGGCAGAGGTCGTCTCCTAGGCCCCTGACCTGTGGGGTGCCTCAGGGTTCGGTCCTCTCACCCATCCTGTTTAACATTTACATGAAACCACTGGGGGAGATCATCTGTAGACACGGGGTGAGTTTCCAACAGTACGCTGATGACACGCAGCTGTACATCACCACCCCGTCTCAATTCAGGGAGGCGGTTGATGTGATGTGCCAGTGCCTGGACGACGTTAGGATCTGGATGGGGAGGAACAGACTCAGACTCAACCTGGACAAGACTGAGTGGCTCTGGATATTGCCTCCGAAGGACTATATCGACTGTCCCTCCTTGGTTCTTGAGGGAGAAAAATTAACTCCCTCAGAACGGGTTCGCAATTTGGGAGTCCTCCTAGATCCACAGCTAAAATTAGACCAACACCTTGCAGCTGTGGCTAGGGGGGGCTTTGCACAGGTTCGCCTGGTGCACCAATTGCGACCATACTTGGAGAAGGAGGCTCTACTCACGGTCACTCATGCCCTTGTCACCTCTCGATTGGACTACTGCAATGCGCTCTACATGGGGCTGCCCTTGAAGAGTATTCAGAGACTTCAACTGGTGCAAAATGCAGCTGCGTGTGCTGTGGTGGGTGTTTCAAGGTACACCCACGTGACACCTATATTCCACCAGCTGCATTGGTTGCCCATTGGTCTCCAGGTGCAATTCAAGGTGATGATCATCATCTTTAAAGCCCTACATGGCTTAGGACCAGGCTATCTTCGGGACCACATTATACCTCATTCTTCCCTTCGACCGGTTAGGTCCCACAGAGTGGGTCTCCTCCAGGTCCCGTCAGCCAAACAGTGCCGACTGGCGGGGCCGAGGGGGAGGGCCTTCTCTGTAGGGGCCCCTGCTCTCTGGAACCAACTTCCCCCAGAGATCCGAACCATCCCCACCTTGCTGGCCTTCCGAAAAGCCATTAAAACATGGCTCTTCCGGCAGGCGGGGTTTTGAGATGACTTTATATCTGATGTCTCCCCCATGTATGTATGTTGTTTATATGTTTTTTAAACTGTTTTAAACTGTCTTTTTTAATGATTTGTTTGGAGTTTTTATAAAATGTTGTACGCCGCCCTGAGTCCTGAGGGAGTAGGGCGGCATAGAAAAACTACCAAATAAATAAATAAATAAATAAATAAATAAATAAATAAATAAATAAATAAATAAATAAATAAATAAATAAATAAATAAATAAATAAATAAATAAATAAATAAATAAATAAATATTTTCAATATTTCTTCCAGCCATTGTTTGATTGTTGTCCAGAATTCTTGTGCTTTATGGCACTCCCACCACATATGATAAAATGTGCCGGGTTGGATTTTACATTTCCAACATAATGAAGAAAGATGTGTACCCATTTTGGCTAATCTTGTTGGTGGGAAGTGCCACCTGTAAAACATCTTGTATAAGTTCTCCTTATATGAAGTAGCCAGTGTCAATTTTTGGTTTCTTTGCCATAGGTCTTGCCATTTTTCTAGGTCAATATTAAACCCAAAATCTCTACACCAAGTTATCATGGTTTCTTTGACCTGCTCTTCAAATAAGGCCCGTTCTAAGAAGTATTGGTAATTTTTTAAAATTGTTTTATCTTCTGGTCCTAAAATTATTTTATCTAATTCTGTTAGTTCCATTTCAATTCCTGGATTTTTTTTATCTCTCCCATGATTTGACTGCAGTTGTAAATATGCCCACCATTCTAAATCTACGCCTTCTTCCTTTAATTCTGTCCTCGATTTTAAATCTCCAATTTCATTTGTTATCTATTTATATGTTATTACTTTCCCTGGGTTCATAAAGTTTGGATGAGTAATCATCTCTAAGGTCGATGTCCAATTAGGGATCTTTATGTAATTTTGCTGTTTGATTATTATCCATGCATCTATCAGTGCTCGTCATAAATAAATAAATAAATAAATAAATAAATAAATAAATAAATAAATAAATAAATAAATAAATAAATAAATATTTATTTATTTATTTATTTATTTATTTATTTATTTATTTATTTATTTATTTATTTATTTATTTATTTATTTATTTATTTATTTATTTATTTATTTATTTATTTATTTATTTATATTTCTATGCCACCCAACTCCCGAAGGACTCAGGGCGGCTCACAGCAGGAAGAAATACAAATCAATATATCAATTATAAAAAATTAAAAAACAAGTTAAAAAACACAATTTAAAGTTAAAATAATTACAATCATCCATACACTCCTGGGCCGACCTTGCTAGTTGTCACCAAGGTCAATGGCCCCAGGCCTAATGGAAAAGCCAGGTCTTAATGGCTTTCCAGAAGGCCAGTAAGGTGGGGGTAGTTCAGATCTCAGGAGGAAGCTGATTCCAGAGACCCAGGGCAGCCACAGAGAAGGCTCTCCCCCGTGGCCCCGCCAGCCGGCATTGTTTAGCTGACGGGACCTGGAGGAGACCAACTCTGTGGGATCTCACCGGTCGTTGGGAGCTGTGTGGTAGAAGGCGGTCTCGAAGATAGCCTGGTCCTAAGCCATGTAGGGCTTTAAAGGTGATAACCAACACCTTGAATTGTGTCTGGAGACCAACTGGTAGCCAGTGCAGCTCGCAGAGGATTGGTGTAGTGTGGGTGTACCTGGGTGCACCCACAACAGCTCGCACGGCTGCGTTCTGGACCAACTGTAGTCTCCGAACACTCATCAGGGGTAGCCCCATTTATTTATTTATTTATTTATTATTTGTATTTATATGCCACTCAATCTCGCATGGACTCTGAGCGGCTAACAGGGATACAAATAGAATTTATATAAAAAACATTTAAAAACAGAATTAAAAACACAATATAATACTTTAAAAATTCCAATCATCCAATCCAATCCATAACAGCCATGGGCCAGCAGCAAGAGATCATTCATTGGCCCCAGGCTTGCCGAAAGAGCCAGGTCTTCAAAGCTTTTCTGAAGGCCAATAAGGTGGGGACAGTCCGGATCTCGGGGGGCAGTTGATTCCAGAGGGTAGGAGCTGCCACAGAGAATGCCCTCGCCCTCGGGCCCACCAGCCGACACTGTTTAGCTGATGGGACCCGGAGCAGGGCAGCTCTATGCGATCTAACCGGTCGCAGGGAGGTATGCGGGAGCAGGCGTTCCCGAAGATACAATGGCCCTGAACCATATAGGGCTTTAAAGGTAATCACCAACACCTTGAATTGCATCCGGAGACCGATGGGCAGCCAATGCAGCTCGCGCAAGATGGCAGTAGTGTGGGTGTATCTGGGTGCACCCACAACAGCACGAGCAGCTGCATTTTGCACCAACTGAAGTCTCCGAATACTCTTCAAGGGTAGCCCCATGTAGAGCGCATTGCAATAATCAAGCCGTGAGGTGACAAGGGCATGAGTGACCGTAAGGAGTGCCTCCCGCTCCAGATAGGGTCGCAACTGGTGCACAAGACGAACTTGTGCAAAGCTCCCCCTAGCCACAGCTGACAGATGTTGATCTAATTTAATCTGTGGATCTAGGAGGACACCCAAGTTGCGAACCCGTTCTGAGGGGGTTAATTTTTCGCCCCCTAGAACCAAGGAGGGACAGTCGACCGAGTCCTTGGGAGGCAGTATCCATAGCCACTCGGTCTTTTCCGGGTTAAGCTTGAGCCTGTTGACTCCCATCCAGATCCTCATGTCGTCCAGGCACCGGTACATCACATCAACCGCCTCGCTGAATTGATGCAGGGTGGAGATGTAAAGCTGGGTATCATCAGCATACTGCTGAAACCTCACCCCGTGTCGTCGGATGATCTCACCCAGTGGTTTCATGCAGATGTTAAATAGGAGTGTAGAGAGGACCGATCCCTGAGGCACCCCGCAAATGAGGGGCCTAGGGGTCAACCTCTGTCCACCAGCCAACACCGACTGCAACCGATCAGAGAGATAGGAGGAGAACCACCGTAGCACAGTGCCTCCCACTCCCATCTCCCCTAGTCGGCGCAGAAGGATACCATGGTCAATGGTATCGAAAGCAGCTGAGAGGTCAAGTAGCACCAAGATAGAGGCATGACCCCCATCTCGGGCTCGCCAGAGATCATCCAACAGCGTGACCAAGGCAGTTTCTGTGCTGTAGCCAGGCCTGAAACCCGACTGAAAAGGATCTAGATAATCCATGTCATCCAACAGCCGTAGGAGTTGGAGCGCCACCACTTTCTCTACAACCTTACCCAGGAAGGGTAGGTTGGAGACAGGATGAACGTTGTTTAACACAGTTGGATCCAGGGAAGGCTTCTAGAGGAGGGGCCTCACAACCGCTACCTTAAGTGGCTGCGGCACGAAACCCTCCATTAAGGATGCATTGACTATCACCTGGATCCAACCTCATGTCACCTCCCTGCTAGCAGAAACCAGCCAGGAGGGGCACAGGTCCAATAAACAAGTGGAGGTGCTCATCGCTCCCACAGCCTTGTCTACTTCCTCAGGAGTCGCGGGTTCAAACTCTTCCCACAAAATGGGACTAAGACCTGTCCCTGTCATCTCGGCTTGAATTGCCCAAACGGAGTCAAGGTCAGTCCGGATCTGAGCGACTTTATCTGCCAGAAACTGTACAAATTCCTCAGCTCTGCCCTGTAAGGGCTCCTCCATCCCCTCCACGTTAAGGAGGGAGTGAGTCACCCTAAACAGCGCAGCTGGGCGAGAATCGGCGGATGCAATAAGTGCGGAAAACTGCAAACATTTTGCCGCCCGTATTGCCACTAAATAAGTCCTAATAAAGGATCTTAGTAGTGTTCGGTCAGACTCGGATTTACTGGCCCTCCAAAGTCGCTCTAGACGTCTTTTATGGTGTTTCATCTCCCGGAGCTCCTCGGTGAACCAGGGAGCTCTTCGGGATCCACTGCCACGGAGAGGTCGAATAGGTGCAATCCTATCCAGAGCTCCGGACGCCGCCTGATTCCAGGCGGCCACTAAAAATTCAGAAGGATTGTGTACAAGGGATTTGTTGTGTCCCAGCACCGCAACCCACAGAAAAACACACACACAACTGTTTGCTACAAGAGGTGTCCTTTTACTAATGAAGGTGCTTAGTAAAAGCGCAGGGGTTTAAAGTCCATAAACAAACATAAGGAGAGTCTCAGGGAATAAAGTTCCTTCGTCTCTTCGTGAGTTATTAGCCAAAGTTCAAATGTCCAAACAAATACCAATTAAAGTCTTTTCTTATCTCTTTCACTCACTCGAGTTGGCTGGCATCCCAGGAATAAGCATTCCAGAAGCTGCTATTTCCAAACACAGGATTCAAAACAGGAACTCCGATGCAAAAGGACTCTGAAGTGCTCGCAGAACACAGGTGTGTTGCTTCCAGCACCAAGTGCTGAGTGCACCGGTCCTAAATAGCCTGAGGGCGTGGCCCATTAGCCCTCAGCTTTACCTGCGAGGAGACCTCCGGCTGTAAAGCCAATCCCTTCTGCTGGCTGCTCTGTGAGCCCTAGCATCCAGCAGAGGCTCCTCCTCCTCTGAGGACTCACTCTGCGCCAGCTGAGAAGGTGCAGAAGGCCCTGGCTGGTCTTGCTCCTCTGGCACTGAGTCCTCATTGCTGTCAGACTCAGGTGCCAGGTACACAGGGTGATAGTGCCACGCCATGGGCGGCTCTAGGTCCTCCAGATCCTCAACCAGCTGCACGGGACGCGGGCAAGCCACAACAGGATTCAGGTATCTCCCCAAGCTTCTTCTGAAATCCTTCTGGATCCATTAGGCACCTGGGGTGGAACCACTTAATCGGTCCCGCCTCCCTGCAGTGGAGGAGTGGCGCCGCAAAGTCTAACCTCAGTAGGAAATGATCTGACCATGACAAGGGAGAGATGTCTAAACTCCTTAATTTCAGATCATCTCTCCACTGCCCCGAGAGAAACACCAGGTCAAGCATGTGTCCTCCCTTATGAGTCGGACCCTCAACTACTTGGGTCAGGTCCATAGTTGCCATGGAAGCCATGAACTCCTGCGCTGCATCTGCGGATTCGCTGAGCGATGGCAGGTTAAAGTCCCCCAGCACCATAAGCCTGGGGAACTCCACCGCCAGCCCAGCTACTGCCTCTAGCAGCACAGGCAGGGCCATTGTAACGCAGCTGGGAGGCAATTACATCAACAATAGGCCCACCTGAACCCCTAAATCCAACTTCAAGAGAAGAGACTCACACCCAACAATCTCCGGGGCAGGGCTCCTACGAGGAAGAAGACTTTTACGGATAATTATTGCCACTCCTCCACCCCTTCCCTGGGGTCGCGGCTGATGCAGAACTTGAAACCCGTCTGGGCACATCTCAGAGAGACCCCCCCTTCTTGTCCCAGCCAGGTTTCAGTTATACATGCCAGGTCCGCTCCCTCCTCCAAGAGAAGATCCCAAAGGAGGGGAGCTTTGTTGACAATGGACCTGGCATTCAACAGCAGCAGCTTGAGCCCAGGGTCCTGACAACCCAAGTCACCATGTATATGGGTTGAACTCGTGGGGTCGGAACGTGGAATCTCTGTAAGGTAGCGAGACCTAGTTCCCCGAGAGCGGCCTACCCCTTGGTTCCCGCCATATCTACCTCTCCCTGTTATGACCGTGATCCTCCCCCCAACCCCCCAGAGATCCCACCCCCCACCTCATCGGTCTCCATCCTTTATGGCAAGCCATCCACCCCATACATATCAGCCTGGGAACCAAGGCCCCCCCCCACCTGCTTCTGTTTGCACACCCAGCAGGGGGGACGTCCACCCTTGGCCCCGGCAAAAACATTCATCCAATTAAACACAATAATTATTCACACATTCTAATCCATCCATCCATAAACATACACATGAACACTCGCCCCGCCCCCTGAGGTAGAACTAAGTAAAGTGCAGTAGAGGGTAAATAAGAGGACAGGTAGATGGAAAATATACATCACAATCTCTAAACACCACTAGCAAGAAAAAAGTCTGTTTCTTCAATCACTTCACCCCCATATTAATCACTGTCAGGGGGTGGTGTCTATAGTTCTTCTTGGAACAGAGAAAGACCTCCTGGGAACCAAATAAATAGAGGCCAATGATGCCTCCCCCTGCGAAAATAGCCTTGAGGCATCAGAGGTCCCCTCCCTGAGGCCACATCGCTGTCCTCTCGACCAGGTCTCCGCCAATCAACACAACGCCGGCCAAGGTCTTCGGCCCCCGTATCCTGCTCCCATCTCTTGCCACTTGTTATGATAGTAAAGAGCGCAGAACGTCGGCAAAATAGAGAAACTCGCATTACCAGTGAGGCTAGATCCCATATAATGAGCCTCACGGCGGCCTCTATAGTGCATGCTGCAGCTGAGATAACAATCGCTGCAGCAATGACGCTCCCCGCAACTGCAGCGGCAGCAGCGGTGCCTAATTTCAGAGATGTAATAGCTGTAGATGTAATAGCTCCACAAGCCGAGATCAGTTTCAGCAAAGTGGGTTGTGGAGAAAGTTGCCTTGGGCGAAAAAGCTGCTAGTCAGAAGGTTGTCTAAAATACTGTTGCGACCACGACATACCGAAGATCCACACAGAGTCCCAGAGATCGCTCACGGGTCGCTCATTCCCACCGGCACTCTCACCGGGCTCGGTTCAGGAATGTCTCACCGTCGTTTATCTAATCGCCCTCCTGTCCTCACTCCGTTCTGCTCCGCTCCGTTCCGCGTCTCAGAGATCGCTCAAAGATCGCTCACTCCCAACTGGGCACACTCTCACCGGGCTCAGTTCAGTTCAGGTAGTGTCTCACAGTTCTTTATCTAATCGCCCTCCTGTCCTCACTCCGCTCCGCTCCACAGCTCAGGAAAAAAGTCTGAACTCTCACGGTATTCCAGCCGCCTCTAAAATGGCGACCTCCTTCTTCCTGCTTCAAGCCGGAGATTTTAAGACTCCCCCGTCTGCATATCGGGCGGGTCTCAGCTTACCCCAATGTTCTTTGGGTGCTTTGATGGTTCGGCTATATCCCTATGTTCAAGGTGTCCTCATAGGGGTCCCCCAAATTTGCTTGAAAGCGGTCAGACTTCAAGATCGAGGGTGGACAGCGCAAGCTGTCCACCCGTCCTCCGTGGCTCCACCCCGGAAGCTTCATGTAGAGCGCATTGCAATAATCAAGCCGTGAGGTGATAAGGGCATGAGTGACCGTGAGGAGAGCCTCCTGATCCAAGTAGGGTCACAATTGGTGCACCAGGCGAACCTGTGCAAAGGTCCCCCTAGCTACAGCTGACAAATGTTGGTCTAATCTCAGCTGTGAGTCTAGGAGGACACCCAAATTGTGAACCCGTTCTGAGGGGGGGTTAATTTCTCTCCCCCCAGAACCAAGGAAGGACAGTCGGTATAGTCTTTCGGAGACAATATCCACAGCCACTCGGTCTTGTCAGGGTTGAGCTTGAGCTTGTTGATTCCCATCCAGACCCTCACATCGTCCAGGCACCAGCACATCACATCTACTGCTACACTGAACTGACACGGGGTGGAGATGTATAACTGGGTGTCATCAGCATATTGCTGAAACCTCACCCCGTGTCGTCGGATGATCTCACCCAGTGGTTTCATGTAGATGTTAAACAGGAGGAGAGAGAGAACCAAGCCCTGAGGCACCCCGCAAGCGAGGGGTCTAGGGTCGACCTCTGCCCTCCAGCCAACACCGACTGCGACCGACCAGAGAGATAGGAGGAGAACCACCGTAATACGGTGCCTCCCACTGCCAACTCCCTTAGTCAGCGCAGAAGGATACCATGGTCAATGGTATCAAAAGCAGCTGAGAGGTCAAGTAGCACCAAGATGGAGGAGTAACCCCCATCTCGGGCTCGCCAGAGATCATCCATCAGAGTGACCAAAGCAGTTTCTGTGCTGTAGCCAGGCCTGAAACCCAATTGAAAAGGGTCTAGATGATCCGTTTCATCCAATAACCATTGGAGCTGGAGCGCCACCACTTTCTCTACAACCTTTCCCACAAAGGGGAGGTTGGAGACTGCACGGAAGTTCTTTAATTCTGCTGGATCCAGGGAGGGGTTCTTGAGGAAGGGCCTCACCATAGCCACCTTCAATGGCTGTGGGACGGATCCCTCCCTCAAGGAGGCGTTGATCATGACCTGGAGCCAGCCTCGTGTCACCTCCCTGCTGGACGAAACCAGCAAGGAGGGGCACGGGTCCAACAAACAAGTGGAGGAACTCATCGCTCCAATAGCCTTGTCCACTTCCTCAGGCGTCACGGGCTCAAACTTGTCCCATAAAATAGGACTAAGATCTGCGCCTGTCATCTCGGCCTGAATTGCACAATCAGAGTCCAGGTTCATGCGAATCTGAGCGACTTTATCCGACAGAAACTGCACAAATTCCTCAGCTCTACCCTGCAAGGGTTCCTCCTTTTCCTCTACATTAAAAAGGGAATGAGTCACCCTAAAGAGGGCGGCTGGGCGTGAATCAGTGGATGCAATAAGTGCGGAAAAATGCGAACATTTTGCCGCCCGTATTGCCACTAAGTAAGACTTAATAAAAGTTCTTAGAAGTGTTCGGTCAGATTCGGTTTTACTGGCTCTCCAGCATCGCTCCAGATGTCTCTTGTGGCGTTTCATCTGCCGGAGCTCCTCAGTAAACCAGGGAGCTTTCCTGGATCCACTGCCGCAGAGAGGTCGCAAAGGCGCAATCCGGTCCAATGCCTCAGAAGCTGCCCTATTCCAGGCAACAACTAGGGCGTCGGGAACCAAAAAAAGAGGCCACGATGATCGAAAATAAAGAGGCCGCGTCCACAGCAGGGAGGGTCGATTAGACATCAAGTCCAGCTGGCCAGGGAGGAAGCTGTGCAGAGGCTTGTCGCCGCGGGGGTGGCCGATGGCAGTGATAATACTTTTGGTAGTTGGACAGACCGGCTTCCCTCAATGGCTGGTTGGGCTGAGCCAGGAGCCGGCATTGCAGGTGAATGTCCTGCACGCCACAGATGAGCTGGTCAAGCAGTATGTCATCCAGGTCGCGGAACTCGCAGTGGCTGGAGGCTTTATGGAGGGCGGTGATGTATTGGTTGATGGTCTCGCCCTCCTGCTGCATCCGCTGGCGGAACTCGTAGCGCCGAACAACCTTGGATGGGGTGGGCCCGTAGTGTGTCTTCAGCGTTGCTTGGAGCACCTGCCAGGTCACGGTGTGGACTGGGGTTGGGTCAGACAACGATTCTGCGGTGTTGAACACCTCTGGCCCGCAGTGACTCAGAAATAAAGCTCTTTTTCTGTTGTCAGCCAGCCCCAGCAGATCATTGGCTTCGAGGAAACACTCGAAATGCCGCACGTAGGAGTCCCATGTTTGGAGGGTCAAATGCCTCTACACAAATGCACAAAACCTAGGGAATAAACAGGGTGAACTTGAATGTTAATGCACGAAGGTACACACAACATAGTTGGAATAACAGAAACTTGGTGGGACGAATCACACGATTGGAACACACAGATAAAAGGATACAAACTCTTCAAAAAAACCAGATCACACAAAAAAGGAGGTGGTGTTGCACTGTATATAAAGGATGACTATGTAGCTACAGAGCTACAAGTAACCAAGGAAGAAAACCCATTAGAATGCATATGGGTCAACATAAAAGAAAAAAAGAACAACACAACAATAGGAGTTTACTACAGACCACCAAACCAAACAGAAACAATGGACACCGTTTTTACCAACATGCTAAGGAACATATGCAAGAAAAACAACATTGTAATAATGGGAGACTTCAACTACCCGGATATCAACTGGAAAACCAACTCAGCACCAAGTGAGAAATCTAACAGATTCCTAACCAGCCTAGCTGACAACTTCATTGTCCAAAAAGTGGAGGAGGGAACTAGAGGGGCAGCCATACTGGATTTAATACTCACAAACAGAGAAGAAACAATAGAAGGAGTCGAAGCTGCAGGAACACTGGGTGAGAGTGACCACGTAATACTAAAATTCACCATAACGCAAACACAAATAACTGAACATAACGACACCTATATCCCAGACTTTAAAAAAGCCGACTTCAACAAACTCAGAGAAAACTTGGGGAAGATTCCTTGGATGAAAGTACTAAAGGGTAAAACAACACAAGAAGCCTGGGAGATCCTGAAAAACACGATCATAAAATCCCAGAACACCACAATACTGATGAGGAAGAAAAACAAGAAATCCAAAAGGAAACCAGCATGGCTAAACAAAGACCTCACCGATAAACTGAATGAAAAAAAAAGATAAATACAAAAAATGGAAAGGGGGCACATAACCAAGGCAGAGTACCAACAGACAGCCAGAATCTGTAAAGAAACAATCAGGACAGCAAAGGCCCAGAACGAACAAAGACTTGCAACGGAAGTAAAAGACAACAAAAAAAGCTTCTTCCAACACATTAACAACAAGAAAAAAAATCAAAGAAACAGTTGGTCCACTAAAGAGAGAAGATGGCAAAGAAGTAACAGACAACACAGACAAAGCAGAGCTACTGAACACGTTCTTCGCATCAGTCTTCACACAAAAGGAAACTGCAGCTCAACTACCCAGCAACACAAATATAAAAAACAGATTCGAAGCAAGACTCAACCTAAGCAAAAATACAGTAAGAGATCACCTATCTGAACTTAACGAATACAAAGCACCAGGACCAGATGGGTTACACCCCAGAGTCCTAAAAGAACTAGCAGAAATCATTTCGGAACCACTGCACCACATCTTCCACAAATCCTGGAACACAGGGGAACTACCTGAGGACTGGAAAAGAGCTGACGTGGTCCCCATCTACAAAAAAGGTAAAAAAACAGACCCAGGAAACTATAGACCAATCAGCCTAACATCAATACCTTGGAAAATACTGGAAAAAATAATTAAAAAGCAGATCTCCCATCATCTAGAAACAAACCAAGTAATAACCAACAGCCAACACGGATTTGTTAAGAACAAGTCATGCCAAACCAACCTCATTTCATTCTTCAACACTGTGACCAAATTAGTAGACCAGCGAAATGCAGTAGACATAATATACCTGGACTTCAGCAAAGCATTTGACAAAGTAGACCACAACCTACTTCTTCATAAGCTAGAAAAAAGCGGGATAGACAGCTACACAACCAGATGGATTAACAACTGGCTGACCAACCGTACCCAGCGAGTAGTCCTCAATGGCTCTAAGTCCACATGGAGAGAAGTAAGCAGTGGGGTACCACAAGGTTCCGTCCTAGGCCCAGTACTCTTTAATATCTTCATAAATGACCTAGATGTGGGAATAGCAGGAGAACTAACCAAATTTGCAGATGATACCAAGCTGGCGGGAGTAGCAAACACCCCAGAGGACAGACTCAAAATCCAGAGGGACCTTGACAGACTCGAACACTGGGCCCAAACCAATAAAATGAAATTTAACACGGAGAAAAGTAAAATTCTACACCTAGGTAAGAAGAATCAAAAATACACATACAAACTGGGCAAAACCACACTCAATAGCAGCGATTGCGAGAGGGATCTCAGAGTCTTGGTAGACAGCCAACTAAATATGAGCCAGCAGTGTGCAGCAGCAGCCAAAAAGGCCAACGCAGTCCTGAGCTGCATAAATAGCGGGATACAATCAAGGACCAGAGAGGTACTAGTACCACTCTATAAAGCCTTGGTCAGACCACACCTAGAGTACTGCATCCAGTTTTGGTCACCACACTACAAAAAAGACATTGAAACCCTAGAGAAAGTGCAGAAGAGAGCAACCAGGATGATAAAGGGTCTGGAAAATAAAACATACAAAGAGCGGTTGCAGGAACTGAGCTTGGCCAGTCTGGCGAAGAGAAGGACCAGGGGTGACATGATAGCAATGTTCCAATACTTGAGGGGATGCCACAGAGAGGAGGGGGTCAGGCTGTTCTCTATGGCACCAGAAAGCCAAACAAGGAATAACGGATGGAAACTGGCCAAGGAGAGATTCAACCTGGAAGTGAGGAGAAATTTTCTGACGGTGAGAGCGATCAACCAGTGGAACAGCTTGCCAGCGGAGGTTGTGAGAGCCCCAACACTTGCGACCTTCAAGGGGAGACTGGACTGCCATCTGTCTCAAATGGTGTAGGAACTCCTGCTTGAGCAGGGGGTTAGACTAGATGACCTACAAGGTCCCTTCCAGCTCTAATAATAAATCTAAAAAAAATCCCCAATCTCCATTTCTGAGTCCACAGATTCATACTTCATATGGACAACTTTTCCAGCAGAAAGTTGTTGATGTTGTTGGCTGAGTCATTTGTTGGAGTGAGAATAGCTCTTTCCCTCAGCCATGAACCGCAATCCATGTTGGTGTATATTGAATGAATGTTGGGGTATATTCTGTCAGTCAAGCTAGTCAGATCTGTCACAACATCGCAAAGGTTACTTGGAATAGTTATTCTTCCCTCCTCTTCCAAAAGCTTGCCATCACCTATATCAAGTAATAATTTAGAAAACTCTTCTGCCCTCAAATCACGTTGAAGGTGGACACGCATGTTAACTGTCGAGGTCAGGACTTTGACTTTAGGCCATAAGATGGATGACTTGAGACAGGCCTTGACTTCATCTGCACGTCTCCCTCGTGGCACAACAGGCCAGGTCGATTACTAACAAGGCCCCCCTTGTACGGGATTTAATCCTGGAAGAGTGGGCGGACCTGGCATGCATCACTGAGACCTGGCTAGGCCAGGAGGGGGGGTCCCCTCTCTGAGATGTGCCCGGACGGGTTCTCAGTGCAGCATCAGCCGCCACCCCAGGGAAGGGGTGGAGGAGTGGCGATTATAGCTCGCCAGAACCTAAATCCTCGAAGGATCCCTGCCCTGGAGATTGTTGGGTGTGAGACGCTCCTTCTGAAGTTGGACTTAGGGGTTCAGATGGGCCTTCTGCTGACGTACTTGCCTCCTAGCTGCGTGGCAAAGGCCCTGCCTGTTCTGCTCGAGGCAGTAGCGGGGCTGGCGATTGAGTTCCCCAGGTTGATGGTGCTGGGGGACTTCAATTTGCCATCGCCCGGCGAAAACTCGGAGGCAGTCCAGGAGTTCATGGCTTCCATGACAACCATGGACCTGACCCAAGTAGTTCAGGGTCCAACTCATGAGGGAGGCCACACGCTTGACCTTGTGTTTCTCTCGGGGCAGTGGAGAGATGATCTGAGGTTGAAGGGTTTAGTCACAGTACCCTTGTCGTGGTCAGATCATTTCCTTCTGAGGCTAGATTTCATGGCACCACTCCTCCACCGCAAGGAGGCGGGACCGATTAAGTGGTTCCGCCCCAGGCGCCTAATGGAATCTGAGGGATTTCAGAGGGAACTTGGGGTAATACCTGACTCCCTGGTACATGATTCATCTGAGGCTCTAGTGGCTGCCTGGAATCAGGCGGCAACGGGGGCTTTAGATCGGATTGCGCCTTTGCGGCCTCTCCGTGGCAGCGGATCCAGGAAGGCTCCTTGGTTCACCGAGGAGCTCCGGGAGATGAAGCGCCTAAAGAGACGCCTAGAGCGACGATGGAGAGCCAGTAAAGCTGAGTCTGACCGGACACTTTTAAGAACTTGCATTAAGTCTTACTTAGTGGCGATACGGGCGGCAAAATGTTCGCATTTTTCCACCCTTCTTGCGTCCGCCGACTCCCGCCCAGCCGCCCTGTTTAGAGTGACTCGCTCCCTTCTAGCCAAGGAGGGAGCTGAAGATCCCTTGCAGGGCAGAGCTGAGGAATTTTCTCAGATTCTGGCGGATAAAGTCATTCAGATTCGGACAGACCTGGACTCCATTTGGACAGGGCAAGCCGAGGTGACGGGGGCGAGTCTTAGTCCTGTTATATGGGATGAATTTGAGCCTGTCACTCCTGATGATGTGGACAAGGCCATAGGAGCGATGAGCGCCTCCACTTGTTTATTGGACCCGTGCCCCTCCTGGCTGGTTTCGGCCAGCAGGGAGGTGACACGCGGCTGGCTCCAGGAGGTTGTGATCGCATCTTTGAGAGAGGGGTCCATCCCACAGCCCTTAAAAGCTGCGGTGGTGAGGCCCCTCCTCAAGAAGCCTTCCCTGGACCCAGCAGATTTAAAGAACTTCCGTCCAGTCTCCAACTTACGCTTCATGGGTAAAGTTGTTGAGAAAGTGGTGTCGCTCCAACTCCTGCGGTTATTGGAGGACACTGATTATCTGGATCCCTTTCAGTCGGGTTTCAGGTGCGGCTACAGTACGGAGACTGCTTTGGTCAGTGTTGACAGGAGGACAGAGGTTGGCCCCTAGGCCCCTGACTTGCGGGGTGCCACAGGGCTCGGTCCTCTCGCCCATCCTGTTTAACATTTACATGAAACCGCTGGGTGAGATCATCTGACGACACGGGGTGAGGTATCAGCAGTATGCTGATGACACCCAGTTGTACATCTCCACCACGTGTCAGTTCAGTGAAGCAGTCGAGGTAATGTGCCGCTGCCTGGACGATGTGAGGGTCTGGATGGGAGTGAACAGACTCAAACTCAACCCTGACAAGTCTGAGTGGCTGTGGATATTGCCCCCCAGGGATTACATCGACTGCCCCTCCTTGGTTCTTGGGGGAGAAAAATTGACTCCCTTGGAACGGGTTCGCAATATGGGTGTCCTCCTAGATCCACAGCTAAAATTGGATCAACATCTGTCAGCTGTGGCTAGGGGGACCTTTGCACAGATTTGTCTTGTGCACCAATTGCGACCCTACCTGGAGAGGGAGGCTTTGCTCACAGTCACTCATGCCCTTGTCACCTCACGGCTAGACTACTGTAATGCACTCTACATGGGGCTACCCTTAAAGAGCATCCGGAGACTGCAATTGGTGCAGAATGTAGCTGCGCGAGCTATGGTGGGTGTACAGAGATACACCCACGTAACACCCATTCTCCGCAAGCTGCATTGGTTGCCTATTAGTCTCCGGTCGCAATTTAAGGTGTTGGTTTTGACCTTTAAAGCCCTACATGGCTCAGGGCCAGGTTACCTTCGGGACCGCATCCTACCACATACCTCCCTACGACCAGTTAGGTCCCACAGAGAGGGCCTCCTCCGGGTCCCGTCGGCCAAACAATGTCGGTTGGTGGGGCCGCGGGGGAGGGCCTTCTCTGTGGGAGCCCCGTCCCTCTTGAACCAACTCCCACCAGAGATCTGGACTATCCCCACTCTACTGGCCTTCCGTAAAGCCGTGAAAACATGGCTCTTCCGACAGGCGGGGTGAATAAGGAGATCAGATTCCCCCATGAATGGTGTTTTTAATAATGTTTTAATATTGTTTTATTTTTAAATTGTTACAATTGCTTTTTTACTGTACGTTTCTTATCCATGTTGTACGCCGCCCTGAGTCCTACGGGATTGGGCGGCCTATAAGAGCATAGAAATAAATAAATAAAATAAATAAACGTCTGTCTGAAGTCACCAGCCAAAATCATCGTAACTCCATCCATAAGACGGTTGCTGCCCCTAATGTCCTGGAGCGTCCTGTTTACAGCCTCAATACCTCCTTTGTGAGTCATGGTGCACTCATCCCACATGATAAGTTTGGCTTCTCGAAGCCCCTGAGCCATGTCACTCTGCTTAGAGATGTTACAAAGCGCAGACTCAGAATGATTCAGGTTGAGAGGTAACTTGAAGGCAGAATGAGCCGTCTTGCCTCTGTCAATCAAGGTAGCTGCAATTCCCGAGGAAGCAATGGCTAGGGTGATATTCCTTCTGCTTCTAATTTTGGACAGCAAGAGATTGATCAAGAACGTTTTGCCAGCTTTTTCTGAGAGGCGTGGCCAGCGTTGTGGCGAGACGAATGCTTTCCTTGGGGGCTCTTGAGGAAACGTCGATATCCCAGCTGATTGGGGGGTCTTCGTTTGACCTAAGCCATCCTGGAGGGACGGTGAACAAGAGAGGCATGGGCTGACACGAACAGGGAAACGGCAATTTCCCTGGGGTGTCGGCTGAAGCCACTCAAACCAGTAGCTGGGAAGACGGCCATTACAAGCTGGGGCAGCCACAACAAAAGAAGAAAGAAGAAAAGAATGTGGATTGTCTGGGTGACATGATTGCCTCGATCTAAGCGTTTGTGCAGGAGCAGTGTTGAAGCAAAGTGTTGAAGCCGGGTGAGTGACTGGACAACTTACAGATAAAAGAAAATTTAAAATGAGACAGTAAAAGATATCCCTGAGCGGAAATTAGCGGCTAACTGGCAATTGGGAATACCATAGAGAGAGAAGGATAAACGGAGATTAAAATATTAAAGCCAAGAAGATTGTTGATGTTTTTACAATTGGACAGTGAAAATTAAAGAGATTTGGAAAAGAATAAAGAGTTTGAAGAAAACATCCCATATATGGATTTAAAGTATTTTGGAGAGTTTTGTTAAACAACTGGTTTGTTGCATCGGGAATCTGGCAATGCCATCTGCTGGTTGAAAAAAAAATTGCAATAACTTGGAAGATAGAAGAAAAAGAAAAGGAAAAATTTGTGGACAGCTGCGGGTTTTGACCTTGCTTACAAGGAAAGATAACTTGTTCCTCAGCTCTACCTTGCAAGTGTTCCTCGCTCCCCCCTTTGGCAAGGAGGGCGCGAGTCACCCTAAACAAGGCGGCTGGGCGAGAATCTGCGGATGCAACAAGAGCGGAAAAATGAGATCGTTAAATGAAATACGATCGAAACAGATCGTAAATAAGACTTAATAAAAGTTCTTAGAAGTGTTCGGTCAGATTTGGTTTTACTGGCTCTCCAGCGTCACTCCAGACGTCTTTTGTTGCATTTCATCTCCCGGAGCTCCTCGGTAAACCAGGGAGCTTTCCGGGATCCACTGCCACGGAGAGGTCGCAAAGGCGCAATCCGATCTATTGCCCCTGATGCTGCGGTGTTCCAGGCAGCCACCAGGGACTCAGCCGAATTGTGTACCAGGGTTTCAGGTATTTCCCCAAGTTCCCTCTGGAATCCTTCCAGCTCCATTAGGCACCTGGGGCGGAACCACCTAGTCCAGTGATGGCGAACCTTTTTTTCCTCGGGTGCCGAAATAGTGTGTGCGCACGCTATCACACGTGCGTGCGTGCCCACACCCATAATTCAAAGGCCCCCACTCACCCCACCCCCTTGCGGATGCGTGCATGACCCCCCCACTCCCCCATTTCCCGACTTCCAGTGGGCCCGATAGGCCCGTTTTTCACCCTCCCCAGGCTCCAGAGGCTTTCTTGGAGGTTGGGGAAGGTGAAAACGCTCTCCCCCCCCACGCCACCCCGGAGGCCCTCTGGAAGCAGAAATCGCCCTCCCAGAGCCTCCGTGCGAGCCAAAAATCAGCTGGTGGGCACGCACATGCACGCTGGAGCTGAGCTAAGGCGATGGCTCGCGTGCTGGCAGATATGGCTCCGCGTGCCACCTGTGGCACTCGTGCCATAGGTTCGCCATCACTGACCTAGTCGGTCCCGCCTCCCTGCGGGGGAGGAGTGGGGCTGTGAAATCCAACCTCAATAGGAAATGATCTGACCACGACAACGGGGTGGTGACTATATCCCCTAAATTCAGATCATCTCTCCACTGCCCCGAAAGAAACACTAGGTCAAGCGTGTGGCCTCACTCATGGGTCGGACCCTGGATTACTTGGGTCAGGTCCATGGTTGTCATGGAATCCATGAACTCCTGAGCTGCACCAGAGGTTTCTCCCGCCGAAGGCAGGTTAAAGTCCCTCAGTACCATAAGCCTGGGGAACTCCACCGCCAGGCTAGCTATCGCCTCAAGCAACTCAGGCAGGGCCTTAGTAACGTAGCTGGGAGGCAGGTACATTAACAAAAGGCCCACCTGAACCCCTAAGTCCAACTTCAGAAGGAGCGTCTCACACCCGACAATCTCCGGGGCAGGGATCCTACGAGGATGCAGATTCCGGCGCGTTATAATAGCCACTCCTCCTCCACTTCCCTGGGGTCGTGAATGATGCAACACTGAGAACCCGTCTGGGCATATCTCGGAGAGGGCTACTCCCCCCTCCTGGCCCAGCCAGGTCTCAGTTATACATACCAGGTCCGCCCCCTCGTCAGTGATTAAATCACATATCAAGGGGGCTTTGTTGACAATTGACCTGGCATTCAGCAGCAGCATCCTGAACCCAGGGCCCTGAGAACCCTGGTTGCCAGGTACTCGGGTTGAGCAAGATGGAACCACATCGGAGGGGCCGGAACAAGGGATCGCTTGTAGAAAGCGAGGTCTTATTCCCCGAGAGCGGCACGCCCCTCTGCTCCCGCCATACCTACCTCTCCCCATCATGACCGGAATATTCCGGCTCTCCACCCCCCCAGAGATATCCTTCCCCTCTCCGCTGGTCCACCTCCCTTCCTGCAGGCCATCCATACCATTCACACTGAGCCAGGTAAAAGAGCCAGACCCCACTCCGCTTCTGTTTGCACACTCAGTGAAGGGGGCTTGGGCCTCGGTTCCCGACTCACTCATACTATCTCATCCAAATTAAATCATTCTACACATTCATATCCCCATTCATGTCCAATCCCTTTCATAATCAGCACACAACACTTCCGGGGTATAATTAAAATAGTTAATAATCAATAGTCATTCACAATCATACATACCCATTTTCCCCCAGGATGGAATATCACAATAAAAGAGCTAAAATGGATGCTGTAAACATAGGTGTACATACAAAACATATAAAACAGCCTCCAGCCCAGCCAAGGTAAGTTCTTAATCCTTGGCACCTGCGCCAAGGCCTAAAGTAGATCTTGAGTTGCTTGTCTGTTAACCACAATATATATATATATATAAATGATATACTCAGGAGAGAAATAAGAAGGAGGAAGAGGGGGGAGAGGAGAGGAGGAGAGAAGGTAGGAGAAGAGGGGGGTTAGAAGGAGGAAGAGGGAGAGAAGAGAGAAGTGGGGAGAGGATGAGAAGGAGGAGGAGAAAGTTAGAGGAAGGAAGAAGAGGAAAGTAGGAAGAAGGGAGAGAAGGAGAAAGTAGGTAGAGAAAAGGGAGGGAGGTAAGAGAGGGGAGTGACATGATATGACAAGAGGGAAACAGACGGGCAACTCGATAATGATGTATACAAGATTAATATGTTGGTTTATTGGATAATAATATACAAATATATGTTAATACTTGATAAGATGTTATGGTACAGTATATGTATTGAGATATATATATATATATATATATATATATATATATATATATATATATATATATATATATATATATATATATATATATATATATATATATATATATATATATATATATATATGGAATGTGGAGGAAAAATTTTTGCAAAAAAAATATATGTTTTGCCAGTGCCACCAGGAGCGTCAAGAAAGAACAACTGCCCAGAATCAGAAGTAATACTGTGCATGATTTTATCGTAGGCTTTCCTCTGTTCTTGATTTAATTTGGGAACATTCACAGCAACTGCTTGTGTCAGCTGAACGGTATGATAATAATAATAACAACAGAGTTGGAAGGGACCTTGGAGGTCTTCTAATCCAACCCCCTGCCTAGATAAGACAGTTCACTCAGGTATTGACAGTTGCTGACTGTGGCTCCTTGCTCTCGTGAAGGTGGTGGTAATCCGAACTGTAGGAGTGTTTTATCCGACATGGATATGACAATATCCTCAAGAAGGATAAGGCATTGATTGTAAACAATTTGGAGGACCAGTTGGGCATCTCCACACTCTCTCTCCATTAGCCTTCTAGCATCTTCCGCAAGACTGTCTCTGTATTTCTCCCACAATTTTAGGGGGTCTGCAACTTGGCAGAAAACCAAATGATGGCAAACAGCTGATGGAGTTTGTTAGGAAACTCAGAGATGGAGGCTTCTTCCAGAGTGCAGTCCCTGTGAGCATCATCCTCCAGCAAGCCAAGTGCACTGCACACTGCTTGAAATGTCAGTTGAAGTACCTCGCCACAGTTTTTAGGGCAGTAAATGACATTGGGCCACGGATCTCGTGCAAGAGGAGGCATAGGTAGTAGCACTCAGCATTACCGGGATGGACGGTGTACACTCTACCCAAAACCTGATCTTTCTTCACCCCCGGATAACCTGGTACAGGCTTCCCTTGTTTCCTCCTGCAGAACTGGTTGCCTTTCCATATGTAGTAAGTTGGAACTTCTCAATGTAAAAGGGTCCTTGCGAAAGCATCGACTTTGAACAGCTCAAAAAAGGCCAGAAGTGTTTTTGGAGGGTTATTCATCCTCTCAACAACATTGTCCTCAGTAAAATAAACTCTCTGGCCGTTTTCGAGATGTACGCAAGGTGCATAACAGGAGGAAACCTTTCGTGAATAGGGAAGCAGAGAATGTGCTAGGCTGCCTCAGAGCTGCTGATGTATCATCCTGCCTCGTACCTCGTCACCTCGTCCACATCTTCAATGGTGAACGCTGCCTGGTCATACCCTTTGTTAATATACTTGCCGATGTATTTTATGGATTTAACTGAATTTCTCATGTCTTCCCAGCCATTCCATGTCCACTTTTGATGCACAGTCACTGGTATGGAATGGCATGTCTTATGTTCCTGTTCATTCTGGCATGATTTCTTTCATTGGTCCGGTTTGCAAATAAATCAATTGTTCTGGCATGAAGAACATTTTTTAATAACCTGCCGAGAAGGTGCGAGACAGGACAGGGTTGTATGGCACCACCCAGTGATTGTCAAGATTGAGTCCAGTGATGTTGGCAGTGAAGCCACTTTCTGCCGGGGACCGCCTGCGATACTGAGGATAGCCATCCTCTCCGGTTTGAGTTTCCTTCAAAAAGGGCCGGGGTGTTCTGTCCCCACGACCGACACACACATAATTACGCACACACAACACTCAAACATGGTTTGTTTTAGTTAGCAAAGCAACATCTCATTAAACACGAACACTGAACAAGATAGGCAGAAGTCCAAGAGATAATTACAAGTCTCCCTGTCCTTGGCACAAGTCCCAAAGCTAGCAGATGCCAAACACAAGACCTGTTCTGGAGTTACAAAGTGGATTCACCGATGTCTCAAATCAGAAGCCACGTTTGCCAGGAACAAGAACCGGAAACTGGAATGCAAATTGGCCATACTGGAGGACTGGATTCAGAAACCATGATGCCAGAAACGAGATCTGGGCTGGACTGCAAACTGGAACTGCGTAAGCCAAGATTCAGGAGTCATGATACAAACTAAAACTGAAGTCAGGATGCAAGAGTCAAGAGTCACAAAACAAACTGGAACTGAAGTCAGGATGCAAGGTTCAGGATACAAACTATGATTCAGGATACAAACTGGAAACTGGAGTCAAGATGCAAGGTTCAGGATACAAACTATGATTCAGGATACAAACTGGAAACTGAAGTCATGGAACAGGCTATAAGCAGACAGGTCTCTTTGTGAAGCGTTGTTCTCTGCAGCTTCTCAGCTGCAGCGATTCTTCTTAAATAGACCTAAGGGCGTGGTGGCCAATTAGCCCCAGGTGGCCAATTAGCCCCGAGCAGACCTCCTCTGGAGGAGACCTTTCTGCCTCTCGGCAGCTCGGCGTGCTCTGGCATTCTGGAAAGGAGTGGCTACTCCTTTCCTATCACTGCCACGAGGCACTGAAGGCTCCAAAGGCCCTGACTGCACAGGCTGCTAGGCAGGCCACAACACGGGGGTACTTCTTGCTGCAGGTGCATTCCACCATGCAGGGTGAGTTCCTGTTGAGGGGTCCACATGGGCCGTGGATCATTGTCATCTTGATAATGTCATGGAGGGCTAGGTCTAGGATCAGGTACCTCAGCACTTATAACTTTGTCAATGGACTCTGGTCTTCTCTTCTCTTCTAGCCACAGAAGAATATGAACGTGGGGGAGTCCACATTTCTGCCATTCCACAGAGTACATGTGACACCTGGTATTTCCAAAGATGCAACCTTTAGTGAGGAGCTTCATGATATTTATTACTTTCACGTGAAAAACCCTTGCTACTATGTCATGTCTATCGTGAGATTTTTGTCCGTGTTTCAAGATCTGCACGATTTCTGGCCATTTCGGATTGCAGGTAAATGTAATGAACAGATCCAGTCATCCAAAATGGCGCACATACGTCATCGAATCTTGAATTCGCTCATGCATGTAGTGGGATCCTCCAGTGAAAAAAGACGGCAACACAACCATCTTGCCAAGCTGTGATAAGTGGCTGTCAGTTCTTGTCATGGCATCCTTCAGGTGCACATACTCCTCACTTGTCAGGTTTTTTTGGTTTCTACGAATCCAATTGAGTCTTTCACTCTCAATTTTCGCATACATATCAACCAGAAATTGATTGAGAAGGTTGTGGAACAGCAGTAGGTAGCATTCTTTGCCATCACGCTCCATTATCCTGTAGCTGTAAAAGGCAGCAGCAGACATGGTCTTCTTGAGAGGAACCTTGGGTCGCACTGAGGTATATTGATGTAATAGCCATCTTCTCCAAAGAACATCAGAGGGTACTGGAGAGCATCATAGGCACGGTGCGTCTCACTGATTCGTAACAACTTGTTGTCTCTGCTGTGGAGAACGATATCTCTCTTCTCAAAATCCTGGCCGACAATGAGAACAGCCACTTTGTAGTCGTGGGGGCATTGAAACAACATTGGTGCTCTCCAGAAGGCTTCCTATCGGCGTTAATCGCCACTTGGAAGTCCTTGTGGCCCTTAGGAAGAGAATGAACAGCAGCCTTAAGTTCCAGAATATACTTGTGTTCATGCAGCAACTTCTGCAGTTGGCTAACCAGTTGTGGATTAACGCCTGGGTAGATTCCACAACGGATGTCCCTCTCATTGTCATCATCGCCAACAAAGTATATCTGGAGAAATGAAGGCTGCTGCTGAGGCCCCGCCATGATACTCCCTATCCTGTGGTAGACCTATATTTCTATCCAAAATAACCTAGACATATATCCTTAATTTGCTCCTTTATATTTTTATCTCCAGTCTGCTTTCCTTCTGTATTTCATACTATTCCCCTCCCTCTATCGCCCTCTCTCCCCTCTACCTTCTTCCTCCCTCTCTACCCCTTTCCTACTTCCCTCCTCACTCTCTCCCCTTCCTTTCTACTTCCTTTTTCTCCCTCCTATCCTTTCATGAATGCATCTAATCTCAGTCCATCCTATGGTTAGCAGACTAGAAATTAAAAAACCCTAAACTATCCAACATCGGAGCTATTTCTTAGACTTGTATCACTTTATCTATATTTATATATTTAATATATTCTACCAGGTATATCTACTGTTGTTCTAATGCTGCCTCCTTCCTCCTATTTTTCTCGCCTGAACCTACCACTTCTAATTTACAACTTTCTTCCAAATCCATCTCTATAGCTTAACTTCCAAGAATATTCGTTTTCACTTATACCTCTTAATTTTAGGCCTTGTTCTTCCCTCTCCTCAATTGATATCTTTACTCCTCATTTTTTTTATTCTATCATTTCTAGATGCCCTAAATTTCTAATTTCTTTTCCCCTTTCATATCTCCCTTCCAGCTTTCTTCCTCAATTTGTTTGTTTTTTATCTTAACTCATTCTGAATATTTAATCAGATGCAATCCTTGTCATTACTATTCCATCCATTGGTTAAACATTTTAAGCTTCCCATAATAAAAAAAAACCCAACTTATAGATTATATAGTCTTATATAGAAACCTTTAAAAATATTAATTAAACAGATCTTATATCCTTCCAACAACATTAATTATCTGAATTTTTCCAATGTTGAATCAGGTTGTGAGTTGTACAAATTTTATATAAAACTAATCTTATAGAGAAGGTTAGTAATTGTTCAAATTTTATATTCATCTAACAATTGACCTACTAAAATCTAATTTATTTCCCTTCTTTCCTTTGTTCTTTTTTCCCTATCAACATCAATATTTAATTCAATTAATTTGAGATAGTTTAATTCAATGCAACATATACCAATCTCATATAAAATTATTAACCTCTAAAAAAGAAACACTGTTTAGCTAGATAATTATACTGATTAATTATTTATTTTATTTATTTATTAAGAGTTCTTATAGGCCGCCCAATCCCGTGGGACTCAGGGCGGCTTACAGCAGAGATTAGAACTACACATTAAAAAAGGCATCTAAAAACATCATATTACAATATAAAAAACCTTTCATCCTTGGGGGAATCATCTCTTCACCCCGCCTGCCGGAAGAGCCATGTTTTTACTGCTTTGCGGAAGGCCAGTAGGGTGGGGATAGTCCGGATCTCTGGCGGGAGTTGGTTCCAGAGAGATGGGGCTCCCACAGAGAAGGCCCTTCCCCGTGGGCCCGCCAGCCGGCATTGTTTGGCTGACGGGACCCGGAGGAGGCCCCCTCTGTGGGACCTCACTGGTCGTAGGGAGGAATGTGGTAGGATGCGGTCCCGAAGGTAACCTGGCCCTGAGCCATGTAGGGCTTTAAAGGTCAAAACCAACACCTTGAATTGCGACCGGAGACTAATGGGCAGCCAATGCAGCTGGCAGAGGATAGGTGTTATGTGGGTGTATCTCGGTACACCCACCACAGCTTGCGCAGCTGCATTCTGTACCAATTGTAGTCTCCGGATGCTCTTCGAGGGTAGCCCCATGTAGAGCCCGTTACAGTAGTCAAGCCGTGAGGTGACAAGGGCATGAGTGACTGTGAGCAAAGCCTCCCTCTCCAAGTAGGGTCGCAATTGGTGCACAAGACGTACCTGTGCAAAGGTCCCCCTAGCCACAGCTGAAAGATGTTGCTCCAATTTAAGCTGTGGATCTAGGAGGACACCCAAATTGCGGACCCGTTCTGAGGGAGTCAATTTTTCTCCCCCAAGAACCAAGGAGGGACAGTCGACATAATCCTTGGGAGGCAATATCCAAAGCCACTCAGTCTTGTCTGGGTTGAGCCTGAGTCTATTCACTCCCATCCAGACCCTTACATCGTCCAGGCAGCGGCACATTACATTAACTGCTTCACTGAACTGACACGGAGTGGAGATGTACAACTGGGTATCGTCAGCATATTGTTGATACCTCACCCCGTGTCGTCGGATGATCTAACCCAACGGTTTCATGTAAATGTTGAACAGGATGGGCGAGAGGACCGAGCCCTGTGGCACCCCGCAAAGCAGGGGCCTAGGGGCTGACCTCTGCCCTCCTGTCAACACCGACTGCATCCTGTCGGAGAGAAAGGAGGAGAACCACCGAAGGACGGTGCCCCCCACTCCCATCTCCCCGAGACGACGCAGAAGGATACCATGGTCGATGGTATCGAAAGCCGCTGAGAGGTCAAGTAACACCAAGATGGAGGAATGACCTCCATCTCGGGCCCGCCAGAGATCATCCATCAGAGCGACCAAAGCAGTCTCTGTACTGTAGCCGCGCCTGAAACCCGATTGAAAGGGATCCAGATAATCCGTTTCCTCCAATAACCGCAGGAGTTGGAGCGACACCACTTTCTCAACAACTTTACCCACAAAGGGTAAGTTGGAGACTGGACGGAAGTTCTTTAAATCCGCTGGGTCCAGGGAAGGCTTCTTGAGGAGGGGCCTCACCACCGCAGCTTTTAAGGGCTGTGGGATGGACCCCTCTCTCAAAGATGCGATCACAACCGCCTGGAGCCAGCCGCGTGTCACCTCCCTGCTAGCCAAAACCAGCCAGGAGGGACACGGGTCCAATAAACAAGTGGAGGCGCTCATCGCTCCTATGGCCTTGTCCACATCCTCAGGAGTGATAGGCTCAAACTCCTCCCAAATAACAGGACTAAGACTCGTCCCTGTCATCTCGGCCTGCTCTGTCCAAATGGAGTCCAGGTCTGTCCGAATCTGAGTGATTTTATCCGCCAGGAACTGAGAGAATTCCTCAGCTCTACCCTGCAAGGGTTCTTCTTTCCCCCCCTTTGCAAGCAGGGAGCGCGTTACCCTAAACAGGGCGTCTGGGTGGGAGTCGGCGGATGCAATCCGGGCGGAAAAATACGCGCATTTTGCCGCCCGTATTGCCACTAAGTAAGACTTAATGCAAGTTCTTAAAAGTGTCCGATCAGATTCAGCTTTACTAGCCCTCCATCGTCGCTCTAGGCGTCTCTTTAGGCGCTTCATCTCCCGGAGTTCCTCAGTAAACCAAGGAGCCCTCCTGGATCCGCTGCCACGGAGAGGCCGCAAAGGCGCAATCCGATCTAAGGCCCCCGTCGCTGCCCGGTTCCAGGCAGCCACTAGGTCCTCAGATGAATTGTGTACTAGGGATTCAGGTATTTCCCCAAGTTCCCTCTGAAATCCTTCGGATTCCATTTGGCGCCTGGGGCGGAACCACTTAATCGATCCCGCCTCCTTGCGGTGGAGGAGTGGTGCCATAAAATCCAACCTCAGTAGGAAATGATCTGACCATGACAAGGGTACTGTGACTAAACCCCTCAGCCTCAGATCATCTCTCCACTGCCCCGAGAGAAACACAAGGTCAAGCGTGTGACCACCCTCATGAGTCGGACCCTGAACTACTTGGGTCAGGTCCATGGTTGTCATGGAAGCCATGAACTCCTGGACTGCCTCCGAGGTTTTGCCGGGAGATGGCAGGTTGAAGTCCCCCAGCACCATCAACCTGGGGAACTCAATCACCAGCCCAGCTATCGCCTCAAGCAGAACAGGCAGGGCCTTTGTAACGCAGCTAGGAGGCAAGTACGTTAGCAGAAGGCCCACCTGTACCCCTAAGTCCAACTTCAGAAGGAGCGTCTCACACCCAACAATCTCCGGGGCAGGGATCCTCTGAGGGCAAAGATACCAAACTTATAGACAACTAATAAGATTATAAGAATTAAATATAATAAAATAATTATAAACAAATCTATGACATTCCACCATCAATCATCCATTTTCTTTTAATCTCTTAAATGTTCAATTGTTATAAATGTTTCCCTTCCACCCCCATTCTCTTAGCTTTTTCTTATTCTTTCTTTTGTTTTTATACCAATAACTTCTTTTCCCCCCGAACTCCCTTTCTTCCTTTTAAATATATTATTTGTGTAGGTCTACTCTCAGTTCCTCTTAATTTCTTCTCCTTGTTACCCCCCTCCTTTTAAAGTTTTTTCCTCTGATACCAATATTCCCCTCTTGCTTTTTTCTTGTCACTGTAAATCCCCAGTGTAATCATTGTCACTGTAAATCCCAATGTAATCATTATAAATCCCAATATGATCCTCAGTCTGTCTTTTATTTTCAATGTCTTTTCCATTCTTCTTATCACTGTAAGTCCCAGTGAGGGTTTCATCTTTACAATCTTGTCATTCTTCATTTTCTTATTTTTCATTCCTGCCATTGTTGTTTCTAAATATTCTTTATGGTCCAACTTATTTTCTGTTTTCTTTCCACCTCTAATTTCCAAAAGACAATTTTTTAAACAGTTTTTTACATCTTCATGGAAGTATTTTAGCATCGCAACCAATTCCTCATATACACATTCCTCCATATTGCCAAGTTCACAATTCAGCAATGTTTCTTTCTTTATTAAATCTCAGGTCCATGTATTCTTTTATATATATATATATATATACACACACACACCGTATTTTTCGGAGTATAAGACGCACTGGAGTATAAGTTAGTTTGGGGGGAGGAAAATAGGGAAAAAAATCTACCTACCAGGTATTCATCTGGCTAGCATCCTTAGTGTCGTGCCAAGGCCGACATATGCACCTTGGTGGGAGGGAATGGTGAGGATTTGCATAAATAGCACTGAGAGGAGGATGATCTCAGAGCTGACTTTGACCTGAATGGGATCGGCATGGTCTGAGTTCTTATCTGTAGCGTGATTAAAAGATGAAGTCCTTACTTTTGAAAGTGTCATTAATGCACAGGATTTGACTAGCCAGTCTGACAGAAAGTCAGCTGTCCATCTTCCTTTTCTGAGTGGCATGGCTGAGGGAAAAGCTGTGGATGTCCTACAGACGACGCCTATCCCTGCAGAGCTGCAGGGGGAGGGGCAGGAGCCCCCACAACCTGATGATGAAACCCAGCTGGTCGTGCATCCAAAGGAGCAGAAGAAGAGGGAGGATTTTACTTCGGAGGCCCAGGAGCTGCCTGATACTGGAACTGGTCTGCCATCTACTGGCAAGTGGTGGCATAGTTCTACATTAACAGGCAAGGTAGACCCAACACCACCCTTTGGAGCCCAATTTCAGGGATGGAGGGAGCGAAGGTAGACTGGAGATGAGGAAGGTGAGTGGAACTACTCCACAGACCCTGGGGTCAGTACCCTGGATATCTTATGGGACCGTTTCGGGGAGGGTAGCTTTAGAGATGCACCCTCTTGGCAACCTTGGGTGTCAGGGTTGGACCCCTTAACCAAGCGGCACGGGGGCCCCACTGGGTCTAGCTCAGCTATGCACTTCCGTCTTGCCAGTCCGAGATTTGATGTGCCTGTTGGTTCTGAACGGTTTAAAGGGAAGGAGAAGGCATCCTCTACTGGACTACAGGATGAGTCGCACGCTCAGCGCAAAGCTTCTGAAGTGCCTGGAGTAGGTCACAGAAGTGACAGGAGCTACCAGGGCCCTCGTTGAGGTGGTCGAGATGCTGCTGGAGTGACAGGCCAGTTGCCACCATGGCCGATGGGCAGGTGGCCTCAACAAGCGATGTGGGGCCCACCTCCTATACAAGCCATGTTTGATGGCAGTGCTGATCGAGTGGCCTTGTTCATTAGCCAAATAATCAGCCACATGGACATGTATGGCCGCATTTACCCCTCTCAGTGGGCGATGGTGGTAGTGGTCACAACTGTACTGACGGGGGAGGCTGCTGATTGGGTTGCTGACCTCCACAGTGAGCATGCTAGGGAACTAGCTAACCTGGGACTGTTTCTCGAGGCACTGAGAGTGCGGTTTGAGGATGTATCCAGAGCAGAGGTAGTGGAGGGGGAACTATTGGCATTGAGGCAGAGAGGCCGGTCGGCACGGGACTACGTACGGGACTTTCGTAAGCTAGCGGGTCACCTACGAACATGGCCTGAAAGAATGCTGGTTCAGCAATTTCAGTTGGGGTTGGACAAGGAGCTGAGGCAAGCGTGTATTTACCGGGGATTGCCTCCACGTTTGAATGACTGGTTTCGAGCAGTGGTGGAACTGGATGTAGGCCTAAGGGAATTTAGGTCTCAAGTTGATAGTGGATGGCGTCAGCAACGAAGACTTATGGTACCATCGCCAGGCCCCAGGGTGGGGAGGCCCAATGTGCTGGCTCCGGACACACCGGCCCAGAGGCCCCCGTTCTGGTGTTTTAGGTGCCATCAGGTGGGACACCGAGCGGCAGAGTGTCAGTTGCCGTTGCCAAGGCCCCCAGCTGCGAAACAGTCATTTGGTGGAAGTGCGGATCGAACTCGTCCAACACCTGAACGGTCCAGGAGAGCCACACAGACGCCCCAACCGGACACTTCCACTCCAACCAAAGAGACTAAAGTTCATAATCAAATCTCGGTGATGTCGGCCGATAGTGAGGATGAAGATCCGGAGGATCCTATGGTACGTGATCCTATACGTCCCTTTATCATTCAGGTGAACGTCCAGAACCTGAGCACCTTGAAACGGATTTACCAGGGAGCCTTAATCGACTCGGGGTGTACTCGGTGTTTAATATGCCGCACTGTGGTAGACGACTTGGGGGTCCGGGTTCTGAAATTACGCCAGCCCATTAAATTCAAACAAATGGATGGCTCCGTGCTGGGAGGAGTGCCGGCTACCCATGTTACTGAAAAAATCAAGCTCGAAATGGGGGACCATTGGGAGATCGTTAGGTTTGTAGTCGTGGACCATATGGTTGAACCAATCATTTAGGATTGTCTTGGTTAGACAAATGGAAACCGACCATCTGGTGGGAGGGGGGGTTCCGAAAGCTAAGGTTGGCATTGTGACCGGAACCACCAACTATAGATCGTGAAACAGGGTCTATAGGGAAGGAGGGTGATGAACAACGTCTAGAGGAACATGAGACTGGAGGGTTCCCAAGTATGTACAATGATTTGGCACAAGTCTTTAATGAGGATGAATGCGAGGTCTTACCACCTCATCGACCGACTGATTGTGCTATAGAGTTGATTCCGGGGGCGACGCTGCCAAAGCCCCATATGTATTCCATGACTCCAAAGGAACTTGAGGAGTTACGTAGATATATTGATAAAAACCTGGCCAGGGGTTTTATACGCCCTAGTAGATCTCATATGGCTGCTCCCGTTTTGTTTAGGGAGAAGAAGGATGGTGGCCTGCGTTTGTGTGTTGATTTTCATGGGCTAAATGGGGTATGTGTGGAACATTTATATCCATTACCACTAATGAAGGACTTGCTCGCCACATTAGCCACGGGTAGAGTGTTTACGAAACTAGATCTAAGAGAAGCATATTACCGGGTACGTATCTGACCAGGTGATGAATGGAAAACAACATTCAATTGTCCATTAGGGAGCTATCAGTTCCAGGTGATGCCATTTGGGTTACAAGGCGCCCCGGCTGTCTTCATGCAATTGATAAACGAGGTCTTGCATGAGCATTTGTATCGGGGGTACTTGTATGCCTAGATGACATATTGATTTATACAAAGACAATGGAGGATGGACCCTCAAAAAGTAAAGGCGGTGTTAGAATGGCAAGCCCCCAAAACCAGGAAGCAATTGCAAAGTTTCCTCGGTTTTGCAAATTTCTATAGACAGTTCATTCCATCCTTTGCACAGGTGGCTTTGCCCCTAACTGATTTGTTATGCACTAAACCCACAACAACCAAACCACGACCAGGCCAAGCTTTAAAGTGGATGATGGAGTGTCAGCGTGCATTTGAGGCCCTGAAAACACTCTTTGCGCGTGAGCCTATACTGAAACATCCTGATCAAGAGTCACCTTTTATAGTACAGGCAGACGCAAGTGATGTAGCGGTGGGGGCTATTTTGCTGCAGAAGAATAGGCAGGGTAAACTTCAACCTTGTGCTTATACATCCCGGAAGCTTACGCCCACAGAGCGTGGTTGGGCGATTTGGGAAAAAGAGGCTTTTGCGGTCCGTTGGGCCCTGCTCACATGGCGGCACCTGCTGGAAGGTGCACGGCAACCATTTGAGGTGTGGACGGACCACAAAAACCTGGAAGCCCTCCAAACACCCAGAAAACTGTCCCCGAAACAGGTGCGATGGGCTCAATATTTCCAACGATTCAAGTTCAAATTGAAATATGTCCCAGCTGGTAAGAACTTCGTGGCCGATGCCTTATCTCGCCTTCCCCAATATAACAGTAAAAGGGAAGATGTAATACAAGCCATGATAACCCCATGTCAACAAGTGGGAAGGGGAGTAGAGGGAAATCTCTTAAACCCATGGCACGATAACTTAAGGAAAGCATTAGCAACAGACCCTTGGCTAGCTGAACACCCAAGTGTATTGACTGACAGGGATGGCCTAGCCTGGAAGGGAGATAAATTATATGTGCTTATAACCCTTCATGCCTCAGGGTTAAGAAGGTGCCATGATGTTAAGCTGGCCGGCCATTTTGGATTCTTAAAAACATTACATCTTACCAGACGGCAGTTTTGGTGGCCACGGATGAGGACAGAGGTTGAGGCCTATGTACAGAGTTGTCCTGTTTGTACAGTGAACAAACCATGGCCTGGTAGGCCGTTAGGATTGTTGCAACCGGTAGCTGATCCCAGTAGGCCATGGGAGGAGATTGGGATGGACTTTATAGTCAACCTCCCAGACAGCAATGGGCATACCGTAATATGGACAGTGATAGATTTATTCTCAAAACAAGCACATTTCATCCCATGTATTGGTATACCCTCAGCCAAACGGTTGGCAAAAATGTTTTTACAACATATATATCGGTTACACGGAGTAGCACGACGAATAATCTCGGATAGAGGAGTACAATTCACTGCCAAGTTTTGGCGAGAATTTGTACAACTAATAGGCTCCTCGCAGGGATTGAGCTCAGCATTCCATCCTAGCACTAATGGAGCTGCGGAGAGAGCTAATGCTATGATAGAACACTACTTAAGATGTTATGTGTCGTACCAGCAAACAGACTGGTCTAGCTTGATACCTTTTGTTGAGGTAGCGTATAATAATGCTGTACATCGTAGTACTGGTCTCACGCCTTTCCAGGTAGTATATGGAATGGAATTCCCCGCAATTCCAGAATTAGCTATGAACCCCCAATGCTCCAAAACCCCAAAGGAATGGGCTGACAAGATTCGAGAAGGGTGGGCACAAGTGAAAGTAGCTTTAAGACAAGCGGCCGAGGAATACAAAAAGTATGCGGATAAATGACGAAGGGATCATAAACCATTCCAGATCGGGGATAGGGTGTATTTATCAACTATATATCTAAAACTCCGAATACCTAGTAAAAACTAGGTCCTAAGTATCTCGGCCCATTCCCAATCACTCAGGTGATTAACCCTGTAACGGTAGCATTGAAATTAGCACCCTTATTAGGGAAGGTGCATCCTGTTTTTCACGTTAGTCTCCTTAAACCTGTAGGAGTAACTCGAGACCTACCAACAACCCCTGGTCCCATATATAGGGACCATTACGAAGTAGCTGAAGTCCTTGACTCCAGACTATTTCGAGGCAACCTCCAGTATCTGGTGTATTGGAAAGGATATCCGATTACAGAGGCTACCTGGGTGGCTGCGCATGACATACAAGCTGAACGATTATTAAGGCGATTTCATCGAAAATATCCACACAAACCAGGTCCCAATCAGGATTATTTGAATGTGGCTAACCCTTTTGCTTTATCCCCTGCGGGTGGACTCCTGGTAGAGGGGAGCCGCCTGTCATTCCAAGGCCGACATATGCACCTTGGTGGGAGGGAATGGTGAGGATTTGCATAAATAGCACTGAGAGGAGGATGATCTCAGAGCTGACTTTGACCTGAATGGGATCGGCATGGTCTGAGTTCTTATCTGTAGCGTGATTAAAAGCTGAAGTCCTTACTTTTGAAAGTGTCATTAACGCACAGGATTTGACTAGCCAGTCTGACAGAAAGTCAGCTGTCCATCTTCCTTTTCTGAGTGGCATGGCTGAGGGAAAAGCTGTGGATGTCCTACAGACGACGCCTATCCCTGCAGAGGTGCAGGGGGAGGGGCAGGAGCCCCCACAACCTGATGATGAAACCCAGCTGGTCGTGCATCCAAAGGAGCAGAAGAAGAGGGAGGATTTTACTTCGGAGGCCCAGGAGCTGCCTGATACTGGAACTGGTCTGCCATCTACTGGCAAGTGGTGGCATAGTTCTACATTAACAGGCAAGGTAGACCCAACACCACCCTTTGGAGCCCAATTTCAGGGATGGAGGGAGCGAAGGTAGACTGGAGATGAGGAAGGTGAGTGGAACTACTCCACAGACCCTGGGGTCAGTACCCTCGATATCTTATGGGACCGTTTCGGGGAGGGTAGCTTTAGAGATGCACCCTCTTGGCAACCTTGGGTGTCAGGGTTGGACCCCTTAACCAAGCGGCACGGGGGCCCCACTGGGTCTAGCTCAGCTATGCACTTCCGTCTTGCCAGTCCGAGATTTGATGTGCCTGTTGGTTCTGAACGGTTTAAAGGGAAGGAGAAGGCATCCTCTACTGGACTACAGGATGAGTCGCACGCTCAGCGCAAAGCTTCTGAAGTGCCTGGAGTAGGTCACAGAAGTGACAGGAGCTACCAGGGCCCTCGTTGAGGTGGTCGAGATGCTGCTGGAGTGACAGGCCAGTTGCCACCATGGCCGATGGGCAGGTGGCCTCAACAAGCGATGTGGGGCCCACCTCCTATACAAGCCATGTTTGATGGCAGTGCTGATCGAGTGGCCTTGTTCATTAGCCAAATAATCAGCCACATGGACATGTATGGCCGCATTTACCCCTCTCAGTGGGCGATGGTGGTAGTGGTCACAACTGTACTGACGGGGGAGGCTGCTGATTGGGTTGCTGACCTCCACAGTGAGCATGCTAGGGAACTAGCTAACCTGGGACTGTTTCTCGAGGCACTGAGAGTGCGGTTTGAGGATGTATCCAGAGCAGAGGTAGTGGAGGGGGAACTATTGGCATTGAGGCAGAGAGGCCGGTCGGCACGGGACTACGTACGGGACTTTCGTAAGCTAGCGGGTCACCTACGAACATGGCCTGAAAGAATGCTGGTTCAGCAATTTCAGTTGGGGTTGGACAAGGAGCTGAGGCAAGCGTGTATTTACCGGGGATTGCCTCCACGTTTGAATGACTGGTTTCGAGCAGTGGTGGAACTGGATGTAGGCCTAAGGGAATTTAGGTCTCAAGTTGATAGTGGATGGCGTCAGCAACGAAGACTTATGGTACCATCGCCAGGCCCCAGGGTGGGGAGGCCCAATGTGCTGGCTCCGGACACACCGGCCCAGAGGCCCCCGTTCTGGTGTTTTAGGTGCCATCAGGTGGGACACCGAGCGGCAGAGTGTCAGTTGCCGTTGCCAAGGCCCCCAGCTGCGAAACAGTCATTTGGTGGAAGTGCGGATCGAACTCGTCCAACACCTGAACGGTCCAGGAGAGCCACACAGACGCCCCAACCGGACACTTCCACTCCAACCAAAGAGACTAAAGTTCATAATCAAATCTCGGTGATGTCGGCCGATAGTGAGGATGAAGATCCAGAGGATCCTATGGTACGTGATCCTATACGTCCCTTTATCATTCAGGTGAACGTCCAGAACCTGAGCACCTTGAAACGGATTTACCAGGGAGCCTTAATCGACTCGGGGTGTACTCGGTGTTTAATATGCCGCACTGTGGTAGACGACTTGGGGGTCCGGGTTCTGAAATTACGCCAGCCCATTAAATTCAAACAAATGGATGGCTCCGTGCTGGGAGGAGTGCCGGCTACCCATGTTACTGAAAAAATCAAGCTCGAAATGGGGGACCATTGGGAGATCGTTAGGTTTGTAGTCGTGGACCATATGGTTGAACCAATCATTTAGGATTGTCTTGGTTAGACAAATGGAAACCGACCATCTGGTGGGAGGGGGGGTTCCGAAAGCTAAGGTTGGCATTGTGACCGGAACCACCAACTATAGATCGTGAAACAGGGTCTATAGGGAAGGAGGGTGATGAACAACGTCTAGAGGAACATGAGACTGGAGGGTTCCCAAGTATGTACAATGATTTGGCACAAGTCTTTAATGAGGATGAATGCGAGGTCTTACCACCTCATCGACCGACTGATTGTGCTATAGAGTTGATTCCGGGGGCGACGCTGCCAAAGCCCCATATGTATTCCATGACTCCAAAGGAACTTGAGGAGTTACGTAGATATATTGATAAAAACCTGGCCAGGGGTTTTATACGCCCTAGTAGATCTCATATGGCTGCTCCCGTTTTGTTTAGGGAGAAGAAGGATGGTGGCCTGCGTTTGTGTGTTGATTTTCATGGGCTAAATGGGGTATGTGTGGAACATTTATATCCATTACCACTAATGAAGGACTTGCTCGCCACATTAGCCACGGGTAGAGTGTTTACGAAACTAGATCTAAGAGAAGCATATTACCGGGTACGTATCTGACCAGGTGATGAATGGAAAACAACATTCAATTGTCCATTAGGGAGCTATCAGTTCCAGGTGATGCCATTTGGGTTACAAGGCGCCCCGGCTGTCTTCATGCAATTGATAAACGAGGTCTTGCATGAGCATTTGTATCGGGGGTACTTGTATGCCTAGATGACATATTGATTTATACAAAGACAATGGAGGATGGACCCTCAAAAAGTAAAGGCGGTGTTAGAATGGCAAGCCCCCAAAACCAGGAAGCAATTGCAAAGTTTCCTCGGTTTTGCAAATTTCTATAGACAGTTCATTCCATCCTTTGCACAGGTGGCTTTGCCCCTAACTGATTTGTTATGCACTAAACCCACAACAACCAAACCACGACCAGGCCAAGCTTTAAAGTGGATGATGGAGTGTCAGCGTGCATTTGAGGCCCTGAAAACACTCTTTGCGCGTGAGCCTATACTGAAACATCCTGATCAAGAGTCACCTTTTATAGTACAGGCAGACGCAAGTGATGTAGCGGTGGGGGCTATTTTGCTGCAGAAGAATAGGCAGGGTAAACTTCAACCTTGTGCTTATACATCCCGGAAGCTTACGCCCACAGAGCGTGGTTGGGCGATTTGGGAAAAAGAGGCTTTTGCGGTCCGTTGGGCCCTGCTCACATGGCGGCACCTGCTGGAAGGTGCACGGCAACCATTTGAGGTGTGGACGGACCACAAAAACCTGGAAGCCCTCCAAACACCCAGAAAACTGTCCCCGAAACAGGTGCGATGGGCTCAATATTTCCAACGATTCAAGTTCAAATTGAAATATGTCCCAGCTGGTAAGAACTTCGTGGCCGATGCCTTATCTCGCCTTCCCCAATATAACAGTAAAAGGGAAGATGTAATACAAGCCATGATAACCCCATGTCAACAAGTGGGAAGGGGAGTAGAGGGAAATCTCTTAAACCCATGGCACGATAACTTAAGGAAAGCATTAGCAACAGACCCTTGGCTAGCTGAACACCCAAGTGTATTGACTGACAGGGATGGCCTAGCCTGGAAGGGAGATAAATTATATGTGCTTATAACCCTTCATGCCTCAGGGTTAAGAAGGTGCCATGATGTTAAGCTGGCCGGCCATTTTGGATTCTTAAAAACATTACATCTTACCAGACGGCAGTTTTGGTGGCCACGGATGAGGACAGAGGTTGAGGCCTATGTACAGAGTTGTCCTGTTTGTACAGTGAACAAACCATGGCCTGGTAGGCCGTTAGGATTGTTGCAACCGGTAGCTGATCCCAGTAGGCCATGGGAGGAGATTGGGATGGACTTTATAGTCAACCTCCCAGACAGCAATGGGCATACCGTAATATGGACAGTGATAGATTTATTCTCAAAACAAGCACATTTCATCCCATGTATTGGTATACCCTCAGCCAAACGGTTGGCAAAAATGTTTTTACAACATATATATCGGTTACACGGAGTAGCACGACGAATAATCTCGGATAGAGGAGTACAATTCACTGCCAAGTTTTGGCGAGAATTTGTACAACTAATAGGCTCCTCGCAGGGATTGAGCTCAGCATTCCATCCTAGCACTAATGGAGCTGCGGAGAGAGCTAATGCTATGATAGAACACTACTTAAGATGTTATGTGTCGTACCAGCAAACAGACTGGTCTAGCTTGATACCTTTTGTTGAGGTAGCGTATAATAATGCTGTACATCGTAGTACTGGTCTCACGCCTTTCCAGGTAGTATATGGAATGGAATTCCCCGCAATTCCAGAATTAGCTATGAACCCCCAATGCTCCAAAACCCCAAAGGAATGGGCTGACAAGATTCGAGAAGGGTGGGCACAAGTGAAAGTAGCTTTAAGACAAGCGGCCGAGGAATACAAAAAGTATGCGGATAAATGACGAAGGGATCATAAACCATTCCAGATCGGGGATAGGGTGTATTTATCAACTATATATCTAAAACTCCGAATACCTAGTAAAAACTAGGTCCTAAGTATCTCGGCCCATTCCCAATCACTCAGGTGATTAACCCTGTAACGGTAGCATTGAAATTAGCACCCTTATTAGGGAAGGTGCATCCTGTTTTTCACGTTAGTCTCCTTAAACCTGTAGGAGTAACTCGAGACCTACCAACAACCCCTGGTCCCATATATAGGGACCATTACGAAGTAGCTGAAGTCCTTGACTCCAGACTATTTCGAGGCAACCTCCAGTATCTGGTGTATTGGAAAGGATATCCGATTACAGAGGCTACCTGGGTGGCTGCGCATGACATACAAGCTGAACGATTATTAAGGCGATTTCATCGAAAATATCCACACAAACCAGGTCCCAATCAGGATTATTTGAATGTGGCTAACCCTTTTGCTTTATCCCCTGCGGGTGGACTCCTGGTAGAGGGGAGCCGCCTGTCATTCCAAGGCCGACATATGCACCTTGGTGGGAGGGAATGGTGAGGATTTGCATAAATAGCACTGAGAGGAGGATGATCTCAGAGCTGACTTTGACCTGAATGGGATCGGCATGGTCTGAGTTCTTATCTGTAGCGTGATTAAAAGCTGAAGTCCTTACTTTTGAAAGTGTCATTAACGCACAGGTTTGACTAGCAAGTCTGACACTTAGTCTGTTCAGCTTCAGCACATTATTTTATCCCCTGGTTAGGGTTGAAAAAAATATTCTTCGAAGGGAGTAGGAATGAAAACAAGCCTGCAAAGACTTAGGGCTGGTAAAAACTACTTCGAGGGAGTAGGAATAAAAAAATGCTCCAAGCCAGTTAGCACCTCGTTAGGGCTGAAAAAAACTTTTTCAGAGGGAGTAGGAATGAAAACAAGCCTGCAAAGACTTAGGGCTGGAAAAAAACTTCTTCGGATGGAGTAGGAAGCCGGGAAGATTGTTAGCACCTCTTTAGGGTTAGAAAAAAAAGCTTCGAAAAAGCTACATTTGGAGTATAAGACGCACCGAAATTTTCAGCCTCTTTTAGGGAGGAAAAGGGTGTGTCTTATACTCCAAAAAATACGGTATGTATGTATGTATGTATGTATGTATGTATGTATGTATGTATGTATGTATATATATATATATATATATATATATATATATATATATATATATATATATATATATATATATATATATATATATATATATATATATATATATATATATATATATATATATATATGTTTTCTGAGGTTTTCGCAGGTGTTTGTATGTAGGTCTTTGGGTATTCGGGTTTTCTCCCGCGTGAAATTGGAAGTGTCTTGGCGACGTTTCGATGAAGTCTCATTCATCATCTTCAGGCTGGTGTCTTCTGCTTCCTGCTTCTAGGAGCAATGTGAGATTGCTGCTGTTTCTCCCTTTTAACTGCCAGTGGAGGTTTGAACTGATAGGATGGGAGCTTGGCTGTGTTCTGATTGGTTGGAGGTGTGTTCTGATTGGTTGGGGGCTTGGCTGTGCTCTGATTGGCTGGGGGGTTAGCTGTGCTCTGATTGGCTGGGGGTGTTCTTAGGTTAGTCTGACTTGCAGGGGCATCAGCTGTGGAATTCTGGGAGTTGAAGTCCACAAGTCTTAAAATTGCCGCTGGCTGTAGAACAATAATAAAGCAGTCTTTAAAAAATAAGTCTAATAATTTGAACATTCTACAGACATTTATAGTTATTCACTTACCCCCTTCCATACAGTTCAGCAAAAAATAAAAATCTGTGTGTCTCTCCCAGCTATTTGCCTTTGCAGTTTCAGTTTCACTTTCATTTTCCCACGTGGCAAATCAGCTGTAGATCGGGAAGTGCTAGTGACTTGCTTGGCTTTATAGGCTCTTCCCTCTTTGCTGCAAACAGGTTAATTGCTGGAAGACAGAGGCCAAAGGGTGGGGGTGGCTGGGTGGCTGGGGCTGCATTCAGTGTATAAGACACACCCAAGTTTTCACCCTCTTTTTGGGGGTAAAAAGGTGCGTCTTATACTCTGAAAAATACGGTGTGTGTGTGTGTGTGTGTGTGTGTGTGTGTGTGTGTGTGTGTGTGTGTATATATATATATATATATATATATATATATATATATATATATATATATATATATATATATATATATATATATATATATATATTTATATGTACACACACACAAGCTTACAAAGAACTGAAGATTTCGTGATTACAGCATTAGTGGTTTCGCATATACATACATACATACATACATACATACATACATACATACATACATACATACATATGGTTGAAAATTGAAAATATGGTTTGTAGTCTGGATGGCCCCTGGAGTGGGGCTGAAAGGCAAAAGGAAGCAGTATGCTCCCTCCCATATTTGGGTGTACCAGGTGACTCAACAGAAAAACATTATATATAACACCCACACCCACACCCACACATATATATAGGTCTTTGGTTATTTGGGTTTTCTCCCGCGTGAAATTGGAAGTGTCTTGGCGACGTTTTGATGAAGTCTCATTCATCATCATCAGGCTGGTGTCTACGGCTTCCTGATGATAACGAATGAGACTTCGTCAAAACGTCGCCAAGACACTTCCAATTTCACGTGGGAGAAAACACGAATAACCAAAGACCTACATACAAACAGCCGCGAAAACCTCATATATATATTCATTCTTTTTAAGTACCTTTATTTAGCCAAATTGGTTTTCCAGCTTCATCCCTGAACAAAGCCCACTCTTTACACAATTTCCTTGCTCACATCTTCTTCTTACTAGCCAGGATGGGCAGTCGCCTCTCGTTCCATGCCATGAGCAAATCTCCTAGGGTGGATCCTGTCACAACCCTCGAGCTACAGCTTCCCATGTTCCCCTTCCAATGTGGCTTAGCCAGGCCACAGCCGTCAGTTTTCGAACAAACAAAAAGTCCGGGAGGACTCTGGTTCCCTCACAGAGTACGGGCACCTCCTTTGTAGGGAACACAGCCATCAGTTTTTGGTCCAAAAAGGGGTCCGGGAGGACCTGCTGCCCCCTACACAGTTGAGTACCTCCAAACACAGCCATCAGTTTTCAGACCCTTGGGGGTCTGGGAGGACCTGCTGCTTTTCCTAAGCAGTCGAGTACGGGCACCTCCTAACACAGGGCTTTGCTCAGTGACTTCCCAGCTGGTTACCCAAGTTCAACTCTCTCATACACTTTTCCATTCCATTTTCACACATCCTCTCCCTTTTCTCTAACAGAAGGTCCTGGGCTCTGGCCTGACCCCCAATGCCCTCCAGACTCTTTTGGTAGAACAGATCTTTCTGTGGTTAGGAAAGGCACAGAGGGAGCAAGATCCAGCTGTGATTGGGAGAAGGGTCCTCTCACTCACACACACACACAGGCATACACACATTTCCCTCGCTTTTCTGGGCTTTAAAAGTTAAAATTTAGAGGTACTCACCTTCTTTCCAAGCAGCCTTTGAGCTCAAAACTCAAAACCCCTTTAAAACCCTAGTTCCAAATGGCCAAGGTGCGGGGGGAACCCACACACAGACTCAATGGGTCTGTTGCCTGCAAGGGAGGATTACTCGGGCCAGGTTCATTGGTCAGGTTAGCTTGGAGTCCCATCTGGGGTGCCAAATTGTTGGAAGAAATATCCCTCTGGTTCAGTTCCAAGCCGGGAGAAAGGCACCGGAAACAAAATGGAGGCTGGAGACTGATTTTTTTATTTAGTGTTCTTATATGCCGCCCTACTCCCTGGGGACTCAGGGCCGCGTACAACATGTAAAGAACAACTATAAAACAATATTAATAAATTAATAACAATTTAAAAAGATTTAAAAACATACAAACCTAAGGGGGAGACCTAAGGTATTCAATGGTCTCTGAATCACCCCGCCTGCAGGAAGAGCCATGTCTTTTTTTTTTTTTTTTTTCTCAAAAAAGTTTTATTAGTACAAACTTACATAAGTGGTAACAAAATATTAAATCCAAAGTACAAACATTTTTATTTCCCCCCCCCAGACCCACCCCCTTCCCTCCCCACCTCCCCCCCCCGGACTTCCCAGAGATAATACAGGGCATAATAATAAGTTTAAATTGTTAATAAAAAGAAAAAGGAAAAAGGAAAAAAAGAACACTATTTTTAAAAAAACTTCAACTCCAAACTATACAGTACTAATATATCGCATTTGTATACAATAGTAAAGATACAAAAAAGAGAGAGAAAAAAAAGAAAGAGAATAAAAAAAAGAAAGAAAGAAAGAGAAAACTCTTTAACACTACAAACAAACAAACCTCCTACCTCCTCCCTTCAGTCCTCTATCTTATACAAGATAAGTGTTACATAAGTAATAACTAAATATAAAATACACAAATCTTAAACTAATATTATTGACATTAGAAATAACCTCTAAGATAAAACTTAACTAAATGTTACATAAGTAATCATCAAATATTAAATTTCATCATGATATTAATAAGATAATATTATTCTAAATTAATTCGCTAACTTCAATAAACAAAAAAAGAAAATAAAAGAAGAATAAACAATAAACAAATCTTCAACAAACTATATATATCTAATATTATCAACATTAAAAATAACCTCAAAATTATATAAAACTTAACTAAATATTGCATAAGTAATCATTAGATAGGGAAAAGATAAAATACAATCATATTAGTTTCTATCCATCCAATATATTTCAACATCACATTGTTTTGTATCTTGATAGTTCATCTTTTAATAGTTCAATAAATTCAAATTTGTCAAGTCGTCTCCCGTCTGCTCCCAAACCTCCATCTCCTCTTCCCCAGCTATCTGATTCAGGCACTCCTTTTGGATTTTTGAGTCTATTTCTTTTTGATCCATCGAAGGTGGCTTCCCCTCCTCCTCCTCTTTTATTTTCATACACCCTTCTTCTGGAATCTTGGATATATCAGCCTTTAGAACATTGACATAAAATTCAGTAGCTTTTTTTATCGTGTTGAGCCGGTATCTTTTTCCAGAAAATTTCACTGTTACTCCAACTGGTGCTTCCCATTTATATTGTAAATTTAATCTCTTAAATTCATCAATCAAAAAAGTATAGCTTTTCCTGGCTTTAAGCATTTTAGAGGGGATTTCTTTCCAAATCTTTAGTTCCTGACCATTCACCATAAGATTATTGTTAAACGTTGCTTGTATAATTCTGTTCCGTAGAGCTCTTGTGGTAAAATATATGACAATATCCCTTGGTAGATGCTTTTGTTTGGCGTACCACGAGTTGATTCTGTATGTTTTGTCGATTTGTGTAGCCAATTCCGCTTTAGAAATTCCAGACACCTGATCCAATATGTCAACCATCCTGCCTTTTAAATTTTCATATAATCCTTCTTTCAAACCTCTAATCCTTATAGCAACTTCCATAGATCTGAACTGAGTCATTAAGACCTCTTTTTCAAAATTTGCAATGTCATTTTGGATTTTATCTATGTAATTCACCGAAGTTGCCAAAGCTTGTTTATTTGTTTCAATACGTTCTGCCAAAACTTCAATATTTGTTGCTAAGCCTTTGCAAACCTCTAACACATCAAATCTTAGTTGTTGATTCATATTCTTCAAAGCAGCCTGCATCTTATGGTCTATCTCACTTATTTTCTGGTTAAATTCCAAAGTAAGTTCATGTTTCATAATCTTTAAATTATTTAATAAATTTTCAGGTGTCAAAAGCTGTGGAGGTGTTAGCTCAGTGTTAAGTTGCATTTTAGAAATATATCCAGATGAATAGTCATTTCTTTTAGTCAAAACAGTCTTTCCAAACTTTGAAGCCATTGGTGTTTCAAAAGAGTACAAAAAAGAAAGAAAGCCAGTTGCCTGATTAAAGTTCTTTCCAGTTTAAAAATCAGATAGTCTTTTATTATTGAAAATATTTCTATTATAACTTTAATCCAGAGTTAGGAGACAGAGAAAGAAAAAACCATTTTTCCAAGTTAAAAGTTTCCATAAGAGAGAGAGAAAGAAAAAAAAAAAGCCTCTGGGGAAACGAAAGTCACTTTCACTTCTCAATCGCCATATTGTTACTCTGTTTCCTTTGTTCCCTTGCCGAAGTGAAAGCTTACCCAGGAGTTGAAAAAAAAAGGAAAAAAAGAGGTTTCAGTACTTGCCCATCTCACGCCTGTTTCTCTCTGTCTGCTTCTATAGTTTAAATGTAGTTATAAATCCCATTTTTGAAGCAGCGGCTGGTCACTCCATCTAGCTCTGCAAAAGGCAGAGGTTTCCGGATCTTCGGAGCTGGAGACAGGCTGCATGGGGAGCTCTCCCTTCGCGCCCTGCCAGATGGCTCCTAAGGCGCTGGGGGGGCTCTACCCCTCCTGTCAGGCTCTCATCTCTCCCCTTTGCCCGGGGAAGAGATTTTAAAGCCGCCAGACAGCTGTTCTGGCGGCTTTTAACAAAGATCGGAAAGGCATCCAACGAGGGATGTCTGCGATGAAGCGCTCCAAAACCGGAAGTCCCTGGAAGAGCCATGTCTTAATAGCTTTTCGGAAGGCCAGCAAGGTGGGGATAATTCGGATCTCTGGGGGTAGTTGGTTCCAGAGAACAGGAGCCCCCACAGAGAAGGCTCTCCCCCTAGGCCCCGCCAACCAACATTGTTTGGTTGAAGGGACCTGGAGGAGACCAACTCTGTGGGAACTAACCGGTCGTAGGGAGGTATGAGGTAGGATGCGGTCCCGGAGGTAACCTGGTCCTAAGCCATGTAGGGCTTTAAAGATGATAATCAACACCTTGAATTGCGACTGGAGACTAATGGGCAACCAGTGCAGCTGGTGGAGTATGGGTGTTACGTGGATGTATCTTGAGACACCCACCACAGCTTGCGCAGCCGCTGATTCCCTGGTGGCTGCTTGGAACACTGCAGCATCAGGGGCATTAGACCGGATTGCGCCTATGCGACCTCTCCGCGGCAGTGGATCCCGGAAAGCCCCCTGGTTTACCGAGGAGCTCCGGGAGATGAAACGCCATAAGAGACATCTGGAGCGCCCTGGAGAGCCAGTAAAACTGAGTCTGATCGAACACTATTAAGAATCTACATCAAGTCTTATTTAGTGGCGATAAGGGCGGCAAAACGATCTCATTTTTCCACTCTTATTGCGTCCGCAGATTCTCGCCCAGCCGCCTTGTTTAGGGTGACTCGCTTGCTCCTTGCCAAAGGGGGGAGCGAGGAACACTTGCAAGGTAGAGCTGAGGAATTCGCGCAGTTTCTGTCGGATAAAGTCGCTCAGATCCGGTCAAACCTGGACTCCGGCTGGGCAGAGTCCACTGAGATGACAGGGGCGAGTCTTAGTCCACCGTTGTGGGTGGAGTTTGGGCCTGTTTCTCCTGAAGACGTGGACATAGCCATGGGTGCGATGAGTGCCTCCACCTGTTTATTGGACCCGTGCCCCTCCTGGTTGGTTTCGGCCAGCAGGGAGGTGGCACGAGGCTGGATCCAGGCGGTGGTCATCGCTTCTTTGACGGAGGGATCCATACTGCAGCCATTAAAAGTTGCAGTGGTGAGACCCCCCCTGAAGAAGCCTTCCCTGGATCCAGCGGACTTGAAGAACTTTCGTCCGGTCTCCAATTTGCCTTTTCTAGGGAAAGTTGTTGAGAAGGTGGTGGCTACTCAGCTTCTGCGGCTATTGGAGGAAACGGATCATCTAGATTCCTATCAGTCGGGTTTCAGGCGCGGCTTCAGTACAGAAACTGCCTTGGTCGCCCTGATGGGTGATCTCTGGCGAGCCCGGGATGGTGGAAATTCCTCCATCCTGGTGCTGCTTGACCTCTCAGCGGCTTTCGATACCATCGACCATGGTATCCTTCTGCATCGTCTCGGTGAGTTGGGAGTGGGAGGCACCGTTTTGCGGTGGTTCTCCTCTTATCTCACCGATAGGATGCAGTCGGTGTTAACAGGAGGGCAGAGATCGTCCCCTAGGCCCCTGTCATGCGGGGTGCCTCAGGGTTCGGTTCTCTCACCCATCTTGTTCAACATCTACATGAAACCGCTGGGGGAGATCATCCGGAGACATGGGGTGAGTTTTCATCAGTACGCTGACGACACCCAGCTGTACATTACCACCCTGTCTAAATTCAGTGAGGCAGCTGATGTAATGTGCCAATGCCTGGACGACGTTAGGACCTGGATGGGGAGGAACAGACTCAGACTCAACCCCGACAAGACTGAGTGGCTTTGGATATTGCCTCCTAAGGACCATGACAACTGTCCCTCCTTGGTTCTTGAGGGAGTGAAATTAACCCCCTCGGAACAGGTCCGCAATTTGGGGGTCCTCCTAGACCCACAGCTAAAATTAGAGCAACACCTTACAGCTGTGGCTAGGGGGGCCTATGCACAGGTTCGCCTGGTGCACCAGTTGCGGCCATACTTGGAGAAGGAGGCTCTACTCACGGTCACTCATGCCCTTGTCACCTCCCGACTGGACTACTGCAATGCATTCTACATGGGGCTACCCTTGCAGAGTATTCGGAGACTTCAGTTGGTGCAAAATGTGGCTGCGCGTGCTGTGGTGGGTGTGCCAAGGTACACCCACGTGACACCGATACTCCGCCAGCTGCATTGGTTGCCCATCGGTCTCCGGGTACAATTCAAGGTGTTGATCATCATCTTTAAAGCCCTTCATGGCTTAGGACCAGGTTACCTTCGGGACCGCATTTTGCCTCATACTTCCCTTCGACCGGTTAGGGCCCACAGAGTGGGTCTCCTGCAGGTCCCGTCAGCCAAACAATGTCGGCTGGCGGGCCCTAGGGGGAGGCCCTTCTCTGTGGGGGGCCCCGTGCTCTGGAACCAACTTCCCCCAGAGACCCGAACCATCCCCACACTGCTGGCCTTCCGAAAAGCCGTCAAGACATGGCTCTTCCTGCAGGCAGGGGGAGGAGACTAGCTCCATCTGAGCTCCCCCCCCAGTATGACTGATGGTGAATCATTTTCTAACGTTTTGTATATGTTTTAACTGATGTTTTAATCCTGGTTTATTATTAGTGTTCTCATAAAATTGTTGTACACCGCCCTGAGTCCCTCGGGAGTAGGGCGGCCTAGAAGAACCAATAATAAATAAATAAATAAATAAATTTTGCACCAATTGGAGTCTCCGGGTACTCTTCAAGGGTAGCCTCATGTAGAGCACATTACAGTAGTCCAGTTGAGAGGTGACAAGGGCATGAGTGACCATGAGTAGAGCCTCCTTCTCCAGGTATGGTCGCAATTGGTGCACCAGGCGAACCTGTGCAAAGGCTCCCCTAGCCACAGCCATAAGATGTTGGTCTAATTTTAGCTGTGGATCTAGGAGAACTCCCAAATTGCGAACCCGTTCCGAGAGAGTTAATTTCTCTCCCCCAAGAACCAAGGAGGGACAGTCGACATAGTCCTTAGGGGGCAATATCCAGAGCCACTCAGTCTTGTCAGGGTTGAGCTTGAGCCTGTTCCTACCCATCCAGATCCTAACATCATGCAGGCATCGGCACATCACCTCCACTGCCTCCCTGAATTGAGACGGGGTGGTGATGTACAGCTGGGTGTCGTCAGCGTACTGCTGAAAACTCACCCCATGTCGACGGATGATCTCCCCCAGCGGTTTCATGTAAATGTTAAACAGGATGGGCGAGAGGACCGAACCCTGAGGAACGCCACAAGTCAGGGGCCTAGGAGATGACCTCTGTCCTCCTGTCAACACCGACTGCATCCTATCGGCGAGGTAAGAGGAGAACCACCATAAAACGGTGCCTCCCACTCCCAGCTCGCCGAGTCGGTGCAGAAGGATACCATTGTCGATGGTATTGAAAGCCGTTGAGAGGTCAAGTAGTACCAGGATGGAAGAATAACCACCATCCCGGGCTCGCCAGAGATCATCCATCAGGGCGACCAAGGCAGTTTCCGTGCTGTAGCAGCGCCTGAAACTCGATTGAAAGGAATCCAGATAATCACTTTCCTCCAAAAACCGAAGAAGCTGAAAAGCCGCGTTGTTCCAAGCAGCCACCAGGGACTCAGACGAATTGTGTACTAGGGTTTCAGGTATTTCCCCAAGTTCCCTCTGGAATCCTTCCGGCTCCATTAGGCGCCTGGGGCGGAACCACCTAATCGGTCCTGCCTCTTTGCGGGGGAGGGGTGGGGCTGTGAAATCCAACCTCAATAGGAAATGATCTGACCACGACAACGAGGAGATGAATATATCCCCTAACTTCAGATCATCTCTCCACTGCCCCGAGAGAAACACTAGGTCAAGCATGTGACCTCCCTCATGAGTCGGACTCTGAATTACTTGGGTCAGGTCCATGGTTGTCATGGAATCCATGAACTCCTGGGCTGCATCCGAGGCTTCGCCAGCCGAGGGCAGGTTAAAGTCCCCCAGCACCATAAGCCTGTAACTACCACCTCGAGCAGCACAGGCAGGGCCTTAGTAATGCAGCTGGGAGGCAGGTACGCTAACAAAAGGCCCACCTGGGACTTCCGGCTTGGATAGCGCCATCGCGGACACTCCTTGTTGAGCGCCTTTCCGACTCCTTGCCAAAGCCGCCAGAACAGCTGTCTGGCGGCTTGGAAATCTCTGCCCCGGGTAAAGGGGGGAGATGAGAGCTTGACAGGTGGGGTAGAGCCCCCCTAGTGCCCTAGGAGCCATCCAGGGGCACGAAGGGTGAGGGCTCCCCAGGCAGCCTGTCTCCTGCTCCGGGAATCTGGAAACCTCCGCCTTTGCGGAGCAAGATGCCGCGACCACCACTGCTTCCAGAATGGGATTTATAATTATTTTATGGCTTAAAGAAGCAGACAGAGAGAAACAGGAGCTCAGATGGGCAAGTATTGAAATTTTCTTTTTTCAACTCCTCTGCTAACTTTCACTTCGGAAAAGAAACAAAGTAACAGTTAATAAGCAACAATATGGCGATTGAAGAAGTTGGGAGGAGAAGTGAAAGTGACTTTCGTTTTGCTAGTGGCTTTTTCTATTATGGAAACTTTTGACTTTGAAAACTGGCTTTTCTCTCTCTGTCTCCCGATTTTGGATTAAAATAACAACTGATAACTTTTAAAAAATAAAAGACTATCTGGTTTTGGAATTGGAAAGAACTTTAATTAGAGATTTGGCTTTTTCTTTGTACTCCTCTGGAAATACTACAATGGCTTCAAAATCTGGAAAGATTGTTTTGAATAAAAGACTTGACTATCCCTCTGGCCACACTTCCAAAATGCAACTTATTACTGAGTTAACACCTCCACAATTTTTGACACCTGAAAATTTATTAAGTACTTTAAAGATCATGAAAAATGAACTGATTATGGAATTTAACCAAAAAATTAATGAAATAGAAAAAAAATGCAGGCTGCTTTAAAGAATATGGAACAACAACTTAGGACGGATGTGTTAGAGGTTTGCAAAGGATTAGCAACAAATATTGATGTTTTGGAGGATCATATTGAAACAAATAAACAAGCTTTGGCAACCTCAGTGGAATATATAAATAGAATGCAAAATGACATTGTAAATTTTGAAACAGAGGTGTTGATGACGCAGTTCAGAAGAATGGAGTTTGCTATAAGGGTGAGAGGGCTGAAGGAGGGATTATATGAAGATTTGAAAGGAAGAATGGTCGAAGCCCTGGAGCAGGTGTCTGGAATGTCTAAAGAGGAATTGGCTGCACAAATTGACAAGATATATAAGGTTAACTCGTGGTACACAAAACAAAAACATCTACCAAGGGACATTGTTATATATTTTACTACAAGAGCCTTACGGAATAGAATTATACAGGCGACGTTTAAGAATAACCTTCAGGTGAATGGCCAGGAACTTATGATTTGGAAAGAAATTCCCTTTAAAATGCTTAAAGCTAGAAAAGATTATACTTTTTTGATTGATGAATTTAAAAGACTAAATTTACAATATAAATGGGAAGCACCAACAGGAGTAATGGTGAAATTTTTGGGAAAAAGATACCGGCTTAATACGACAAAGAAAGCTACTGAATTTTATGTTAATGTTTTAAAGGCGGATATATCTAAAATTCCAGAGGAAAGACGTATGAAAGTAGAAGAGGAGGAGGAGGGAAAGCCACCTCTACCGGATCAAATTGAAACAGTGTTAAAGAATCAAAGTGAATGGCAGAGCCAGAAAGATGTGGAAAAGGAGATGGAGGATTGGGGTCAGATGGGAGGCGAGCTGATAAATTCAAAATCATCAAGTTACAAGAAGATGCAACCATCAAGAAATAAAGAGATGCAGTGTTGAATTTTATTGGATGGATGGAGATTAATATGATTGTATTTTTCCTTTTTTCTTCCTTCGTTACTTTTCTTTTTTTATTCTTTCTTTAATATTTTTTGAAGATTAATCTTTAATCAAAATTACTAAGTTATAAAGTATCATAACTAGACCTGAAAATTTGCTTCAGAGGAAGGATTTTCCCTTTTTTTAGGTTTTCTCTTTATGTCCTTTTATTATTGTTATTATTAATACTCTTTAAAGATTTAGAAATTTTTCCTTTTTTTTTGAAGTTAATAAGTTGATGTATAACAATATTATGCTATTAATATTATGATGAAGTTTAAAGTTTTTCTGTTTAATATTTAGTTACTATCTATGTAATACTCACTTAAGTTTTATTTAATTCTGAGATTATTACTACTATTAATATTTTTTAAAGATTCAGAATTTTTTGGAAGTTAATAATTTGATGTATGGTAATATTATGCTATTAATATTATGATGAAGTTTAAGATTCCTGTACTTTATATTTAGTTATTATTTATGTAAGATTCATTTAAGCTTTATCTAATTCTGAGTAAATGTTGTCTAGGGTAGATGATTGAAAGGAAGAGGAAGGATTTTTTTTTCTTTTGTATATTTTTCTTTTTTACCTTATTTTTGTTTTTTCTGTATTTCTCTTGTATTTTTTTATTTTTTTATTTTTATTTTTTCTTTTCTTCTTTTTATTATTATTTTATATATAGATGATATAAAAGACAGAGGTTTAATGATGTAATTTATCAATGTACAATTTGGAGTTGAAGTTTTTTTAAAAAAAGTTTTTTTTCTTTAACTTAATTTAAACTTATATTTTTTTAATTCAAAAAGTTTTATAAGTACAAAGTACAAGCATTTTTCAATTTTTCTCCCCCCCATCCCCCCTACCCCCAACCCACTCCCTTCCCTTCCCCCCTCCCCCCCCGGACTTCCCAGAGAAAGTACAGGGCATAATATTCAATAAAATAAATTTAAATTAAGTTAAAACAACTTCTTAATTTCCCCATTTTTTGGAATCTTTAACTCCGAATTTTTCTAGACTATTCAAAAATCAAACAATATTAATAACATAATATTACAATATATCAAAATATTAATTTCCCAATATATAATATATATATTAATAATGATAAGAAAGAAAATAAAAACTAACCCCTTATACTTCAAAACCCTTAAACTTAAACCTAAAGTCCAACAACTTATTAATAACATGATATTACATATATAACATTTCTTCTAAACATAAAATCTTAAAATCAAACACATTAATAACAATATTTCTATACCTTGAGGTATCGACTTCAAAATATATTATATATATATAATAATAATAATAATAATAATAATAATAATAATAATAATAATAATAATAATAATAATAATAATAATAATAATAATAATAATAATAATAATAATAATAATAATAATAATAATAATAATAAAAGTATATAATAATAATAATAAAAAAGAGTAAGGACCAACCCCTTATGCCTCAAAGACCTTGAACTTAATCTCTAAATCCTCAAAATATTGATAACAAAATATTACACCATATCAAATTTATGATTCCAAAATATATGATATATACATATAAAATAAACTAAAAGGAAAATACCATCAAAAAACAATATTAATAAAAAAAGATGAGAAAAAAAATGTTTACAATCTTGTTCATCTTTCCAACCATCCTATAAGTTTCAACACCATCTATCCTTTGGCCATTTCAAATCTGTCGATTCAGCTCTCATCTGATCCCAATCCTCCGTCTCCTTTTCCACGTCACAAACATCAATCTGGCTCTGCCAATCACTTTGAATCTTTGGAATTATTTCCTCTTGACCACGTATGTCTGGATTTTTCTTCTCCTCCTCCTCTATTTCCATGCTTCTTTCTACTGGAATTTTAGAAATATCAGCCTTTAAAACATTAATGTAAAATTCTGCAGCTTTCTTTATTGTATTAAGTCCATATCTTTTTCCCAAAAATTTCACAATTACTCCTGTTGGTGCATTCCATTTGTATTGTAAATTTCGTGTTTTTAGTTCCTCGACCAAGAAGGAATATTCTCTTCTAGCTTTAAGCATCTTGGAAGGGATTTCTTTCCATATCCTTATTTCTTGACCATTTGCCTGAAGATTATTCTTAAAAGTCACCTGTGTAATTCTGTTCCGCAGAGCTCTGGTAGTGAAATATATTACAATGTCCCTTGGCAAGTGGTTTTGTTTTGCATACCAAGAATTAGCTCTATATATCTTATCAATTTGCGTAGCCAATTCATCTTTAGACAATCCAGACACCTGCTCCAGTGCCTCTGTCATTCTTCCTTTCAAATTTTCAAAATTTTCCGCCTTCAAGCCCCTAACTCTTATGGCAAATTTCATCTCTCTAAATTGGGACATCATCACCTCTGTTTCCAAATTTAGTATATCATTTTGTACCTTGGTTATGTATTCCTCTGAGATTGTTAAATCTTGCTTATTTTTTTCCAAATCCTTCTCCAAAATCTCCATATTTACTGCTAATCCTTTACAAACTTTCACCACATCCGCTCTCAGTTGTAAATTCATCTTCTCCATAGCAGCCTGCATTTTTTTATCTATTTCAGCAATTTTTGAATTAAATTCCAAAATCAGCTCATTTTTCATTACTTTCAAGGTATTAAGAAAACTCTCAGGTGTTAAAGACTTTGATGATGTTAAATCAGGCATAGATTGCTTCTTTAAAATATGATCAAAGGAGTACTCAGTTCTTTTATTCACTACAGTCTTTTCAAGTTTAGAAGCCATTTCAATGTTTTCAAAAAAGAAAGACAAAGAAGAGAGGAAAAAAAGCCCAGATCTTTACTTAAAAAAATTCTTCCAAGTCCAAAGCCAGTTAAATTTTATCTTTTATAAAGCTATAGATTAATTCAGAAGAAAAAAGAAGAAAAAATCATTCTTCAGTTCAAAGATTTCCAGAGGAAAGGGCTGGTAACAAAGCGGAAATAACTTTCTCTTCTACACCCAACGTCTCCAATCGCCATATTGTTGCCACTCCTTGTTAAGCTACTTTGTTACTTCCAAAATAAAATCCAGCAATGGAGTTAAAGATCAAACTAATGCCCTCCTGGACTCCTGTCTTCCTCTGGCTGCTCTCTATAGATTTAAAATAATTGTACTTTCCTTTGCAGCAGCAGCGGTGGTCGCGGCATCTTGCTCCGCTTTTAAAGCGGAGGCTTCCAACTTCCCGGAGCAGCAGACAGGCTACCTGGGGAGCCCTCACCCTACGCGCCCTAAGTTGGCTTTTAGGGCACTAGGGGGGCTCTACCCCACCTATCTCACTCTCATCTCTCCCCTTCGCCCGGGGAGAGATTTTCAAGCCGCCAGACAGCTGTTCTGGCGGCTTTTACAGAAGGTCAGAAGGATGCCCTGCGAGGAGCGCCAGCGACGCTGTCGGAGCCAAAACCGGAAGCCAATTTAAACTTATTGATATTTTGCCCTGTATTCTCTCTGGGAAGTCCGGGGGGGAGGGGGGAAGGAAGGGGGTGGGTTAGGGGGGAGAAAAATAAAAAATGTTTGTACTCTGTACTAATAAAACTTTTTGAATAAAAAAAAACAAAAGGCCCACCTGAACCCCTAAGTCCAACTTCAGAAGGAGCGTCTCACACCCGACAATCTCCGGGGCAGGGCTCCTATGAGGATACAGATTCCGGCAAGCTATAATAGCCACTCCTCCCCCACTTCCCTGGGGTCGTGGCTGATGCAACACTGAGAACCCGTCTGGGCATATCTCGGAGAGGGCAACCCCCCCCCTGGCCCAGCCAGGTCTCAGTTATGCATGCCAGGTCAACCCCCTCGCCCGTGATTAAATCACGTACCAGGGGAGCTTTGTTGACAATTGACCTGGCATTCAACAGCATCAGCTTGAGCCCAGGGCCCTGAAAACCCCGGTCACCAGGTACTCGGGCTGAGCTAGATGGAACCAAATTGGAGGGGCCGGAACAAGGGATCGCTTGTAAACAGCGAGGTCTTATTCCCCAAGAGCGGCCCACCCCTCTGCTTCCGCCATACCTACCTCTCCCCATAATGACCGAGATGTTCCGGTTCTCCCCCCCTGAGATCCCCTCCCCCTCCCCACTGGTCCTCCTCCCTCCCTGCAGGCCATACATACCATCCACACTGAGCCGGGGAACCAAGTATGGCCGCCCTCCGCTTCTGTTTCCACACTCAGCAGAAGGGGTCGAATCCTAGTCCCCGGCTCACTCATACTCTCATATCCAATCATTCTAATTTACACATTCATCCCCCCCAATCGTTTCCACACACTTCCACACAAACACACCAATTCCAGGGTAGAATTTTTTTAAATGTCAACAACAAAAAACAATTCAATCAACACATCAATCAATTCAATTCAGTCCTAATACCCACCAACCTCAAAAATCATCCATACTCCAGACATACAAAACAGACACACCACCTCTGGGGTAAAAAGTTAAAAAACAACAAAAGTTAATACAGGGAGATAATAAGAGCAAGCAAACGCTTGCTAGCCCTCAATCAGGTCCAGTTGGTTTTATACTCAATGTTCATAAATGTAACAGCCCAGCCAGGAATGTCAATTCTCAGAAGAGTCCTCTTGGGGGGGATGATGTCCAGATAATCGTAAATTCCCCAACCAGTTCACAGGCATTGTAATACAGCCCCAAATCCTCTGCTTTATCGATATATCCTTTCCTCAGCATTCCTTGGAGAGCCAGCTGGTGCTCCATGCTGTCGTCGCAGACCCTCCGCAGCGTCTCCAACACCCGAGCGGCCGTCCCTAACTTGATGGAAAAAAGGACCAAATCGACCCAGCAGGCCCCGCACAAACTTCCAGCCACCACCAACTCCACTGGCGTCCTGCTTGGGGGGCCCCTGGTCAGCTGTCCCCACAAACTAGCAGCCACCAGCCGCAGCGTCACTAATGCAGAAGGGTCCTCAGACGGGGGCGAAGCCAGAGAGGCGGGGGAAGAGGTGGGAGGCTCTGCTCTGTTCTCCGCGTCGAGGCTCGCAGCCATCCCGCTCCTCTTCGGGGACCACACCCCACACCGCTCGACCGTCCTGCCGCTCGACCGTCCCACCTTCCAAGGCCTTCACAAGGCCTTTGCAAAAGGGACAAGACCGCTCGTCCAGAGGGCACCGCAGAGGCCGCTCGCAATCCGTGAGCTCCCGGAAAAGATAGGGGCGTCACACTGGCTGCAGTCAGGGTCTCCCTCGCCCCTCCAAAGATGAGTTAGGGGCTCTCCACAACAGTTCTGAACTGCTGGTTCAAATTTTCCCAGGGCTATTACAACTCCCCGTAAGTAATTCTCTTGTTGAATGAGCTCTCCGATATCAAAGCCCCCATCAAAATGGCGGTGGCGTTTCCCATGCCTGAAGCTTCTAGGTCCTCCCAGTCCTCACAACGGGCAGTCTCCTTCGCCACGATGTCACTGGGATGTTTCCTGAGATCTTCCTTGTTCACATGTCCTCCCCAAAGGTGGTATATCTTGGGACAGGCCTCCAGAATTCCGAGAAATGCGGGTTTAGGGAGCAGAGCTCTGCTCTCCCCACCCTATCCCCGAGGCTCCACCCCGGAAGATTATCTTTTCCCCTCAAAGACTGATTGAAAAGAAGGTCCATTTATTGGTGGACAGAACCATCAGGGTTTGTTGTTCTGGTGCAGCTGACAAAATGGAGTTGAGAGTTAGGGGTTTTTATACCTTCTTTGGGCTTTCTATTTGAGCTTCCTGTTCCTGTGTAAGAACATGTATTCTATTGACTGTTGTCAGATTCTTATGGGGGGTCATGTAGGGGTTATGTAAGGGTCATAGCTGGCTCTATAGGCAAAAGAGGAAATGCAGATCCTAGGTTTTTGTCTGAGCTAATTTTGTCCACCTCTGGCTTATTGTTTAGCTGAGATCCAGGGTTTGAAGTTTGGACTGCTCTGGGATGGTGCAATGAAGGGCCTTGTGTTCTGAAAGGGTGTTGGGCAATTCCTATTGTGGTGTAGGAAGTTAGCACCCACCCCTCTCCTAGGAAATGAGATATCCTAGGAGATATTAAAAGGTAGAAGATATTCTGTGGAACACATCTGGAAACATGCTTTTAAACAAACAAAAGACTCCTCTTGGAAACCCCCACCCCAGCTCACACATTCCTCTCACCTAGACTGGAAGTCTTCTGCATGATAAAACCACAATAGGATTTGCCCAAGGCCCTTTCATTCAGCCAAAGCTAGATTAGACAAAAGCCAAGAGTTGCCCCAGCATGCCCCTGGGGGGTCTGAGAGCCAATGGGATACATTTCTATACAGAAACAGGAAATTAAGAGGTGGGACCCAACTTAGACTATAAAAACCAGGAACTCAGCATCTCTCTTCCTCTTTTTTCTCTTCACCACACCTGGACCATGTAAGCTACCTTTTCTGTACAGGGGCTCAAGCCATGTGCTCCTGTCCACCATTAAACCTTCCTTCCAAGCAACCTTCATGAATCCAGTGTCTTTTTCCCCACTTGGAACTGAACCTAAAAGGATATTCCTTATAACAGGTGGATTAGACATGTGTTTCCGACGAATCCCCAGTGCTGCTGCGCAGAATCTAGCCACCTGCGCTGTAGTTATGGACTGTTTATCCTTAAGCAGCCACTGGACTGGCCAGGATACTTAGCAATTATTGGAAGAATATGTTCCGAATCTCTCTGTAAAAGGAACATTGAACATTGAACATGTGACCCACAGTCTCCACCTCTCCTGAGCCACAGGAACAGAGTCTTTCAGTCAATTGTATTTTTTTATACTTGCCGTACAGGACGGCCAAAGGAAGCGCATGGCACCGTGCAAGCGAAAATGCTTTCCGATGGTTTGCTGACTCCAACTGGCTAAGATAGCTGACAGGAATAACAACATATCTAATGGTGTCTGGAGTCAGAAACAGCAGAGCTTTCCCTAAGTCCGTTTGCCTTTCGATGTCCTCTATCCTTTGTTTAGTTGCAGAAAGAATTTCCTCATGATGAAATTACATGTTCTATCAGGGTGCGTGTGAGCATAGTTCATTAGCCAGGTGTTTGTGAAATGCATGTATGTCTGTGAAAAGACTAGTTGATCTAAATAACTAAAAGTGATTATGCTTCCATACCGAAATTAACTTGTCAAATGGGAGCTGCAGGCAGAGGGATATGAGATAGAGTTGAGCAAATTGGAGGAATTAGGAAATGATGACATCGAGAAAATCTACTCATTGCTATATTTTTTCCTACTGATGCATCTAAGCACTACAAAAGAAATCTTTCTGCAGCTGTCTAGTTCTTGTTTTGTTCTTGTATTGTCTTCTACTCAACAGTGACTCAAAGACTGGGCTCATATGATATATGGAACTTAAAGCTGGGTGAATAAAACATAGCTGCTTAGTTCATAAAAAGCAACATACTGTCCCCAAACAAATCAGCCAGATAATAGTCTAATACAGTGGTTCTCAACCTTTTTCTTCATAACCCTCTTTAAATACCTTTCGTGGCCATGGACTATGGCCATAGACCCCCCAAGACTTAACTCAAGATTTAAATCATAACATTTCTTCAAGCCTTCACAGACCCCATGTGACATCGTCCACCCCGGCCAGGGATCTGTGGACCACAGGTTGAGAACCACTGGTCTAATATAATGGCCTGATCATACAACATATTCTTTTAGTCTACTTTTTAGCATGTTGTGTGAACCCAGTCAGATTAAGATTTAAATATGACCTCATGTCAGAGCTACTGATTGTATTTTTATCTTCTTCTTTACTCTTGTAGACTACAAGAGTGAGAGCCAATCTAGCCTCCTTCCTACCTTCCCTCTTCTTCCTTCTCAATTCAGGTGGCAGTTTTGAGTGGGACGATGATTTCCCCCTCATGGCTCAGAACTCATCTTATGTCTCCATGGTGTCAGACCCCAGCCCAGCCCAGCCACACCCAGTCCTGTCTTCACCGGTGCCCATGACACCTGCCTTGCTGCCATCAGCCAAGCGGGCTGAGTCCAGCCTCGTGGACACCCTGAGATTCTCTCGCTTCACCGTTTCTCCTGCCCTAGAGCCACATCAGCCTCCATCCTGTGATTCTGAATTGGGACCCACAGCTGGTAAGGGGGCATAGAGGCATGCCATTCTTATCCATTATCCTACGTAATGGAGGTTTATTGTGGGACATAGTGAGGAAGGAAAATTCCATGTGGGGCTTTATGGAGCTTTGGTTCCAGACCCAGTTACAGACATGAGTGGATGGTAGAGGAATGGTTCTTCATATCTAAATGAACCTCCCCAAATTTCATCTTCCTATGATGTTGAATTTTCACTCCCATAATTCCCAGCCAAAGAGTTGCCCAGGACTTCAGAAGAACCTAAACTGAAGAAAGTTGCTCTAAGCCAGGGCTGTCAAACTCCTGGCCCATGGACCGGATACGTCACGCGCTGGCCACGCCCACACCCGGTTTAGCGAAGGGGAAAAAAGTCCCGATATGTCATGTGACGCCACCATGACGACGTGAGTTTGACACCCCTGCTCTAAGCTAATCAAACTTTTTGATTGTATGGATGCTGTGGCCTTTCTTTGAGTAATGGAGTTTCAGAGTAACCATACATAGAAAAGTAATTTGAGTTTCCTGGGCCCATAAAATTACTGCAATTGGCAAAGCTTGCCAAAAGGATGATAGGTCTGTGTATGCTTGAATAGATGATTGGTGAAGATTATGTGGGCATCTTTAATTTCCTAGCACTACTGATAAAAAAAAAGTATCAAATAACTATTCTGTCGGCTTCTCCTGAATGAATTGGGGAAGGAGAGGTAAAAACAAAAAAGATTGACTGGAGAAACAGGGTAAGGTTACTTTAGAAAGCCAAGATAAAATCTTGATTCTCCACATCAGTCCCTAAGTCCTTGACAAAGGCATGGCAATTGCACAATAAAATCTGTCCCATCAGCTCCCATTCTTTGATCTTGAAAAACGCCTGTCTTACTTTTGTATTAAATTGAGATGGAGGAAGTCTGGAGAATTGTGGAATTTTAGAAAGCTATCTTCACAATAAAAGGCAGGACAATTCCAAAGCTCCTTGGTCATTTTGTTATTAGAGGAAGTGCAGGAAAGCCCTGTTCCACAAAAGTGAATTTCATCCTGATGTTCTCCTGTAGGGGCCAGGAGGATAAAAACCAACCCCAATTCCTTACCCAATTGGAATTATGTGTATTTGGCTGAAAAACAGAGAACTGTTCCATTTAGCAGTCTTCTAAAATTATTGTTGTAGATCAGAGAAGCATAACCTGATCTGCTTGTGACATTCTAGAATGCACCCTCCAAAATGACATTCAAAGGCCAAATGCAACTCAGCCCAAGAAGATGATCTTCTCCTTCTCCTTCTCCTTCTCCTTCTCCTTCTCCTTCTCCTTCTCCTTCTCCTTCTCCTTCTCCTTCTCTTTAACAAGAAGTTTCTTTTTCTCTCCACCTTCCAGATGCAATTGAGAACTGAGAATCAATGGAATTTGGACAACCCCACCACCTGTCATCTCAACATTCAGGGACAGCACCCAGTCATCCAGTTGACCTGCTGATACCAAGCTATCACACATCCGTTTTCTGCAGTGGATAGACTGACAGATTGTGTGTGTGTGTGTGTGTGTGTGTGTGTGTGTGTGTGTGTGTGTGTGTGTGTGTGTGTGTGTGTGTGTGCAGCTTGGGGGCATTATTGCTAACTAGAACCTGACATATGTGGACTTCTGCTCTCCTGCTCACTGACACATCCGTGCCTGGGGAGGCAGAGAAGCAGAACTTTTTGTACAAACAGTCTCAGGCCTCCTCCATATGATGAAGAAGATATCTCCTCAATGCTTGAGGCCCCTGCTCCACACTGGCTTTTGAATGTATAACCCCTGTCCCCTTCCACTCTCTGATATGTTCTTTCTAAGGGGTCTCTGTGCCAAATTGAGAAGGTTGGGGGTGGGAGGGGAGGGGAGGAACCAATCTTCAGGAAGTTGCCTATAACTGCTCATGAGCCCTTCTGCATTTCATCACCTGCAGTCTTGTAATATGGAACATGGGCTACCAATTTAAAAGTCCTTTTGTGCCAAATGGAACTGAATAGTGCTGGTGACCATCTCCATTTAACCAGCATTATATACATAAAAGAGACCACTCTGTTGAACCTCAGACAGAATTATATACTGGCAAGATGGAGTAATCAAATGATGTAAAGTTACAGGGACCTTGGGTAGTGAAAGTTGGTTGGTTGGGTATCCTTTGTCTGAACCCGAGGGACTGTTCACCAGTATTGTTTTGTGTATCAGTCAGTGTCCATTCATTGATTCCTGACGTGATAAGGAAAAACAGTAAATTGGTCACATCACTCATTTGCCAGATAATTGATAACCATCAATTTATTGTGGGAACTCCATATTGTCTTGACAGGTCAGTGAGTACATTGGACTGGGAAAAACGTTCCTAATTCATACTCTGTGTTGGAGATGGTTGGCTTTTATTGGGAGTGGCCGGTTCTGACTTTCTCAGTCCCCCACTGGTTTGTTTTATTATTTATTTATTTATTTATTTTGAGATTCTTATAGGCCGCCCTACTCCCTGGGGACTCAGGGCGGCGTACAACATATATAAGAACAGCAGTATAATATAAATTTTTTTAGAGGTTAATAAAGGTCTTTTGGGACCTGTTGGGATACAGTTGAAATGACAAGGACTTTCAAAGATTGGAAAAGTCATCTGTTGTGCCAAAAAGCAGTGTGGGGAGGAAATGGGTTGGACTGAAAAACCTCAAGCAATTCTATGAAGATACCTACTCTGTGGGGACTTTGAGGGGAAACACCTCTCTCTTTATCTGCAGAACATTGTGGCCAGATGGAAGACTACAAACAGCAGTGGAGAATGCTTAACCCTGGTGAAGGAAGAGGAGGAATAGAAGATTAGGCTTGAGCATCCAATTCTACTGGCTGATTTAACTGAGTGCCTTCCACATGTGTGTTCAAGACATCTGGAAGGCACCAGTCTTAAAAGTGTTGGGCAAGAATAATGAATGTTGTCATCCTAACATATCTGGAGTGCTTCTTGGTGGGAAAGATGGTTTTGACAATTCTTCAGCCTGCAAATGGCATCTTATAGGTTCATTTTGAGCTGCTGTTAGAAGCAGCCAGGATCAACCAAGTTGAACGAGCCCTTAGTGACTCTAAACCTTAATTAACCTTAATAGCAATAGCAATAGCACTTGGACTTATATACCGCTTTACCAGGGGCGGGTTCCTAATTTTTTTACTACCACTCTTGGGCGTGGCTTATTTTGTGGGTGTGGCTTGCCAGCCATATGTTGGGGTGGGCGTGGCTTCTCAGACTGCTGAAGGGAGGGGAACTGAGATAGGTCCTGCTGCCCATTCCACCTCCCCTCAGCAGCTCGAGAAGCCTCAAACGTGCGAAAATGCCTAGGATCATCACCGCACGTTCATGGCTTCTCGGACTGCTGAAGGGAGGGGAATGGAGATAGCTCCTGCCGCCCGTTCTTTCAGCGTCTCACGCGCTCCCTCAGCCATCCTCCCCTACTTGGACTCACTGTGGGGTAGGAAGGCAGCGCATGAGCAGTGCCGGAAACTCGGCTTCTGGGCATGCGCAGAAGAAAATTTTAAAAATTAAATTAATTTTTTTAAAAAAAAATATGGTGGCGCCCAGGCACCAGCAACCGACCGCACCGGTACTGTGATGTCACCAGCGGGCCACTACCGGTGCTATAGAGTGGACCGCACTGGTAGGAACCCACCACTGCGCTTTACAGTGCTTTACAGCCCTCTCTAAGCAGTTTACAGAGTCAGCATCTTGCCCCCAACAATCTGGGTCCTCATTTTACCCACCTCGGAAGGATGGAAGGCTGAGTTAACCTTGAGCTTGGTGGGATTTGAACTGCCAAATTGCAGGCAGTCGACAGTCAGCAGAAGTAGCCTGCAGTACTGCACTCTAACCACTGCGCCACCACTATAGCTTAAGGCAATAGTTTCACTTTTGACTTAGTTTGTAACAGAGAAATGTGAGTTTTCATAAATGCTCTCCTTAGATTTAGCCATGATCAGCTTGAAAAATGGTGATGAAAGAGGGGAGTTGTAAGGACCAGCCTCTCCCCCCTTCAATAAAGTATAGACTCTTGAAGACTTTGTATTTCAAAAGGAAACTTTTATTGAAAAGGGGTGAAAGCAAGTCAGAATTCAAAGCAGGCTCTGAGGTCCCTCAGGGCATGCAACTAAGATAAAGGAAATTAGAAACCCCTCCCAACAGTCCGATGTGGATTCCGCCAATCCCAGGTGTGAAGGTGTTATTGTACCGGCCTCTCTGAGAAACAGATAAGGAGAGCTTCTCAGATGCATCTTCTGGCATTGCAATCCACATGGCTCCCCCTCCCCTTGCATTCCCCAAGAGGTGAGAATTTTCCAGGGATCTGGGCAGAGGTGTGATCCTGCCTCTGATTGCCGGTGCGGTTAATCGCTGAGTTCGGCGCAGAGCCGAAGACGCTGCTCCCGTTCGTGGAGCGGGAGCTTTCCCCGGGCACTTTCCCCGCCCGCATGGATGCCGCCAATTGCGTTCTTTTGCCCTCTGCGCATGCCCAAAGCGTTCCGCATGTGCAGAGGGCAAAAGAACGCAATTGGCGGCATCCATGCGGGCAGGGAAAGCACCCGGGGAAAGCTCCCGCTCCGCGAACGGGAGCAGCGTCTTCGGCTCTGCGCCGAACTCAGCGATTAACCGCACCGGCAATCAGAGGCAGGAACCCACCTCTGGATCTGGGGCAAGAAATAGGATACATAGGATACATAGAAAGAAAAATAACTAAATGCATCAGATCCACCCCCACCCCCCCTTCTTCCACTGAAGAATGGCAGATACACAGATCTGACATTCTTAGGAAATTCCTAGGGGAAAATGCAACAAGAACCAAAATGTGGGAGAGATGTTATCTGCAATCTGGGCATGGCTTGATTTATGGGGATGGCAATTGCTGATATCCAATCTGATTTGTGTTGAAATAGTAGCTGCTCCTGTTCTATAAGCTTAGCAGGAAAACAACTATTAGCTGGTTCCTTTGGAAAGCTGATGTGTTGACAAGAACACATTATTTCAGTCGAATCCCCAGTGTCTCTAGTCCTGGACTCTGGGTATTTTACATCAGCTTTATCTTTCTTGAAGACCTTAAAGCTTGCTATCTACAGAACATTTCACCATACTGTATGGTGTTCAGTGAATTATATATTTTAGTAAGGAAGTCCAGGACTATCAACTAAATCAGGCTTTCCCAGCTTTGGGAATTTCCAGGAGTGTGGACTTCAACTCTCAGCATTCTACCGCCAATATGACCATTGATGAGAATTCTGGGAGTTCAAGTCCACATTCCTGGAAATTCCTAAGGTTGGGAAACACTGAATTAAATAGATAAGTTTGGGAGCAAATTGTTTATAGCACCTATCTCCCAAATGGCAATTTCCAGCACTGGCAATGCTAAGCAAACTACAAGTTTTTGAAGTCCTCACTCTATTTACTAGTCTCTAACAGTTTTATGGATACTATTTATGCCTCCATCAGATGATATCCTTTGTGAGAGGTTTAAGGCAGCTTCACCTGATTTAATGCTTTCCAGATGTGTTAGAACTACAACTCTTAGCCAGCATACCCTGGAAATTCTAGGAACTGCAGCTCCATTACATCTGGTAGTAGGGGATGACGTCAAGGAAGGTTTTTCTTTCAGAGGTTTTTCTCCTCCTCTAAAGGAGAAGGTGCCCAGATTCAATTGCTTTTGGAATTTTTAGAAGCAGCGGGCATAAAGTAGGAAGGGTGTTGTAGGGTTACAAACCAGCTTACAATGTGTTATTCAGATGCTTGGTCCACTTAACTTGCAAAATGGAAGGAAGAGTTGGCTTATTGGATTTGGTTGTGTTTCACTGCCGTGCCCTTTTCAAAAGTGCCAGGTTTTTCAATAACAACTTTATTACAAAATTAGAATCCTGAGCCTGCTCCAGGGCATGGCAGGGGTACACCCAGAACGTGGCAAGATCCTTCCACACTTTGTCCACAAGTGTTCTTTAAGTGCCTGTCAAATGCTTGGGCAGCATCTGTATTATCTCAAGAACATCAAGACTAGAAACTGGCTGCTTTGCATAGCTTCAGGCCTCCACTTTCTGCCTCTTGGTGGTGGACAGTGTGAACATTTTGACAATCTAGCTTCCATTCTTGCCATGATAGAAACATTCTCTCTGTGATCATGGCTTCCACCTTGGTACTGTGTTTCCCCTATAATAAGACATGTCCTGATAATAAGGCCAACAGGGCTTTTCAGGACATGCGTTGAAATAATCCCCCCCCCCGAAAATAAGCCCCTCCAACTACTTTCCAGGGAAAGGGGGGCATGCCGGTAGCCGCTCTTTTTGCGGCGGACACTCTTTTGGCCAGGAGAGAGAGAGAGAGAGGCAGCCCAGAGCAGCCGAGCCAGTCCCGCGGGGTGTGCGGGTAGCTGCCTCTCGCTTGCTCTCTCTCTCTCTCTCTCCTGGCCAAAAGAGTGCCCGCCGGAGAAAGAGCAGCTCCCGGCCGAGAGAGCGAGAGCAAGAGCAAGTGAGAGGCAGGTGCGCACACACCCCGCGGGACTAGCTCGGCTCCTCTGGGCTCTGCCTACAGCAATTTGAAACACGCTTCTGCCTGCAAGAAAGAGGAGGCGAGCATCGATCCCTGCCTCGATGCCTCCATGCAGGCAGGAGTGCGTTTCAAAATGCTACCAGAGGCAACCCTGAGCAGCCGAGCCAGTCCTGCGGGGTGTGCGCATATCCGCCTCTAGCTTGCTCTCTCTCTCTCCCGGCCAAAAGAGTGCCCGCCGCAGAAAGAGCGGCTCCCGGCCACGAAAGCGAGAGCAAGCGAGAGGCGGGTGCCCACACACCCCACGGGACTAGCTTGGCTCCTCTGGGCTCTGCCTACGGCAATTTGAAATGTGCTTCTGCCTGCGAGGAGGCGGCGATGCCGGTGTTGTGCCTTGGCCGCGTCCGGCGCCGAGTCTGGAGGATCCGGAGGACGCGGAGCCGCTCATGGTGCAGCAGTACCAGCCTATGTGCCTGGCACCAGAGACGGCTGGTGATGAGGACTCGGTGCCAGAGCAGGACGATCTCCCAGGACCTTCTGCACCTGCGCAGCAGAGTTCTTCATCAGGAGATGAAGAACTCATGCTGAATGCCAGAGCACGCAGAGCAGCCAGAAGACAGGACTGGCTGAGTAAGCGTCGGTCCAATAGGAGGAAGCAGTGAGGGCTAATTGGGCCACGCCCTTCAGTGGCTATATTAGGCCATGGTAATTAGTGCTCATTGCTGAGAACAACAATTCACTGACCGCAGCATATCCAGAGTTTCGTTTCTACGTCTGTTTGGGAATCTTATCACCAGCTTCTGCCAGCTTTATTCCGGGAAGCCAGCCAAGTTGTTCAGATAAGAATTAATGAGTCTTGCTTTGAACTTTTGTCTGTGTGCTATTTAACCCTCACGTAACCCAAAGAACCTTATTCCTGAAGACTTTCCGTTTGTGTTGTTTTGGACTTCTAAACCCTCTGAGTTTTACTAAGAAACTTTATTAGTAAAAGGAACCTTTTTGTTTGCCTCCCAACGACTGTGTGTGTGTGTTTCTGGGGGGTTGCGGTGCTGGGTCACAACAGTTTGTTCTCAGCCCAAACTGACCACACACAAGCCCAGATTGCATCATGGAGCAGCTTCAGTACGAGAATGCTCAACTTCGGCAGCAGCTGGCAATCATGAACGCTCAGTTAACAAGGCAGCAAAATCAGTTGGCAGCTGCTCCTGCGTTGGCCCCAGCCCAACGGACACGCTGCCCGATAGCCATGCCGGATAAGTTCCATGGTGACGAGGCTATGTTCCCGGCGTTCCTGGGCCAGTGCCAGTTGTTCATGTCTCTGAGGCCAGAGGATTTCCCCCACGACCGGGACAAGGTGGGGTTTGTAATTAGCCTGCTGTCTGGAAATGCAGCACGTTGGGCCACCCCTCTACTGGTCCAGAACAGTCCCCTCCTCCAGGACTTTGGGCGTTTCTGCACTCATTTGGAGGAGATGTTCGCGGATCCAATAAAGGCCCAGACAGCGTGCAGGCAATTAAGGCAGCTGAGGCAAGGCCGGAGACCACTCAGGGAATACATCAGTGAGTTCCGTCTCCTCAGCCAAGACTCGGCCTGGAATGAGGCAGCGTTGTTGGATGCCTTCCAGGAGGGCTTGGCAGACAGCATCCAGGATGAGCTGGCACGCGTGGACATTCCTGCAACCACCCAAGAACTGGTGCGGCTCTGCTTGAAAATTGATGCCCGGTTGCAAGCGAGGAACGCACGCCGTGCTGCTCCGGCGCCTCTCGCGCCACCTGACGTCCCCGCTGTTCTGGCTCCACGTCGCGCTGCTCAGGCACCTCCTGTTCCCCGTGGACTTCCATCGGCCCCGGCTCCCCGTGACGAGCCTATGGACCTTGGCGCTGTTCGGCCCCGCTTGACCGGCGCGGAAAAGGACAGACGCAGGGCAGGGGGGTTGTGTTTGTATTGCGGCGACCCGGGCCATTTCGCTCGCTCGTGCCCTAGGAAGGGTCGGGGGCCCACCGCTTCTGGTCCTGCTCCACCGTCCCAGCCATCGCCGTCGGGAAACGGCCAGCGCCCGGCCTAGCGGAGACGCTGGGTCGGGCATGCACACCGAAGGACTCCGGCTCAGCTGACGTGGATCCCGGTCCTCCGCGGCATCTGCTCTTGGACACCAAGGTCTTTATTGACCACCGGGACCGCGGCGTCTCCGCACACGCTTTGGTGGACTCCGGGGCAACCACCAATTTCATTGACGAGGCGTTCGCCCAGCATCTTGCCGTTCCCCTGTGCCCCGTGGACCCGCCGATGAGGGTGGAAACAATCGATGGCCGGGTGTTGCTGTCCGGTCCGATTAAGGCCATCACGCAGCCGGTGCGCCTTTGCATTGGACGGCATGAGGAGGCCATCCAGTTTTACGTGACGTCGGGACTCCATTTCCCTTTGGTCCTCGGACTGGCGTGGCTGCGCACCCACGACCCTCAGGTTGTATGGTCCCAGAACTTCATTGCCTTCCCGAGTCTCCAGTGTGTGGACCATACGCGCCAGGTTTGTGCGGGCGCGGTACCTGACCCTCCGGACATTTCACTCCCAGCTGAGTTTGCAGACTTCGCTGATGTGTTTAGCGAAAAGGAGGCGGACCAGTTGCCCCCGCACCGGCCCTACGATTGCCCTGTGGCTCTGATTCCCAACGCTCCGCTCCCTGTGGGCCGCCTCTATTCCATGTCAGAACCCGAACTGGCCGCACTGCGGGACTTTATCGATAAAAACCTGGCCAGGGGTTTCATCCGACCCTCCTCATCGCCCTTGTCTGCCCCCGTCCTCTTCGTCAAGAAGAAAACCGGGGACTTGCGCCTGTGCTGCGATTATCGCAAGTTGAATGCCATCACAGTGCGTAACCGGTACCCGTTGCCCCTCATCCCGGAGTTGATGGAACGCCTCCGCTCGGCGACCATCTTCACCAAATTGGACTTACGTGGCACTTACAATTTGGTGCGTGTTCGTGAGGGGGACGAGTGGAAGACGGCGTTCGGAACCCGCTACGGTCATTTTGAGTATACGGTCATGCCGTTCGGCTTGACCAACGCTCCGGCTGTGTTCCAGCATTTCATGAACGACATCTTTAGAGATTTGCTGGACCAGTTCGTTGTCGTGTACCTGGACGATATTATGATTTATTCTACGTCCCGGAGCAGCCACATCCAACATATCCGTCAAGTCCTGCAGCGGTTGAGAGACCACCAGCTATACGCGAAATTAGAGAAATGCCAGTTTTTTCAGACGACTGTGGATTTCCTGGGCCATCGGATTTCGCCAGAAGGCATCGCCATGGACCGGGGCAAGGTCGAGGCCCTGAAAACCTGGCAACCCCCGCGCCGGGTGAAGGACGTTCAGCGACTCCTGGGGTTCGCAAATTATTATAGGACCTTCATCCCGGGGTTCGCCACTCTGACCGCGCCTCTCACTCGACTCCTGCAGAAACAAGTCCCTTTCCGGTGGGGCGATTCCGAACAGGAGGCGTTCAAGATCCTCACGGATGCCTTCATGCAGGAGCCGATCCTCAAGCACCCAGACCCTCACCGCCCTTTTGTTGTGGAGGCGGACGCGTCCGACATTGCCGTGGGCGCCGTCTTGCTCCAGACCCGGGAAGATGGCGGCCATCTCTTCCCTTGCGCTTATTATTCCCGGAAATTAACCTCGTCGGAGCGCAATTATACGATCTGGGAGAAGGAGTTGCTGGCCATCAAGGCGGCTTTCGAGACCTGGCGGCACCACCTCGAGGGGGCTCGTCATCAAGTGGAGGTGCGCACAGACCATAAGAACCTGGAGTTCTTGCAGACGGCCAGGAAGCTCAACCAGCGCCAGATACGCTGGTCGTTCTTTTTCTCCCGCTTCAATTTTCGCATTACGTACATCCCGAGTGGCCGGAATCAGCAGGCGGACGCGCTGTCCCGCAAGCCGGAATACGCCCAAGCCCAGGAACCGCTGCCACCCCGTCGAGTCCTTTGCAGCTACCCAGGATCCCGTGGACCTCCGAGGACAGATCCGGGAGGCGCAGCGACACGACGCCTACGCGGCACAACGGAGGCAGGAGATAGGGCCTGAGTCCCCTTGGACGTTTTTGGACGACCTCCTCCATTTCCGGGACCTGCTCTACGTTCCTGCCGGTCCGCTCCGTGGCCTGATCCTGCAGCAGTGCCACGACAGCCCTGCGGCTGGCCACTTCGGCCTTTTCAAGACTCTGAACCTGGTGGCTCGGACTTTTTGGTGGCCCCGACTCCGTGATGACGTCCAGGCCTATGTGACGTCTTGTGTTCGCTGTCGCCAGGCCAAGTACGCCCCTGGAGCGCCGCCGGGCCTGCTGCAGCCCTTGCCGACGCCTGAGAGACCCTGGGGGGCCGTCTCTATGGACTTCCTCACGGACTTGCCCCCGTCCGCCGGCTTCACGACCGTGTTCGTAGTGGTCGATATGCTGACCAAAATGGCACATTTCATCCCCTGTCGCGGGTTGCCGACAGCTCGTGCCACGGCCCGCATGTTTATCCAGCATGTTTTCCGCCTGCATGGTCTGCCGGATCGGGTCATGTCGGATCGGGGAGCCCAGTTCACGGCCCAGTTCTGGAAGGGTCTGATGGCGGCCCTGGAGGTCCAAGTCTGCCTCTCGTCAGCGCATCATCCGGAGACTGACGGGGGCACTGAAAAAGTCATCGGCATCCTTGAACAGTACCTGCGCTGTTTTGTCAACCAGCAGCAGGACAACTGGGCGGAATACCTTGCCGTGGCCGAGTTTGCTTTTAACAACTCTCAGCACACCTCCACGCACGCCTCTCCGTTCCTCGCCAACTTTGGTTACCACCCCCGTTTCTTCCCGCTCACGCTCCTAGACTCTCCTGTTCCTGTGGCAGAGGAATTCCTGTCCGAGCTCCAGGCCGTTCACCAACTGGTCAAACGCTCGTTGAATAAAGCCAAGGAAGATTACAAGAGGGTCGCGGACCGCTCCCGGCGAGCAACTCCACCTCTGGAGGTCGGGGATCGTGTCTGGCTGTCCACGAAGCATCTCCCCTCCGACCGACCGGCTCGCAAGCTTGACCACCGCTTCTTGGGTCCGTTCCCGGTGGAAGCGGTCATTAACCCCGTGGCCTACCGGTTGACGTTGCCCCGCTCTCTCAGGATCCACCCCGTCTTCCATCGGTCCCTCCTTGTTCCCGAACGTCCTGCCTGTCCGCTCCGCCCTCCCGCTCCGCCTCAGCCTGTGATCCGCACTCCCGCTGACCCACCCGAATACGAAGTTGCCAGTATTCGGGATTCCCGCTGGATGAAGGGCCGGTTCCAGTACCTCATTGAGTGGAAGGGGTACGGCCCTGAAGACTTCACATGGGAGGATGCGACCGCCGTGCATGCTCCGGATCTGGTCCGGGCCTTCCACGCTCAATTCCCGTCCCGGCCGCATCCGGACCGACAGACCCGGGGGAAGGGCCCTGCGGTGAGGGATAGTGTTGTGCCTTGGCCGCGTCCGGCGCCGAGTCTGGAGGATCCGGAGGACGCGGAGCCGCTCATGGTGCAGCAGTACCAGCCTATGTGCCTGGCACCAGAGACGGCTGGTGATGAGGACTCGGTGCCAGAGCAGGACGATCTCCCAGGACCTTCTGCACCTGCGCAGCAGAGTTCTTCATCAGGAGATGAAGAACTCATGCTGAATGCCAGAGCACGCAGAGCAGCCAGAAGACAGGACTGGCTGAGTAAGCGTCGGTCCAATAGGAGGAAGCAGTGAGGGCTAATTGGGCCACGCCCTTCAGTGGCTATATTAGGCCATGGTAATTAGTGCTCATTGCTGAGAACAACAATTCACTGACCGCAGCATATCCAGAGTTTCGTTTCTACGTCTGTTTGGGAATCTTATCACCAGCTTCTGCCAGCTTTATTCCGGGAAGCCAGCCAAGTTGTTCAGATAAGAATTAATGAGTCTTGCTTTGAACTTTTGTCTGTGTGCTATTTAACCCTCACGTAACCCAAAGAACCTTATTCCTGAAGACTTTCCGTTTGTGTTGTTTTGGACTTCTAAACCCTCTGAGTTTTACTAAGAAACTTTATTAGTAAAAGGAACCTTTTTGTTTGCCTCCCAACGACTGTGTGTGTGTGTTTCTGGGGGGTTGCGGTGCTGGGTCACAACAGCCGGTCGGATACAGCGAGCCCACAAGCGCAGGGCTTGAGCAGCAGATGGGCGCATCCAGCCCGTCCCTGTCACCGCCCCTTCGGCTCTGCCTCCCGCCGCCGCCTCCTTCACTCACTCGCCGTCTCGGGCCGCTCATCCTCCACCTGCCCTCCCCGCGTCCTTCAGACGGGGGATGCAGGCAAGGGTGGTGCATGGGAATCCCCTGCAGGAACACCCGTTCCTCGGTGTTGTGTCCACTGATGCTCCCCCACCTCCGGCTCTCGAGCGAAGCAGGAGGGGGAAGAAACTCTCGCAGGCTGCCTGAAGAAGCCGAGCTGACAGCCAAACTTCTAGCCAGGCTCAGCGGCAGAAGCAGCCGGGCACACGCTTCCTTGTCTCTTCCAAACGCACCCTCTCTCTCTTGGCTGGGGGTGGGTGAGAAGAGTGCACTTAAGACACAGCACCAGAAGGAACCTTTTGGCTGCACACTGAACACAAGAAATCTTTCTCTCTTCAAAACTCCACCAGAAATGAGTCTTTGTGAGACTCATCGCGCCTGCGCAGCCTCTTGGAGCGAAAGGGGAGAAAGATTTCTTGCATACACGAAGCCAAAAGGTTCCTTGTCCTGTGTCTTACGTGCACTCTCCCCCCCCCGGCCACCCAAAAGGTTTGCTCGCGGGCTGCGTCTGCTGCTGCGCCCGGCTAGAAGTTTGGCTGTCAGCTCAGGTTTGGTTGCCAGCTGCTTCTGCTCGGCGGGGATGGCTGAGGCGCTGCGGGTGTTGCTGCTGCCCTCGCTGCTGCCTACAACCATGTTACTAATTTAACAACTGCAGTGATTCACTTAACAAATGTGGCAAGAAAAGTTGTAAATGGGGTAAAACTCACTTAACAAATGTCTCACTTAGCAACAAATTTTGGGCTCAAGTGTGGTCGTAAGTTGAGGACTACTTGCAGTTGTCTCAAATGTGCTTTTCTAAAAGGCACCTTTTTCCTTGAGGAAAAAGAAAACATTTTGCTTCTTCCTCAAGAAAACGTCTTCTTTTTCCTCAAAGAAAAAACAATCCAGTTGCCTTTTGAAAAAGCACCTTTGAGTATTTTCATTGGTAAAATATCAATCTTGTTTTCTTTCCAATAACTAAGGCATTCTGATATTTTTCAGCCCTGACAGTTGTTCCAAAGCCACAGTTTCACTATATAGTTGTGAGTTTCATCAAAGGTGGACATCTTGTGCATTTATTTAGTTTATCCCAAAAGGGATGCTGTTGCTTATTTATGCAACTGCATTCAAGATTAAATCAGGATCAGTAAGCATGTTACTCGAATCTGTCCAGGATTCTGTAATAGCATAGCTAAGCCTACAAGGGGGCATACTTGGATTTTAAATGACTGGGTTCTTTGTCAGTTGGAGAGGAATGTGAGGGGCAAAAGAAGAGTGAGATGGCCTTTCCTTGAGGGGCAAAAGAAAAGTGAGATGGCATTTCCTTTCCTCACTGGGAAAAATATTTCTTTCTTCAGACAATATAACTGAATTACTCTATTTTGGCTTTGACCAAAATGCCTGCAGTTTGGTCTGCCAGGACAAGAATACTACTGAATAGCTGTCTTTATTATACATTCTGGCAACTGAAATTAAATAAACACATTTTTTTTAAAAAAATCAGCAACTACCTTGCTTTAATCTATTTCCTCCTTCCACACACAGAAGTCCTGACTTCTGCCATTTCTCTTCCTATCCCACATTTCCTGGGAAGCAGGGGAAAATCTCTACATTTTTTAGACCATCACTTATCACAGTAAGATAAACCTCTGGTTAAATCCACTACAGAAAACAATATAAATTACAAAATATGTGGCCTATGTTTCATGGTAACCTTTTCATAATACAGAAATGCTTTTTCCCCATGAAAATATCTCAACAATTGTTTGAAGAGGAATCAGCATGGATCACTTCATGGATTACAGACCCAATTCAGAGAACCCAGTAATCATAAATCCTGGCTCCTTTTCAATCCACAATCCATGCCTTGGTAACACACTTAAGATATGCCTACAATCGTGCAATGAATGTAGACAGCACATCAATTATCAATAGCGTTTTTGTAAAACTTACAAAGTAGAAGCTTCAGTGTTTCTCAACCTTAGCAACTCTTAAGACGTGGACTTCAACTCCCAGAATGCCCCAGCCAGCCTTCCTGGCCAGAGAATTCAGGGAGTTGAAGTCCACACATCTTAAGAGTTGTTAAGGTTGAGAAACACATAGCAGCACTGGACTGACCCCTTTCCAGGTCACCAGCGGCATGGAGTTTGTCCCCATGCCTGAGTTACCCAGGGAACCACCCTCCTCCAAGTCCTTGAATGAATGGATGGACTCATTGAGACAGGGGTAGGAAAATACAAAGCAAGCTTTAGTAGAAGTGCCGAAAAGCTATAAAAAGCAAGCCGACAAACGCCGCTCCCCCCACCCTCCTTTCCATGTCGGAGACAAAGTATACTTGTCAACAAAGTATCTAAAACTGAAGTTACCAAGTAAAAAACTGGGTCCGAAGTTCATAGGGCCGTTCCCAATAGTGAAAGTGATAAACCCTGTAACTGTTCAGCTTAGACTCCCACACTTGCTAGCAAAAGTGCATCCAGTGTTCCATAGCAGCCTGTTAAAGCTGGCCGTAGGCTCTCAGCTAAGGCCGGCAGGCCCGAAGCCCATCGTAGTACAAGGAGAGACCCATTATGAGGTAAAAAAGATCTTGGACTTGCACCTGCATCGGGTCTGCTTACAATACCTAGTTTGCTGGAAGGGATACCCCCTCTCCGAAGCCACATTGGTTAAAAGTTGGGATGTGAAAGCTGACAGGTTGATTAAGCAGTTTCATGACAGTCACCCTCATAAGCCCAAAGGACCACCTGGGGGGGAGGGGAGGTTGATGGGGATGGGGATTAACCTCCCTTTGATTTTCTCTTGCAGGAGGTCCTTCTCAACTGAGAGGGGGCAGCCTGTCAGCCCTGAAGCCATTTTGGGAGCATCTTCAGGGCTGCCACAGCAAGGCCGGGTAGAGTTTATCAGAGCTTGTTGCAAAATTAAATCCAGAAATGCAGACACAGGTAAACTGATTCGGCAGAATTCATTAACTTCTTTATATACATAATAACAGATACAATAAATGTACAATACCAAGAGTAGATTCTTCCAACGTGGTAGGAGTTACAAGCAAAACACAGGCAGAGTACAGCAGACTAGTTTCAGTTTCAATTCTCAGCACAACACTCAGAGCTGCAGGGCTAAACCATGCCCAGGCTCCAATCTGTTTCAACTCCCATTGGCTGACCTTGTTACTAAGCTTTATTCTTTTTTTTTTTGCAAAAAGTTTTTTATTTTTTCTCCACCTTAAACATCACAATACATATATAACAACATATATACCTTCAATAAAAAACAAAAATACATCCATTCATTTATATAGTAACCTTCGGTATATATCATTTTGACCTCCTTTTTCTAATTTCATCATCCAGATTACACAAATAGTCTTTGTCATTTAATTTAATCGCTATTATCTATTTTATTTACTAATTTTTTTATTATCTTATTTCTTTATCTTCAAAACCAAGCCGTAATGCTTTCATCCATCCTTATTTTCATTACTCATCCCTTTTTTTCTTTTCTACTCTCTAATTTCACAAACTAAAAACCCATTTACTTATTTTAAGAATAAAATTCCAAATTATAAATTCTTTATACATTATTTCAAAATTTTTATACTATAAAATGAATAAGGGGAATTCCACCTTTACCAATTTTCACAATAGAACATCAAATCATAGATTTTTTTCTATATATTACTAAAAACTCATAATTTATACCTTTAAGTGGGTAATAAATTTAAAAATTCAACATATTACTTCATCTCAATTACATCATAATTTCCTTCTCTCTAATAACAATCAATTCTTTGATTATAAAATCTCTTCATTTTCAATATTATATTCATTAGTTAATATATTCAATAAAAATAATCACATTTCATAAATTCTCACATATTACAACATTTCATCCTATTTTATTAATAATTATATCTAATTATATTAAATGTTTACTTATTTCTATCCATATTTTTTTCATAAGCTCATATTTATTAAGAAACACACTAAAAAGATTAACATTACAAAAATATAAGAGAGAGAAAAGAAAAATGTATTATATAATAATCCCAAAAAATTCATCCATTTTCTTTAGAGTTCCATTCTCTTTTAATTATCCTTATTTTTTTGTATCTTTTTGTACTTCCACTTTCTTGTCCTTTCTCTATCTTTCTTCCTTATATATGCCAATTGCAAAAACCCTCCTTCTATACCTCTTAATGCCTTCCCCCTTTCTTTTTTGGTTTGCCATATCCAATACTCCTGTCCTTGCCCTATTCTTCCCTTACCACTGTTTTTCCCAGTGAAATCATAATGTAATACAATATAATTATCAATCTGTCCATTAACAATATATTCTTTATCTTTCTCTTCATTATTCTTAGTGTCTTCTTCCTCCTGTTTCTCTTATTCCCATTTCTTCTCTGTACCAATATTTTTTATATTTTGTAGCATCATATTTTCAGGTTCTTTTTCATTGTCTTTATTAGTATCCTTGTTAAAATCCTCATTGTCCAGAGCTTTCTCCATTTTAGTCTTACTTGCATCTTCAAATCCCATGATATTTCTTCTTAATTCTTTGTAAAGAACTACAATGTCCTCGTATACGCTCAATCCCATGTTGATTCAAAAATCCTTTTTTTTCTATGATCTCCTTTTTTAAAGTTCTTTTAAAAAATTCAGCCAGCCATACAAGTAGTTGTTTTCCTTATCCCTTTTTTGATACAAAGTAAGAAAAAGCTATTTGTTTGTATTAAGTCCAGCTGTCTAGTAGTTTCTTTCCAACAGCCTAAGATAAAATATTTTCTTTTGTGCCAAATACAATATCCATTGAATATGTAGAATATAACCTTTTAGTTTCAAATAGTACTCAGCCAAATTTCAAGCAGATGAAGATTCCAACTAGCAAATGTGAACAAAATATCCAATGTTTTATTTGCTTTATTTTAGTCAAAACAATCTCTCTTTTTTTATATAATGCAGAATAAGAACAAAATATCCGTTGCTTATATTCAAGATATCCAAAGTCAGTTCCAATTCAAGGTCAACACCTGTGTAAATAGTCACTGAAGGATGGTTAGCACAAAAATAGCCAGCAGATGGCAGTCTTAATTAGTCCCATAAGTCTTTTCCTTCTTTTCAAAGATATTCAGTATGTTTATATTTTTAGTCCAGTATAAATCCATGTGAATTAAATCAGATATTTAAATCCAAATTCTCCAAATTTTCAAATGTTGGGTTTTAGCTACAACTTTCCAAATCGTTCTCCAATAGTCTTAAACATGCTGATTAGCTGCTTCGTAAAATTTTCTTTCCAATCATTTTGTTCCCCTTTAAACTTAATAACAAGATTTCAGTATTTTTCTTTGGCAAAAACACTCACCAGATCAACATCTATACTTCTGATCTCCCTCCAGCACATCACTTGAGTTCTGTTCCTTCCCAGATGACTTCAACGCTTTAACTAAGTCCATCGTTCCTGTTAAGGAGTTATTGTGCTGTTGAGCACATACACAGTGAAATGTGTTGTGGTTGTGGTGTTGCAGTTTGATATGAATGCTATTCAGTCAATAAACAGATCAGTTTAGTATTTACAAATAGTTTACTTAAAGTAGTAGCAAAGTTCAATAGGAAGTCCAAGTCATACACAGTCAGTCAATGCAAAGTTTCTTCTTCTTGCCTATCTTTGTTTTAACTAACAAACAAAGATTACAGCTATCAATCAATTCTACACTATCACAGATAGTTACTCTTTCCACAGCAGCTCTTCACAACAATTTCACACAGTCACAAATCAATTACTCAATATTGAAGCAGCAGAGATAATCAGCAGAGAGTCAGCACTCCGGAACACACCTTCAAACACACACAGACATTAATCACCATTCTGAGCATGCTCTCTTGCTTCCTTATATAGTAATCAGCCTACAATTCATTTAAAGCAATATACACATAACATTGATTTGTGGCTTGATCATATATTAGCAAACCCAATCGTTTGAACAGGGTTCTAACATTCTCCCCTTTGGGTTGTTAATATATAACTTACAATCTTAGATTATAACCTTCACAACTGTCTTTATGTCTTACAGCACTTTGTGCTTTCGTAAAATGATCTGCCAAATTGCATTCACTTGTACAATACTCTAACTTAATCGTTTTACTCTGTACACATTGTCTTACATTAAGATATCTTAGATCTGTATGTTTTGATCTCGTTTTCACACCAATATTTGTTGCCATATTAATTGCAGCTTGATTATCTTCAAATACATTAATTGGTTCATTTACAACAATTCCCATATCTTTACACAATTGTTTGTAATAAATAAGCTCTGTACATATTAGGGATAAACACGAAAATTCAGCCTCCATCGTAGACATAGTGATGTGCTGTTGTCTTATTGACCTCCAACTAATCAACATATTTCCTAATAATATAACAATTCCTGATGTTGAGTTTCGTGTAACTCTGTCTGTTGCAAAACTAGCATCGGCATATGCCTTTAAATCAAGTTCTGACCTTGGTTCTAGATAAAGTGAATAATACATTGTTTGTTTTAAATATCTCAATACACGCTTTGCTGCATTCCAATGTCTTTCACAAGGCTCTGCGTTATACCGTGCCAACTGATTTATGCTATATGCAATATCTGGTCTCGACCAGTTTGCCAGATACGATAAGCTACCAATTAACGCTTGATATATGTTTCTATCAAACTTTAAATCAGTTACCTCACTATGCTGAAACTCGGTACTCATAGGTGTTTTGGCTTCTTTACAACTATCCATATTATAATGCTTTAATAAACTATTTATTTTCTGAACCTGTGATATCTTGAATCCTTTACTTGTTCTAGTAACATCTAGACCTAAATAATGTTTTATTTCTCCCAAATATCTTATTCTGAATTTTTCTTTTAGTTTAGCTACAATATCCTTTACATTTTCTGTTTTAGCAACAATTGCAATATCATCTGTAAATAATAACAATAATGTAATTTCACCATACTTTTCTTTTTTAAACAAACATGGATCGGCTAAACCAGCATTAAATCCCAATTTTTACTAGTTCACTAACAATGCATCGGTTCCATTCATATCCAGCCTGTTTCAATCCATATAAACTCTTGTTTAATTTCCAATAACCTTTACCATTGTCATTTAATCCTGGTGGTTTTCTCATATATATTTCATGTTGTAGCTTTGCATGTAAATATGCTGTCTCTACATCAACATGATGTACCACACTTTTATTTCTAGCTGCCCACACTAACGCTGCCCTCAAAGCCTTTAGACTCGGAGCAAAAACCTCATCGTAGTCTTTTGTACTCTGACCAAATCCTTGAGCAACAAGCCTCGCTTTATGGGTTATAGTGCCATCACTGGCTGTTTTTAATTTATAAACCCATTTGCAGCCAATAGCCTTCTCACCTTGTGGTAAACTAACATCCTCATAAACATTAAGATCCTGTAAAGACTTAAGTTCCTTACTCATTGCTTCTTTCCAAGCCTTCTGATCTTTCTCTGGATATAGTTTAATATCATCATAACTTGAAGGTTCTAGGCTTATTTCACAAGCAACATTAGCCTGATACCTATCAGGTGACCTCCTTACTCTAGTCCCTCTTCTAGGGAAAGGAATACTATTTGTAGAAATTTCCTCATCTTTCAATTCTAATTTTACCTCCCCTATCAAAGATCTTTCCTCATCTAATGAATCCTCATCTTCTGCTGATTCTTCCTCTTCTATATTATTCTCCAAATACCTCTTAGGAGTACCATCTTGGAACAATGGAGTTTCTCTTACAATACTATCATTATTGCTATTTTCTTCCTGCTCTAATTTCCTCCATCCCATATGTTCCATAAACTTGGCACTTGCACTCTTATAAACATTTCTAGTGCCTTTGTCCCAAAATCTGAAAGCTTTATGATTCCTATCATAACCAACAAAATACATTAATTTTGCTCTATGCTGTCCTTTCTTTCTAACTTCTGTTGGAATATGCACCCAAGCTGGTGCACCAAATATATGCAAATAATCCAATTCAGGTTTTCTGCCAAACCATCTAGTAAATGGAATCTCCCCTGTTGTAGCATTTACAGTATTGTTCAGTATATGGTTAGCGCACATAAGAGCCTCTCCCCACAACTGATCAGGCAGACCAGAATCATTAATCATTGTTTTTATCATTGCCTGCAACGTTTGCCCTCGTCTCTCAACGTATGAATTGTGTTGAGGCCAATAAGGTGCAGAACGTCTGTGCTCTATTCCAGCTCTTGCTAACAAATTAACAAACTTACTATTTGTGAATTCCATTCCGTTATCTGTTACCACACTTACTAACTTATTCTTCTGTTTTCTCTCTACAAATCTCATCCAATCTGAGAAATTTTGATATGTTTCTGACTTAGTTTTCATTAAGTAGCAAAAACCATATCGAGAATAATGATCTACAATACTAAGACTATAGCAAGCTCCACCCATACTTGGTTGATTTTGTCCAATTAAATCTACAAACACTACATCTAACGGTGCTGTAGTTTTGAAACCATTATATCTATTAGCAGGAGTAACTTTACTTTTCTCCTGATTACAGGCATTGCAATTCAGATACTTAGAACATGGTTGTAGTTTAATACCATTAGCCAACTCCATAGTTTTCTGTAACAATTTAAAATTCAAATGCCCCATTCTTCTATGAAGTAAGTGAATACAGTTGTTATGTTGTTATTTGTTCTCAAAAACTGAATTAGCTTTTTCTACTGGATTTTCATGCAGTAAAAATAAACCATTTTCTAATTTAGCTATAACATTGTTACCTTCTTTTTGGATTTGACATTTATCATCCATAAATGTTACAGTATAACCTGCTTTAACTAATACTTTCACAGATAATAGATTATAAACCAGTCTTGGCATATATAGCAACCAGTCTTGGCATATAGCATTGGCAGTTTTTCATTAATTCCTAAACAATATGCATTTCCTTCTCCATTAGCTTTCATCTTCCAACCATTTGCTAACGCAACATATTGACTACTTTTCTCCATCTTTACAAACTTTTCCTTATTGTAAAGGAGTAGTAATAGTGGTTTGTTGCTAGTAAAAAGATATTGAGTGTGGAAATTCAGTTTTAATATTCAGAAAGTTAAAGAAGTATTACAACAATAATGGCTCAAGCAAAGTCAACTTATCTATCAATGATTACCCGGCTGGATGGGACTAACTATAATACTTGGTCTACTAAATGTAGCCTACTTTTGAGAAATGAAGGCTTATGGACGTTGATAACAAATCCACCGGATACGGCTTCCGGTTTCGGCTCGCGGCATCGCTGACGCTCCTCATTGAGCGCCTTTCCAATTCCCTGTAAAAGCCACCAGAACAGCTGTCTGGTGGCTTCGAAATCTCTGCCCCAGGCAAAGGGGAGAGATGAGAGCCGGACAGGTGGGGTAGAGCCCCCCTAGTGCCCCAGGAGCCAGCCAGGGGCACGAAGGGTGAGGGCTCCCCAGCCAGCCTGTCTCCTGCTCCGGGGATTTGGAAACCTCCGCTTTTGCGGAGCAAGATGCCATGACCACCGATGCTTCCTGAATGGGATTATAATTACTTTATGGACTAAAGAAGCAGACAGAGAGAAACTGGATTTCAGATGGGCAAGTACTGAATTTTTTTTTCTTCAACTCCACTGCTGACTTTCACTTCAATAATAATATGACTTTCACTTCAATAATAATAATAATAATAATAATAATAATAATAATAATAATAATAATAATAATAATAATAATAATAATAATAATAATAATAATAATAATAATAATAATAATAATAATAATAATAATAATAATAATAATAATAATAATAATATTCTTTAGAGATTTAGAACTTTTCGGAAGTTATTAATCTGATATATAGTAATATTATGCTATTTATATAGTGGTTGATTTTATGATGAAGTTTAAGGTTTTTGTATTTAATACTTAGTTATTATTTATGTAATATTCATTTAAGTTTTATTTAACAGTGAAGAAATGTTGTGTAGGGTAGATGAGTGAAAGGAGGAGGAAGGAATTTCTATTAGTGTACAATTCGGAGTTGAAGTTTTAAAAAGTAAGGTGGAAATCAAAATTTTTAAATTTAATTTAAATTTATTTTATTGATATTATGCCCTGTATTCTCTCTGGGAAGTCCGGGGGGGGAGAGGGGGGGAGGGGGGGTTAGGGTTAGGGGGTAGGGGGGAGAAAAATAAAAAAAATGTTTGTACTTTGTACTAATAAAACTTTTTGAATTAAAAAAAAAAACAAATCCACCGGATACAACAGGTTGGGATCCAACAAGAGTTGAAGACGCGAAGAAGCTAGCTGAATTTAAACGAGACAATGATAGAGCTTTAAGCATAATTGGACTAACACTAAATAGCAATAGCACTTTTCTTATATACCGCTTCATAGTGCTTTACAGCACTCTCTAAGCGGTTTACAGAGTTCAGCATATTGCCCCCAACAATCTGGGTCCTCATTTCACCGACCTCGGAAGGATGGAAGGCTGAGTCAACCTTGAGCCTAGTGAGATTTGAACAGCTGAACTGTTGAACTAGCAGTCAGCCTGCAATGGCTGCATTTAACCACTGCACCACTTCAGCTCTGTAAATGACCAGCAACTTGTCCATATTCGTGGAGAAGAGAAAGCTGCAAAGTGTTGGGACATATATGAGAACGCGGAGGGCTTCCCGGCTCAGAGAAGGCTTGGAGAATCCAGAGCATGCGGTTTCCCCTTCTCTCTTGCGTGCTTTTATTTCCAAAGGCCCTCCCCCAACTCCAGTCCCTTTCCCTAAAAAACGGAGCTCTTGGTCGGAAGCAATTGGTGTGAAATGAAAGCAAGATTTAAAGGAAACAAATTGAGCTAGATTGTAAGGAAAACAAGTACTGTCAAGGTCATTGCAAGCCATACTAATATTCCAAACTAATGAGTCTTAATGTCTTGTTAAAATGGGTAGTACTTCCATTTAAAGAATAAAAGCATAGCTCAGACTATTGCTATGATTTTTTGCTCCTATATTCTGTTGTTTAGGTATAAATTTTGTTAATGTAGAAATTTTACTTAGAGCCTATTAAACAACGGAGCTAGCTGCCTGCCTGCAATCATGTGTATCTAATTAGGAGTAAATTCCACTGAAAGAGAGTAGACTTACTGCCAAGTAAATATGCATAGGCTTTACGTAATTGAGAGATAGGGTATTGATTAGAATCAGGTGTATTATAGAGAGAAATGAAAACTTCTGTAACAACAGATACTTTGTGCCCAGACCAGGTAGGTGTGTGTGTGTGTGTGTGTGTGTGTGTGTGTGTGTGTGTGTGTGTGTGTGTGTGTATGAGAGAGAGAGAGAGAGAGAGAAAGAAAGAAAGAGACAAAGAAAGAAAGAGGAAGGGAGAAAGAAAGAGAGAAAGAAAGAAAGAGGAAGGGAGAAAGAAAGAGAAAGAAAGAGAGAGAAAGAAAGAAAGAGAAAGAGAAAGAAAGAAAAAGAAAAAGAAAAAGAAAGAGAGGAAGGAAGGAAGGGAGAGAAGAGAGAGAGAGAGAGAGAGAGAGAGAGAGAGAGAGAGAGAGAGAGAGAGAGAGAGAGAGAGAGAGAGAGAGAGAGTGAGAAGAGGAAGGAAAAACTACAAACCCTGGCATTAGACGTGGCTTCAGAAGACACTTTGAAACAGCACAGCAATTTAGGGCTGGAAGACATCTCGGAGTTAATCTAGTCCAACCCCCTGCTGCAGCAGGAAACCTTACATTGTCTGTATTATTTTGGTGCCTCTAACAGAGAGGAAAATTGCCAGAAAGGAGAAGGAGTTTACTAGAACAAGGCTGCCATGCAGAGGAAGGCAGAGATAGTCCTTGACTTACGACCACAATTGAGCCCAAAATTTTGGTTGCTAAGCAAGAGCGTTGTAAAGTGAGTTTCACCACATTTTACACAATCCATGACATCTCCTGGCTCTAACAGTCATGTGCAAACTAGGGAAGTACATCTGAAGGCACGTGTAATGTTCTAATGTACAGAAGTTATGGTTAAATGTGTGGCACTGGGTGTGTTTTTCCAAATGCAGTAAGTGAGGTTGAATGTGTATAGTTTTAGAAGAGCTGTGTGTGTGTGTGTGTGTGTGTGTGTGTGTGTGTGTGTGTACATACACATACAGTATATATAGTAGATAATGTATATTTTTGTGTGCCTGTGTGTAATATGTATGTACAACAATGGTGGGTTCCTACCAGTGCGGTCCACTCTATAGCACCGGTAGCGGCCCGCTGGTGATGTCACAGTACCGGTGCGGTCGGTTGCCGGTGCCTGGGTGCCACCATTTTTTTTAAAAAAAATGTTTTTACATTTTTTTTAAATTTTCTTCTGCGCATGCCCAGAAGCCGAGCTTCCGGCACTGCGCATGCGCTGCCTTCCTACCACACAGTGAGTCCAAGCAGGGGAGGATGGCTGAGGGAGCGTGTGAGACGCTGAAAGAACGGGCGGCAGGAGCTATCTCCATTCCCCTCCCTTCAGCAGTCCGAGAAGCCACGAACGTGCGGTGATGATCCTAGGCATTTTCGCACGTTCGAGGCTTCTCGAGCTGCTGAGGGGAGGAGGGGTGGGCGGCAGGATCTATCTCAGTTCCCCTCCCTTCAGCCGTCCGAGAAGCCACGAACGTGCGGTGATGATCCCAGGCATTTTTGCACGTTCGAGGCTTCTTGAGCTGCTGAGGGGAGGGGGAACGGGCAGCAGGAGCCTAGGATCATCGAATGGGGAGAACCATTCAGGCCGGATGGAGCCTCCTAGAAGAACCGCTGCCGCGGTGTTGTGCTCCCGCTGCGGGGGCTGCGTTGCGGGTGGGCAATGCCCCCCTGCTTCTCTGGCCGCTTCCAAGCTCCCGAGGCCCACGCCCACCCGGTCACATGGCTGACAAACCACACAACAAAATAAGTCATGCCCACAGAGTGGTAGTAAAAAAATTAGGAACCCGCCTATGATGTACACATATGGCATATATACATAGGATTAAAAAGTATATTTTGGATGTTCAGTAGTAGTAAATAGATAGGGAAATTGTATCTTGTTGAGGCCTTTGAGGTGAGGAGAGGCCAGGCACCCTAACCCTAACCCTAACCCTTGATGTGAGTGGCCACGCCCACCCAGTCACATGACCACCCAGTCACATGATCACCAAGCCACCCCACCCAGTCACATGACCGCAAAGCCACTCCCACCCAGTCACATGACTGCCAAACCACTCCCACCCAGTCACATGACCGTCAAGTCACTCCCACCCGGTCACATGACCACCAAGCCACTCCCACAAAATTAAGCCATGCCCACAAAATTAAGCCACGCCCACAGAGTGGTAGTAAAAAAAATTGGAACCCACCCCTGGTGCCAACCTTTTGCTTTCGCTCTTTACAATAGGAGCAAATACCTCATCATAGTGCACATTTTTCATCTGTGAAAAACCTTGTGCCACTAACCTTTATATTGGACCTCATTATTGGGTAGTACTTTCTTTTTGTACACCCATTTACATCCCACAGCTTTGCAACTTTGTGGCAAAGTCATAGATGTGAACACTTTATGTTCACCCATGGATTTCATTTCTTTATCCATGGCTTCTTTCCACTTTACTTGTTCAATTTTAGGTAATGCCAACATTTCCTTATAGTTCATTGGCTCATACCATACATTACACACTTTAACTTTACTAGCAGAATACCTGTCAGGTGGAATCCCCTTGTTCCATCGCTCTGACTTGCGTGGCATTAACTGCTCCTGTGTGTCAACCCTCTCTTGCTTCATATCTTTTTCAGCTTCTCCTCCCTGAACGCTGACACCGTCACTAAGTGAGTTACTGTCACTAAGTGGATTACCATCACTAAGTGGATCAAAAATCATTACAAAAATTTGCATCAATTCTGTTCCAATTTTGCTCTGCAAAGCTAGCAGACCTTGAAATCACTATTCTCTTGCTCCCATCGCTAAAAAGATAGCTTTTTGAGCCTGGCTCATAGCCCATAAATCTGAGCTTTCTAGCCTTTGGGTGTCCCTTTCTTCTAATTGCCTTTGGAATATGCACCCACACATTACTTCCAAAAACTCTTAGATGTGCCAGAGATGGCTTCCTCCCATATAGCACTGCATGTGGAGTATCTGTCAGCCTCCATGCTGCTTGCTTGCTATCGGCTGCCATAGAAATGGGGGAGGGGGGAGTTTAGGTATTTGGAGGGGGGAGAGTGCTGGAGGGGATGTCTCCTTGTATGTCTGAATAGGGAGAAGGGAGGAAAGTTCTCGTCATCTACTGTGCAGCTGAATGGACTTGTTTACAGCCAGCTCAAGGTCAACCGTCCTGGCATACCAACTGGATGGCTCCACCTGAAGATGCACCCCACATGACATCTGGGGTGTTGGGGATTGGACATTCAGCCTGGGTCCTTGGGGGGAGGGATTTGGGAATGCTTTCAATATGTAATTTTCGCGCCTTTAGCCTCCGATCTTGCTTTCAACTTGTTGCTATCAGTTCATACTCAGTAAAAGTACCTTTCTCTATAACCATGGAGTTGGGGTTTTCCTTTCTTGGGTTTTGAACGGAGGCACATCTGACAGTATCATTAATTGATGAACTCCACAGCCTATTAATTAAATAATTAGCAGTCAACATGGCTTCACCCCAATATGACCTGCTCAGACCAGAATCCTTCAGCAGTGAGTCCTTCATGGTTTGTAAGACTCCATTCCAACTCCCAGAAACACCATTCTCAGCTGCTGTGTATGTATTAGTGCATCTGTGGTTTTTTCCCAATTGTCCCAACCACAGGTGGGATTCAACCGGTTCTCACCGGTTCGCCCAAACCATTAGTAAATTGCTTATGGAGTTTGGAGAACCGGTTAAAAATAAAGTGCAAGACAGGTGTTTTCCCCCTCTCTCCTTTCAGTTAATAGCTCCATTTAACAGTTGCAGCTGTAATGCAGCCATACACGCTGAATCAAGTCAATAAACAACAGAAACTGACAGGATTAGGGCAGGGAAACCTCTTCCCTTCAGGAAGGACAAGATTACAAACAGTTTCATTATAAAGAGTATTAAGTAACACTTCTGTGATCGGCTGATACTCCCTGGAGTTTCCCAAGACCTTTTATAGCTGCTGCAGTGTTGGCTACTTCTTGTTTCTCCCTGGGGGAAAAGATACAAGAGGGGACAATGATGCAGCTTGATCATACAGGCCGTGAATGTGTGGTCCAGCCAGCTGTATTGCTTCTGCTGTGAAGCACCCAATTTAGAACATAGGGAACATAGAATAATAGAGTTGGAAGGGTAAATGGCTTTTGGCAGCACCCCCAGGCTTTCAATTAGCCTGAGCAGCTGCTCTTAGTTTCCCTCTCAGCTGCTGCATATGCTTTGGGGTTGACTTTTTTAAAAAGGGGGAATGGCTGTTTTAAGTTTTTTGCATTGTTTTACTGGTTCCTGGCACTGTCCTTTTGGAGTGTACTTCCCTCACTCTTTTGAAAGCCTCTAGTGATGGAGCACCCACAACTTCTGAAGGCAAGCTATTCCATTGGTTGATTGGTCTCACCCTTAGGAAATTTCTCCTTAGTCCTAGGTTGCTTGTCTGTTTGGTTAGTTTCCATCCATTGTTTCTTGTCGTGCCTTTTGGTGCTTTGGAAAATAGATTGACTCCCTCATTTTTGTAGGAGCCCCTCAAATTTCCTGACAGAACAATGAATCAGTGGAACAACTTGCCTCCAGAAGGGAGGGGGCATGGCCAACGTTGCAGCGGTACGGGTGTCTCCCGCGAGCCGCAGGAAACCGCAAATCCCAGCTGTTTGGAGACCTGGAACCAGATTGGAACCAGGTCAGATATGACCTGGAGGAGTGTTGAAGAAGAGAGGCACCACCCAGGGGTCTAGGGGGGCTCGCAACTCCCACAGGGAGCCGGCACCAGCCTCTCAGCCACCAGCTGTGGAAGACAACTCTGTCGCCATTAGCTGGGACGGCCACGATTGGAATGATTGAAATGGAGAGATCGTGGATTGCCTGGGTGACAAGATCTAAGCGTTTATGCTGGAGAGAGTTGAAGTGCTGAAGCTGGGTGAGTGTTTGGCCGATTTAACAATAAAAAGAAGAAATTCAAAATTTAAAAGGAGACAAAAGAGACTCTAAAATGGAGTGAGCGGCTATCTAGCAATTGGAAATACCATAGAGAGAGTTAAAGGAACAGGTTTAAAAGCCCAAATTTGAGGATATCTTTAGAATTGGACTTGGTGGAAGTTAAAGAGACTGAAAAAGAATAAAGAATTTGAAGAAAATATTTTATAAGTGCTAAGTGGATTTAAAATACTTTGGAGACTTTTGTAATAGAGTTGTTTTGTTATATTGGAAAACCAGCAACGCCATCTACTGGTTAAAAGAAAATATTGCAACAGACTGTGGAAAGCTTGAATTTGCTGACAGCTGGAGACTGACCTTGCTCATAAGAAGATAACTAGTGTGTGTTGTGTTATTGTGTTTGATGGTGTACTGTTTTGGTGATAGAAGATAAGAGGATTTTGAATTGGATTGGACTGAAATACAAAGAGATTATATGGACTTGAGTTGCAAGTAAAAAAAATCTGTGAACTTTGTGAATTGTGAACTTGACAATATGGAGGCATGTATCTATGAAGAATTGACTGAGATGTTAAAATACATCTATGAAGATATAAAAACTTACCTTCTGGAAATCAGAAGTGAAAAGAAAATAGAAATGAAGCTGGATCATAAAGAACCCTTAGAATTTACAATGGTGGAAAATGAAAATGAAGAAAATGAAGAACAAGGAGATTACACAAATGAAAAGGGGACTGAAAATAATGATGATTACACTGGGATTTACAGTGATAAAAAAAGAGTAAGAGGGGAGCATTGGTACCAGAAGAAGCAATTTAAAAATAAGGGGGGTAATAGGGAGAAGAGAGTAGGAGGAATTGAGAGTAGGTTTACACAAATGATACACTCAAAAGGAAGAAAAGGAATTTGGAAAAAAAGAAGTTATTGGCATAAAAATAAAAGAAAGAAAAAGAAAAAGTTAAGAGAAGGGGTTGGAAGAGAAAAACCTACAAGAAGTGGAATTTTTGAGAGACCAAAAGAGAATGGATGAAACGGGGAAGGTCAATAGAAAGGAAGAGGGGTTAGATAATTGTGTATAATTAAGTAGGGTATAAAGCTTTTATATAAGATTTATAGTGGAATGTTATAAATTTTTTAAGAATTATTATTTTATATTCAATCATGTCAACACTACTACCATGTTTCCCCGAAAATAAGACAGGGGCTTATATTTTTTTGACACCCCCCAAAATTCCCCTGGCCTTATTTTCGGGGGATGGCTTATTATTTTTGGGGTGCAGGCGGGGTGGCCCGTCGCATTCCTCAGTGTTGTCTTCAGAGCAGCCCGTTCTAAAAGAGAACGTCTCGCGAGTTCAAACTTCTTGAACTCGCGAGACCTTCTCTTCTAGAACGGGCTGCCCTGGAGACAACACCGAGAAACATGACGGGGAGGTACCGGGACAAGTGTCAGGTAGGACACGCATCTCGCACTGGGGCTTGGCAGGGCGGGGTGCAAGACGCACCACTTACTGGAGGTTTGGCAGCTCTGTGGTCTCTCGGCTAGTCTGTTTAGGGAAAAAACCTTGCAAACAGACAAGCCGAGAGACCACAGAGCTGCCAAACCTCCAGTAAGTGGTGCGTCTCTCTTGGCAGGGCGTGGGGGGCGTGCGTCCTACCAGACACTTGTCCCGTTACCTCGGTAGCGTTCCTATGGTGGTCTCTCCAGGGCAGCCCATTCTAAAAGAGAAAGTCTCGCGAATTCAAGAAGTTTGAACTTCTGCTGCTTTCATTCTGTGCAATCAAAAGATTCCGGGGAAGATAAGAGCGAGACGGGGGACTTGGACGATACATCAGGTGGCTGGACACTGAGAGTCTCCCCGTACCTCGCCCTTTTCACTTTCCTTTAATTCTATTACGGTGATGGGTGAGCAGCCCGGTTTGGCTGCACCTTCAGGATAGATCTGGGAGCCGAGGACAACTAACTTTTTCACCATTATTACAACTGCGATTATGAACAGACATACTGTTAGGGGGATGACTTTCAGGCCCCTGGACTATTGGCTCCTCGAAATGCAGCACAGGACTATGAAGATCTGTAAATTTATAAAGACTGGAGATGTTTCCCTTCCCTGAAGAATCCTGATTGGGGACTTCACAGACATCATATTGATTTGGGACCTCACAGATATTATATTGAAGGACAAAAAGTGGAGGGCTGGAGGTATTATCCCCCGAGCAGCCCTGTATATTACTTCCTCTTTTTAACTTTTTAAATTCTACCCCGGAAGAACTGTATGGGATTTGAATGTATGGGTTTATGAATGGTGGTGATAAATGTACAACTAGAATGACTGATATGAGCAGAATGAGTGAGCCGGGGACTGAGATGCAAGCCCCTTCTGCTGAGTGTGGAAACAGAAGCAGAGAGGGGCTCAATTTAAACCCCCGGCTCAGTGTGAATGGTATGTATGGCCTGCAGGGAGAGAGGGGGACCAGCAGGGAGGGGGAGGGGATCTCTGGGGGACTGGAGAATATTCCGGTCCTGATGGGAAGAGGTAGATATAGCGGGAGCAGAGGGGTGGGCCGCTCTCGGGGAACGAGACCTCGCTGTGTTCAAGCGATCTCTTGTTCCGCCCCCTCCGATGTGGTTCCATCTTGCTCAACCCGAGGACCTGATGACCAGGGTTTTCAGGGCCCTGGGCTCAAGCTGATGCTGTTGAATGCCAGGTCAATTGTCAACAAAGCCCCCCTGGTACGTGATTTAATCACAGGTGAGGGGGTGGACCTGGCATGCATAACTGAGACCTGGCTGGGCTTGGAGGGGGGAGTAGCCCTCTCTGAGATATGCCCAGATGTGTTCTCAGTGGTGCATCAGCCGCGACCCCAGGGAAGGGGGGGAGGAGTGGCTATTATAATGCGCCGGAATCTGCATCCTCGTAGGAGCCCTGCCCCGGAGATTGTCGGGTGTGAGACACTCCTTCTGAAGTTGGATGTAGGGGTTCAGGTGGGCCTTTTGTTAATGTACCTGCCTCCCAGCTGCGTTAACAAGGCCCTGCCTGAGCTGCTTGAGGTAGTAGCAAGCCTGGCGGTGGAGTTCCCCAGGCTTATGGTTCTGGGGGACTTTAACCTGCCCAGGGCGGGCGAAACCTCTGGTGCAGCTCAGGAGTTCATGGATTCCATGACAACCATGGACCTGACCCAGGTAATCCAGAGTCTGACTCATGAGGGAGGTCACATACTTGACCTAGTGTTTCTCTCGGGACAGTGGAGAGATGATCTGAAACTTGGGGATATAGTCATCACCCCGTTGTCGTGGTCAGATCATTTCCTACTGAGGTTGGATTTCACAGCCCCACTCCTCCCCTGCAGGGAGGCGGGACTGACTAGGTGGTTCCACCCCAGGCGCCTAATGGAGCCGGAAGGATTCCAGAGGGAACTTGGGGAAATACCTGAAACCCTAGTCCACAATTCATCTGAGTCCCTGGTGGCTGCCTGGAACATCGCAGCAGCAGGGGCACTAGATCGGATTGTGCCTTTGCGACCTCTCCGTGGCAGTGGATCCCGGAAAGCTCCTTGGTTTACTGAGGAGCTCCGGGAGATGAAACGCCACAAGAGACGTCTGGAGCAACGCTGGAGAGCCAGTAAAACCGAATCTGACCGAACACTTCTAAGAACTTTTATTAAGTCTTATTTAGTGGCGATAGGGGTGGCAAAACATGTCAATTTTTCCGCTCTTATTACATCCGCAGATTCTCACCCAGCCGCCTTGTTTAGGGTGACTCGCTCCCTCCTTCCTCGCGCAGTTTCTGACGGATAAAGTCTCTCAGATCCGGTCAAATCTGGACTCCGGCTGGACAGAGTCCAGTGAGTTGACGGGGGCAAGTCTTAGTCCAGCATTGTGGGAGGAGTTTGAGCCTGTCTCTCCTGATGACGTGGACAAGGCCGTGGGTGCGATGAGCTCTTCCACCTGTTTATTGGACCCGTGCCCCTCCTGGCTGGTTTCGGCCAGCAGAGAGGTCTCACGTGGCTGGATCCAGGCGGTGGTCAACGCTTCTTTTAGGGAGGGATCCGTACTGCAGCCTTTAAAGGTTGCGGTGGTGAGACCCCTCCTTAAGAAGCCTTCCCTGGACCCGGCGGATTTGAAGAACTTTTGTCTGGTCTCCAACTTACCTTTCATAGGGAAAGTTGTTGAGAAGGTGGTAGCTTTTCAGCTTCTTCGGTTATTGGAGGAAACCGATTATCTAGATTCCTCTCAATCGGGTTTCAGGCACAGCTACAGTACAGAAACTGCCTTGGTCGCCCTGATGGATGCTCTCTGGTGAGCCCGGGATGGGGGTTATTCTTCCATCCTGGTGCTACTTGACCTCTCGGCGACTTTCGATACCATCAACCATGGTATCCTTCTGCATCGTCTCGGCGAGGTGGGAGTGGGAGGCACCGTTTTACGGTGGTTCTCCTCTTACCTCACTGATAGGATGCAGTCGGTGTTAACAGGAGGGCAGAGGTCGTCTCCTAGGCCCCTGACTTGTGGGGTGCCGCAGGGTTCGGTCCTGTCGCCCATCCTGTTTAACATTTACATGAAACCGCTGGGGGAGATCATCCGTCGACACGGGGTGAGTTTTCAACAGTACGCTGATGACACCCAGCTGTACATTTCCACCCCATTTCAATTCAGGGAGGTAGTGGATGTAATGTGCCGATGCCTGGATGATGTCAGGATCTGGATGGGGAGGAACAGGCTCAAGCTTAACCCCGACAAGACTGAGTGGCTCTGGATATTGCCCCCTAAGGACTATTCCGACTTTCCCTCTTTGGTTCTTGGGTGAGAAAAACTAACCCCCTCAGAACACGTTCGCAATTTGGGAGTTCTCCTAGATCCACAGCTAAAATTAGATCAACACCTTACAGCTGTGGCTAGGGGAGCCTTTGCACAGGTTCGCCTGGTGCACCAATTGCGACCATACTTAGAGAAGGAGGTTCTACTCATGGTCACTCATGCCCTTGTCACCTCTCAACTGGACTACTGTAATGCGCTCTACATGGGGCTACCCTTGAAGAGTATCCGGAGACTTCAACTGGTGCAAAATGCGGCTGCTGTGGTGGGTGTCTCAAGATACACCCACGTAACACCTATACTCCGCCAGCTGCATTGGTTGCCCATTGGTCTCCGGGTGCAATTCAAGGTGTTGATCATCATCTTTAAAGCCCTACATGGCTTAGGACCAGGCTACCTCCAGGTCCGCATCCTACCTCGTACTTCCCTTCGACCGGTTAGGTCCCACAGAGTGGGTCTCCTCCAGGTCCCGTCAGCCAAACAATGCCGACTGGCATGGCCTAGGGGGAGGGCTTTCTCTGTAGGGGCCCCTGTTCTCTGGAACCAACTTCCCCCAGAGATCCAAATTATCCCCACCTTGCTGGCCTTCCGAAAAGCCACTAAGACATGGCTCTTCCTGCAGGCGGGGTGATTTTGAGACAACCTTACATCTGATGTCTCCCCCATGTATGTATGGTGTTATATGTTTCTTTTAATTGTTTTTAAATTGTTTTTAATGATTTGTTTGGTGTTCCTTAAAATGCTGTATGCCGCCCTGAGTCCTTAGGGAGTAGGGCGGCATAGAAGAACTTCCAAATAAATAAATAAAATAAATACCGGATTTTTCGGAGTATAAGATGCACCTTTTTACCCCCAAAAAGAGGGTGAAAACTTGGGTGCGTCTTATACACCGAATGTAGCCCCACCCACCCAGCCACCCCCACCCTTTGGCCTCTGTCTTCCAGCAATTTACTTGTTTGCAGCAAAGAGGGAAGAGCCTGTAAAGCCAAGCAAGTCACTAGCAGGTTCCCGACATACAGCTGATTAGGTTTGCCATGTGGGAAAATGAAAGTGAAACTAACTGCAAAGAGGCAAATAGCTGGGAGAGACACGCAGATTTTTATTTTTTGCTGAACTGGATGGAAGGGGGTAAGTGAATAACTATAAATGTCTGTAGAATGTTCAAATTATTAGACTTATTTTTTAAAGACTGCTTTATTATTGTTCTAGAGCCAGGGGTCTCCAACCTTGGCAACTTTAAGACTTGTGGACTTCAACTCCCAGAATTCAACAGCCAGCTTTGTTAGCTTTGCTGGCTGTGGAATTCTGGGAGTTGAAGTCCACAAGTCTTAAAGTTGCCAAGGTTGGAGATCCCTGTAAATCTAGACAACTTAACAAAATAAAGAAGCTTTTTAAAATAAATGCTTGCTCTGAAGAGGCCCAGTGCTATTGTATCTTCTTTTAAATAATAGAGAATAATGTATACTTCCAGAAATTTTAATTAATTTTAACAACTCTGTACAAGTATAGTCTGAAATGTAACAGTGTCCTGTTTAGTATTAGAGTTTAGTTACCTTGGAGTAGATCTATTTAAATAATTGGGAAGAGTTAGTGTGACTACATTTAAGAAAACTTTCTGGCATAATGTACATTTCTCCAATTCTTTGCTATTTCTATGGGTCAGGCACACATGCACAGAAATACACAGCAAACAGTGTATATCATCTGTGCTGTTTGCTGTTTGCTGTTTGGCAAATTGCTTGGAGGCAGAGGCCTTTTTCCCTTGTTTTCCTCCCCCAAAACTAAGGTGCGTCTTATACTTCGGTGCGTCTTATATTCTGAAAAATACGGTAAATAAAAGCAGAAGCAGCAGAACTTCCGGTGGCGACGCGGGGCGAAGCAGCTGTAAAGGGACGATCTCCGTCCTCTGAGGCTGCTTTCTTCTTTTGTTTTTGGAGACCTTTCGGGGCATCGACGGTTTATAAGATCTTATAATTAGCATTTTTAGAGGTCTTTATATAAGATTATATAATTTATAAATTGGATTTTTTGTTGTAGAGATTTTAGATAATTAGGGGTTCTTTTTTTCTTTATTATTGTATATTGGGAAGTTCATCATTTCATTGGCAACCTTCAGTCTCGAAAGACTATGGTATTGTCCTCTGGAAAGAGTTTCTAGAAAGAGTTCCTAGAACAGCATCTAGTGTGGCTAAAAAGGCCAATCCGAGAGTGGCAATCCCTTCCACACTGAGGGCAGATCCATTCTGTCCCCTGCCTGGCCCCCAGATTTCGCTGGTTCTGGGACTGCCTCTCTGCCTCGGCCATACTGCATCTTTAGCCTCCAAGCTGAACGATCAGAGGTCAAGATTTCCCAGCTGTTAATGTCCATTCCCAAGGCCTTTAAATCCCTCTTACAGATATCCTTATATCGCAGCTGTGGTCTCCCTCTGGGGCGCTTTCCCTGCACTAGTTCACCATACAGGAGATCTTTCGGAATCCGTCCATCATCCTTTCTCACAACATGCCCAAGCCAGCAAAGACGTCGCTGTTTCAACAGTGTATACATGCTAGAAATTCCAGCACATTCCAAGACTGCGCTATTTGGAACTTTGTCATGCCAGGTGATGCCAACGATACTTCGGAGACAGCGCATATGAAAAGTATTAAACTTTCTCTTTTGCCATGCGTAAAGGGTCCAAGACTCGCTGCAATACAAGAGTGTGCTCAGGACAGAGGCTCTATAAACCTGGATCTTTGTATGGTCTGTCAGCTTCTTATTGAGCCATACTCTCTTTGTGAGTCTAGAGAATGTAGTGGCTGCTTTACCAATATGTTTATTCAGCTCAGTATCTAGAGAGAGAGTGTCGGTGATGGTTGAGCCAAGATACACAAAGTCATGGACGACCTCCAATTCTTGTGCAAGGATTGTAATATGGGGAGGTGAATCCACGTCCTGACCCATGACTTGCGTTTTTTTCAGGCTGATTGTTAATCCAAAATCTTGCTAAAGGCCTTTTAGCAGGCCTTGCTAAAACAGTCAATGAGTCGTTGAAGGTCTTCGGCAGAATGAGCAGTAACAGCAGCATCGTCAGTGAAGAGGAAATCCCGTAAACATTTCAGCTGGACATGAGACTTTGCTCTCAATCTAGAGAGGCTAAAGAGTTTTCCGTCTGATCTGGTCCAGAGATAGACTCCCTCTGTTACAGTTCCAAAAGCATGCTTCAGCATCACAGCAAAGAAGATCCCGAATAGAGTTGGCGCAAGGACACAGCCCTGTTTCACTCCACTTCGAATGTCAAAGGAATCTGATGTTAAGCCATCAAAAACTACCATGCCCTTCATTTCCTCATGAAAGGACCTGATGATGTTGAGGAGCTGGGGTGGACATCCGATCTTCGGGAGGATTTTATAAAGGCCGTCCCTACTAACCAGGTCAAAAGCTTTCGTAAGATCTATGAATGCTACAAAGAGTGGCTGTCTTTGTTCCCTGCATTTTTCCTGCAGCTGTCTAAGAGAAAATACCATATCGGTAGTGGACCTGTTCGCTCGGAATCCACACTGTGATTCTGGATAGACTCTCTCTGCAAGCACCTGGAGCCTCTTCAATATGACACGGCAAGCAGCTTCCCTACCACACTAAGAAGGGAGATGCCACGGTAGTTGTTACAGTCGCCCCTGTCACCTTTGTTCTTATACAATGTGATGATATTAGCATCCTTCATGTCCTGCGGTACTCAGCCTTCCCTCCAACAGAGACAAAAGATTGCATGCAGTTCCGTGAGGATGATCTCTTTGCAGCACTTCAAAACTTCGGCAGGGATATTATCTTTCCCGGGTGCCTTGCCGGAGGCGAGGGAGTCCAGAGCCGCATTTAGTTCCTCTAAGGTTGGCTCATTGTCAAGCTCCTCCAAGACAGGTAGGCACTCAACGCTGTTCAAAGCCTTGTCAGTTATCACATTTTCTCTAGAATATAACTCAGAGTAGTGCTGCACTCAGCGTGCCATCTGCTACGTTCGGTCCTGGATAATCTCACCTGTAGCAGACTTCAAGGGGGCAGATTTCTTCTGTGTTGGTCCTAAGGCCTGCTTGATGCCATCATACATCCCCTTGAAGTTACCTGTGTCAGCAGCTATCTGGATCCGAGAGCAAAGCTGCAACCAATAGTCATTTGCACATCTCCTGGTGGCCTGTTGGACTTTGCTACAAGCAGCTCGCAGAACCTGTAGATTGTGCACACTGGAGCAGGCTTTATATGCAATCAGCGCTCTTCTTTTTTCCTCGATGGCTGGTGTCAGCTCCTCTGAGTGGGCTTCAAACCAATCTGCTGTCTTTCTAATCTTCTTACCGAATACTGACAAGGTGGTGTTATAGACAGCATTCTTGAAATATTCCCATCTTTCGGACGCATTTGCTTCAGCCGGGCCTGGGAGCGTTTCCTCTAATGCATGTGCAAATTCCTCCACTTTGCCCTGGTTGCAGGTCTTGCTGATGTCGATTTGTGATCTTCCTTCCTTCTTCGAGTGATGCAATCTCTTTGTTTGCAGTTTTATTCTGCTGCACACCAAGGAATGGTCTGTATCGCAATCAGCACCCTGATAGCTACGTGTGATTGTAATACTGGGAAGATTTGAATGCCTGGTCAGAATCAAGTCGAGCTGGTGCCAGTGCCTCGATTTTGGATGCCCCCAAGAGACTCTGTGTTGAGGCTTTGTTTTGAAGAATGTATTACTAACGCATAAACCGTAGTAGCAGCAAAACTCCAGCAGGCGTTGGCCATTTTCATTCATCTTCCCAACGCCAAACTGACCTAAATAGGTAGGCCAAGAACTATAATCGGCTCCGACTCTGGCATTAAAATCTCCAAGGATAAACAGTGATTCTTTCTCCGGGACTTTCTTGATAGTGGTGGCCAGATCATCGTAAAATTTGTCTTTAGATTCTACTGACGATGATAAGGTCGGTGCATATGCACTAATAAGAGTGACTGGTCCTGCTAGCGAGTGGAGCTGTAAGGACAAAATCCTCTCGCTCCCTACAGCAGGTGGAGTGATGAATCTTAGTAGGGTGTTTTTGACCGCAAAGCCCACCCCATATTCCCTAGTCTCGTTTGATGGTTTTCCTTGCCAGAAGAATGAGAAGTTTCTCTCCTTAACAGATCCTGAGTCCAACAGCCTTGTCTCTTGAAGGGCAATGATGTCCATTTGCAGTCTGCTCAGCTCCATATCAATAACAGCAGTCTTGCGTACATTGTCTATTTCTTGCAGATCATCAGAGAAACCGGGGGTCATTGTCCGAACATTCCAAGTGCCCAACTTTAGGGCTAAAGTTTTCTTATGGTTATTGCACAGTGCAAAGTTATCAGTCTGCTTGTCATTATGCCAATGAGGCATAATGACCTCTCCCACCATCGAAGGCAGCCCCTGGCGTCGCACTCTATGCCATTCAAGCAAAGACTTAACCAGTGACTGCCGCTTTCCGTGTTGTTTCAGTGCTGTATGCAAAGCTGTAGTGTCCTCTCCAGAGCACGAGGCCTGGGTAGGTTAGTATAGAGTATAGACTGTTACCCAAGCAGCAGATCCCCTCTCTCCAATGGAATGGCATAATAATAATCCAATGGAATGGCAAAGCCGATACGATTGGTTCCAGCTTCGTCACAGAAGTTATCAGAACATGGCTGTACACAGTCACGAACTGCTTCTGGGACTCCGGCTCCGGATTTTGCCTCAAGGTTTACCCCAATTATGGATATAGCCACAAGGCAGTGGAGGTTTGAAGTCAGTTTCCCTTCTCCTAGAAGATGGTTTTGCCGATTTATCTGCCGTTGGGGTATAGAGCCCTCTTCCGCCTTCAAAACCATTAACCGTCTTCTCCTGTAACCCTGGAAAGGGGCCCTTACGAGGTGCTACCAGCCGGGCCAGCTGGACCAAGGTTTTTTAGTGAGGTATTACTCCTCCAACACGGTGGTGTAATGGACGATGGTCTTTCAAGCATCCATGTGGATTTGGACAACTTCTCCTCCCACAATACTTCTCCTACTGTAGTGGTTCATGTGGTAATTCTTCAATAACTGGGACGCCTATCCCCTACGAGCTTTCCTCAAAACATAAACTACATCATAACTATAACAAAACCATAACAAACAGAACCACAGCAAAATAAAACAAATCGCACCAAGGCAGATCGCAACAAACCAATCCACAACTAATAAAACCAGGCCACAACAGGTAAGCCACAATAACTAAGACCACAACAAACCAAGCCAGAACAAATAAAGCCAAGCCACACCAAACCAAACCAATAAAATCACAGTTAACAAAACCCCAACAGACCAAACCACAGCAAATAAAGCCACAATAAATAAGACCACAATAAGCCAAGCCACAACAAATAAAGCCAGGCTACAGCAACAAATAAAACCAAGCCATTGGGAAGTTGGTAATGTTATTAACCAATGGATGGGAGTGTAGTGATAAGATTAGAATTTGTTTAAATATGGAGAATGAGTTAAAATAAAAAAATTGAGTAATAAAGTTGAAAGGGAGATATGAAACGGGAAAAGAGATCAGAAATTTAGGGCATTTAGAAATGACAGAATAAAAAAAAGAGTAAAGATATAAATTGAGGAAAGGGAGGAGTACGGCCTAAAATTAAGAGGTACAAGAGATAATGAATATGTCTGGAAGATAAGCTATAGCAATTATTTTGGAAGAAAATTGAAAATTAAAGGTGGTAGACCCAGGCGACAAAAATAGGAGGCAAGGAGGCAAGGAGGCAGCATTAGAATAACAGTAGATATACCTAGAACAGTGGTGGCAAACCTTTTTCGGCTCGCGTGCCAGAATGGGGGGGGGGCGCTCGCGCGCGCTCGCATACCCACACCCATTCCCTCCCCCCCATGCATGCGCACAACACCCCCCCATGCTGCCCCCTGCGCATGCGCACACACCCCCCACCCCCGCACAAAGGCTTACCGGAGTCTTGGACGACGAAACCGGCAAACTGGAAGTGCGAAAAAACGCACTTCCGGTTTGCCGGTATGCTGTTTTTTGCACTCCGGAGGGTTCAGGGAAGCTCCCTGAAGCTCCGGAATACAAAAAACTACAAAACGGACAAACCGGAAGTGCGGAAAAGTGCACTTCCGGTTTGTCCGTTTTGTAGTTTTTTGCATTCCGGAGCTTCAGGGAGCTTCCCTGAACCCTCCGGAGTGCAAAAAACAGCACACCGGCAAACCGGAAGTGCGTTTTTTCGCACTTCCGGTTTGCCGGTGGGAAACCCTCGAGTGCCGGCTTCTATGGCTCCGCGTGCCACCTCTGGCACGCGTGCCATAGGTTCGCCACCACGGACCTAGAAGAATATAATATTCTCCATAGTGGGTGTAGCTAGCCTCCAAGGATGGGTTAAGACATCACTTCTAGCCAATCAGAACTGAGTCTGACAACAAAGGTATAAATAGCGTCCCTTATGGGTCTCTATTGGCCTAGGGGGAGGGCCTTCTCTGTAGGGGGCCCTGTTCTCTGGAACCAACTCCTCCCAGAGTTCCGGATTATCCCCACCTTGCTGGCCTTCTGAAAAGCCATTAAGACATGGCTCTTCCTGCAGGCAGGGTAATTCTGAGACAACATTACATCGGATGTCTCCCCCATGTATGTTTGGGTGTTATAGGTGTTTTAAATTGTTTTTTAAATTGTTTTTTAATGATTTGGTTGGTTGTTTTATTAAAATGTTGTACGCCGCCCTGAGTCCTCAGGGAGTAGGGTAGCATAGAAGAACCTCCAAATAAATAAATAAATAAATAAATAAACAGAAGCGCAACAAGCCTTTTGCACTTCATTCTGTACATTTTTTTCTTCACATAATGATTTGATAAGCTTAATTCTGTCAGTACCACCCGTGGACTGCCCTGTCAGGGTCCTGTACGCCAAGGCACAGGTGCCCAGCAACGCTGCGCAGCTGCCCCGACCACAGGACCGCCACACCAAGAGCATTGTAAGCTACTTTTATTTGGCTTTCTAGACGTTTTTCAGAAGTTGCAGTAAGTTGGCCAAGAGATAAAGTCATGGTCATGCCGTTTCCAAGTGGAAAATTTCCAAAAAAAAAAGTATTTTAGATGTGGGCATATATATGTGTATTTTAATATGTGATCATATAAAGTGCATTTTTAATATGTGATTATCATCAAAAGATATATCAACCCTCCCAAATAAATTTGGGTATGTATAAATATATGCAGACAGCTTAGATAATACTAAGCTGAGGTTGCAGAATCAACTGAACCATTTCAGCAGATGAATTATATTACCACTTTTTACTGTAGTAAATGCTGAGTAAATGTCACACCACTTTGAAGACTTTTTCAATTACAATTCACAAAGGAATCCTTTATTCTATGCGTGAACCTCAGTTTCCAAGATTGTAAAATTGTCTACAGGGTGTAATAACCTAGTAGTTACCTAGTACTAGTAGGTACTACATGATGTAATAAGCTAGTAATGATCTAGACCTAGTAGGTCACCCGCTTCTGCTGGAATAAGTAAATTACCGGAGATCCATCCCATAGGGGGCCGCTTGGCACTATTGGCCAAACAATGGGAGGAGACCACTAACGACGCTTGGGTCTTGGAAATCCAGTCATCCGGGGCTTAGACTCAAATTTATCTCCATTCCCCCAAGGTCTTTTCCATGCGACCCTTTGCCTGTAAGTTCCAATAAAAGGGCCCTGATGAACGAGACCATCAAGCACCTGCTGGGCATTAGAGCCATTCAACAAGTGTCGCAAAACAAACAGGGACTGTGGTTCTACTCCATCTTGTTTATAGTACCAAAGTATTCAGATGGACGGAGAGCTATTCTAGATGCTAAGTGCCTCAACAAATATATAGTACACAAAGAAATTTTTAAAACGCACACTTTGCAATCAATTCTAGCAAGCATTAGGAAGGGAGATCTGCTTGCACCCATTGATCTTCAGAGGACTATCTCCATATAACCATTCGGGATTCCCATCGCAAATATCTGCGGTTTGGGCTATGCAGGGAGACACTACAAATATTGGGGTTCTCTCCTTCGGGCTGTCTTCAGCACCGAGGGTATTCACTAGGGTAAGGGCGACCTTGACGGCCTACCCAAGAACCATACCGGTACGTGTCCAGTGCTACCTGGATGACATACTCATTCAATCCTCTGCTATTCCACAAGCTGAGCAGGATGTACAGGTAGTCATTAACACATTAGAGCACCATGGCCTCCTAGTAAACTCAGGCAAGAGCCAACTGGTCCCATCCACTAGAATGAACCATTTGGGGGCCATTATTGATTCTCTGGAGTGCAAGGTGCACTTGTTCCAGGAAAGGAGGAGGGACTTGATTAGATTAGTCCAGCGGGTTCTGAGCCAAATGTTCGGTTCCGCTCAATACATTATCCCCTCCTCTGGACAAGAGGATTGCAGCTATTCACATCACTCCATGGGTTCACCTGCACCCCAGGGATCTTCAACTGTTTTCTTCTCCCCTTTCAGCAGTCAGGAGGCAGCGTCTCTTCGGCAAGGGGCAGACTTCCAAAGTCGGTGCGGAAGTCGCTCCAGTGGTGGACATCAACTGCTATCCACGAGGGTTTGTCTTCATGGAACCCCACAGTATTACGGTAACGCCGATGCTAGCACCCTGGGGTGGGAAGCCCATATAGGTGCAGGGATTGCCCAGGGAACCTGGTCACAGGCAGAAACGGGGCTCAGCATAAACTTACTGGAGCTTCGTGCTGTGTTCTGGCACAGCAACATTTTCTCGCGCCTCCTGTCGAACCAGCATGTGCTGGTACTGACAGACAACATGATCACCAAGGCTCACATAAACCGACGGGGGGACCATTTCCAAGTCACTGATGGTGGAGGCCATGAGGTTGGGGAGCTGGGCAGAACAGCACCTACTCTCCATAGCAGCAGAACACACTTCTGGGGGAAGCATCACAACTGCAGACTGGCTCAGCCATCACCACAGCGACCCAGTGGAATGTAGTCTCCACCCAGATATTTTCCGACAACTGGTGAGCTGGTTTGGTCTACCCATCATAGACTTTCTCGCCACCCCAGGGAATGCCAAGCTGCTCAGGTTCCTGACAAGGTACAAAACCCAGGGGGCACAGGGAACAGATGCTATTCGTTGCGCCTGCCCGCAAGGACTAATGTAGGCATTTCTCCCTCTGCCATTGATCCCCAAGGTGATCAGGAAGATCCAGGAAGAGAGGGCCAAGGTGAGCCTGCTGGCCCCCCCCTAGCCCAGGAGAGCCTGGTACCCAGACCTAGTATCCCTCTCGGTGCCATCCCCATGGAAAATACCTGTGACAGAGTGGTCGTTTGCCCAGGGATCAGTACAGCATCCAGATCCACAATGGTTGCAACTGACCGCCTGGCACTTGAGCGGTTCACCTTAAGGGGCCATCAAGTTCCAGACGATATTATACAAATCATGCTGGCTTCCAGGAGACCATCCACGGAACGCATATATTCAGCAACCTGGAAGGTCTTCTGTAACTGGGGTTTTCCAAAAGGGATGTTTTTCCCCTAGATCTGTCAATAGTGAACATCCTCCAGTTCCTACAACAAGGTCTGACCAAGGGTCTCTCCCCCAACACGCTCTGCCACCAGGTGGCAGCATGATCAACAGTGCTGGCCTGCGAGTCCTTGGACTCCCCTTCGGCACACCCTTTAATTCATAGGTTCTTCAAGGGGCAACCAATCTATGTTCCCCCATCGTACATAGGTACCTGACTTGGGAGTTGTCAAGGGGGTTAGACACACTGACAAAGGGATCCTTCGAATCATTACAGTCGGTCTCCCTTGGCGACATGACATATAAGGTGGTGTCCTCATAACGGTCACATCGGCACACAGAATTTCTGAATTAGCCACCCTCTCAGTGAGACCCGACCTGTGTGTCTTCCACCTTGATAAAGTGGTACTGAGACTAGATCCTACCTTTCTTCCCAAGGTGAACTCCCCTTTTCATAGGGCACAAGAAATAATCTTACTCAGGTTTATCCTTGTCCCACTAATGACATTGAACTACAGTGGCACCTCCTAGACGTGAGGCGCGCCCTGGACATGTATCTACAACGGACATCGGCCTTCCGCAGAACGGAGGCGCTGTTTGTTTTCCTTCCAACCAGCCTCCACAGGCCAAAAGGTAGCCTCTTCCACGGTAGGACGTGGATTCGGGTGGTTATCTCCAGAACATATGATCAACTATCATTGCATCGACCCAACAGAATAACCGCCCACTCCATAAGTAGCGCTGCTACCGTGGCAGCTAGGAATACCAGGGCATCCATCGAGGAGGTCTGTAGGGTGGCCACCTGGGCATCTCCGACACCATTCATCCGCCACTACAAACTGGACGCTTTCGCCTCAGAGGAGGCTGCATTTGGGCAAAGAGCTTTGCAACAGGTGGTTCAGAATACCGGGAGTGCCAGTCAGTCTGAGGTAGCCCACCCAAGGGACTGATTACTTTGGTATGTCCCATCCTTGAAGGCTACCTACACCCACTATGGAGAAGGGGCATTGTACTTACCTGATACGCCCTTTCTCATAGGGTGTAACTAGCCTCCAAGTCCCTCCCTTCAGAGACAGGGACTGGCACATAATGACAAGTGAATACATATCTTTAAATATGTGGTAGATTAACTAAGTACATAGCAGCTAAGTCGTGCATGTAGCCAAATACACAAACTAAGAAGGCTTGAATTTATGTCTCACACTAATAAGAACTTTATTCTTGCATATAGCTAAATACGTAAACTAATAAGGATTGTGCTCTGTCCCCACGGGTATGCCCCCCAAAATAAGATGCAAGGGAAGGAATTGGGAACAATACTCTTTTACTTTCAATAAAGTCTTAGCAAGAGTTGAATCTTTTCAAAAGAATATCAGGTAATTAATGAGTTATTTACAAAGTCTTCTCAGTAGATGGCTAGAGTCCCAGAAAGCAGTCAATTAATGTTATCTCAACTCACGTAGGTTTGGCGGAAATCCAAATCTCATTATCACAGGAAAAATGTTCACTTTTTATAATCCGAGACGCAGATACAAGAGCAAAATGCTGGAACCACAGAACGGGGTTGTTCTCTGCAACGAAGCCCCTCGTGGCAGACCCTTAAATACCCTCAGGGCGTGGTCAAGCCCTGCAGTACTACTCACGAGGAAGCCTCCTCCTGATTAGCCACTCATGTCTCTTTGAGAACCTGCATGCTCTGGCATCAAGAAGAGGCTCCTCCTCTTCTCCTGAGTCACAAATCTCAGGAGATGCATCAGGCTCTAATTGTTCACCAGCCTCTGACCCCACGTCCTCTTCACTCTCCATCTCTGGTGCCAGGAACACCGGTCTTCTGTACTGCACCCTCACTACCTCCGAATCCTTGGGATCGGCTGCTAATTGCACTGGACTCGACCTGGCCACAACACTATCCCTCACCGCAGGGCCCTTCCCCCGGGTCTGACGGTAGGGATGTGGTTTGGATGGAAAGCGCTCGTGGAATGCCCAAACCAAATCAGGGGCGTGGAACGAGGACGCATCCTCCCACGAGAACTCCTCCGGCTCATGATCCTTCCATTCGACAAGATATTGGAAACGACCCTTCAGCCAACTGGAGTCTCTAATGCCGGCAACTTCGAACTCTGATGGAGCCGTCTGGACCCTGGGCACTGGCGGTGGTCATGCAGTGGAACGGAGTGGGCAGGCAGGACGAGCGGGGACAAGTAGAGAGCGATGAAAAACGGGATGCACCTGAAGCGTGCAGAGCAAAGTGAGACGATAGGCCACTGGGTTGATTACTGCTTCAATCGGAAAGGGACCCAGGAATCGACGATCGAGCTTACGACTTGGGTGGCCGGTGGGAAGATGTTTCGTGGATAACCAGACACGATCCCCTATCTCCAAAGGTGGTGCAGCTCATCGGGAGCGGTCCGCGAACCTTTTGTAGTCATCTTTAGCTTGGTAGAGTTGATGTTTCACCAGTTGGTGCACAGCCTGGAGCTCTGACAAAAACTCGTCGGCTGTGGGAACTGGAGAGTCCAAGAGTGTGAGGGGGAAAAAGCGGGGGTGGTAGCCCAGATTAGCGTAAAACGGAGTGATTTGGGTGGATGAATGCTGAGAATTATTAATGGCAAATTCTGTGATGGGGAGGTACTCGGCCCAGTTGTTCTGCTGCAGATTCACAAAGCACTGCAGATATTGTTCCAGGATGCCAATGACTTTCTCCGTACCCCCATCGGTTTCCGGATGATGGGAGGAGGACAGACAAACCTGGACCTCGAGCGCTGTCATCATATCCTTCTGTACCCCTTGGTCCGACACGATGCGATCTGGTAAACCATGCAGATGGAAAACATTGTGAATGGACGTACGCGCCGTGGCGCGTGCTGTGGGTAGTCCTTTACAGGGGATAAAATGCACCATTTTGGTTAACATGTCCACGACCACCAACACCGTGGTGAAACCGGCAGACGGGAGCAAATGTGTCAAAAAGTCCATGGAGACAGCTCCCCAGGGTCTCTCGGGCGTGGGCAAGGGCTGCAGTAAACCCGGGGGCGCTCCTGTGGCTGGTTTGGCCTGCCGACAACGATCACAAGAAGTGACATATGCATGAACGTCATGCCTCAGGGGAGGCCACCAAAATGTCCGGGATATTAAGTGCAGGGTTTTAAAGATTCCAAAGTGTCCCGCCGCAGGGTTATCGTGGCATTGATTCAGGATCAACCCTCGGAGCGGTCCGGCTGGAACGTAGAGTTTGTTTCTGAAACGGAGCAGGTCTTCGGCATAAGTCCACGGGGACTCCGGTCCTATCTCCCGCCTCCGCTGCTCTACGAATCCGTCTTGCCGCTGCGCCTCCCAAATTGGTCCCCGAAGATCTAGGGGAGTCTGGACAACCGCGAGCGACTCAACGGGGAGAATGGTCCAAGGCGGCAGCGGTTCCATGATGCGGGCGTACTCGGGCTTGCGGGATAACGCATCCGCTTGGAGGTTCTGGCCACTTGGGATATAGGTAATCCAGAAGTGAAACCAGGCGAAGAAAAAGGGCCAGCGGATCTGTCGCTGGTTCAATTTTCTCGCCGTTTTCAGGAATTCTAAATTCTTGTGGTCGGTACGGACCTCGATTTGGTGCTGAGCCCCTTCCAAATGATGTTGCCACGTCTCAAAGGCAGCTTTGATGGCCAGCAGTTCTTTCTCCCAGATGGTATAGTTTCTTTCAGAAGGGTTAAGTTTCCGAGAGTAGTAGGCGCATGGGAATAACGGACCGCCATCCTCTCGGGTCTGTAACAACACGGCTCCGACTGCGATATCTGAAGCGTCCGCCTTTAAGGCCCAGAACGCCTGCTGTTCTGGGTCACCCCACCGAAACACGACTTTCTTCTGGAGTAGACGGGTAAGGGGCACGGTCAAGGTGGCAAATCCGGGGATAAATATCCTATAATAATTGACAAATCTGAGCAGACGCTGGATATCTTTGACTTTGCAAGGAGGCTGCCATGTTCTAAGAGCCTTGATTTTGCCAGGATCCATGGCTATGCCTTGAGGAGAAATGCGGTGACCGAGAAACTCAATGTTAGTTTTATAAAACTGAAATTTCTCCAATTTAGCAAATAGATGGTGCTCCCGCAGGCGTTGCAAAACTTGCCGCAGATGTCATCAAATGCTGGAACACTGCCGGAGCATTGGTCAAACCGAATGGCATGACGGTGTATTCGAAGTGTCCATACCGCGTACCAAAAGCCGTCTTCCATTCATCCCCCTCTCGTATCCGCACCAGATTGTAGGCGCCTCACAGATCCAGCTTGGTAAAGATGGTCGCCGACCGAAGCCTCTCCATCAGTTCCGGGATGAGTGGCAAAGGGTATCTGTTGCGCACCGTTATGGCGTTGAGCTTCCGGTAATCGCAACAGAGGCGCAAGTTTCCCGTTTTTTTCTTTACAAAAAGAACTGTGTTTTGGAGACTCTTCTTTTTGGCAAGAAGACTAATATAAGTTGGAATATTATTATTAGGACTTAAATAAAGCTAAATGGCATCCAAATCTGGGAAGATTCCCTCCAAAGGGGCTGGAAGCGCTGAGAGCTCACCCACTCTCCCTTCTAAATTGCAAAGTCTGGCGGCACAACCACAGCCTCTAACTCTGGCAATGTTACAAGACAGTCTTAAACTCATGCAAATTGAAATGACCAAAAATTTTAATAAGAAAATTGATGAAGCTAATGAAAAGGTTAATGATATGATTAATGATAAAATACAAGATGTTTCTGAGAAAATTGAGAAAAAAATAGAAATTGGCAACAGTGAAATCAGAACAGATATTTTGTTAGCTCTTAAAGGTTTGGCAAATAATGTGGAGTACTTGGAACAGCAGATTGAGGAAATCAGAAAGATTACTGCAGATCTGAGAGAAGATGTTCAAGATGTTCAGGAAAAAAGGGAAAGTGACACAGATGAAATCACATTGCTTCATTACCGGAACATGGAGTTTGCGATCAGGGTTCGTGGAGTGAAGGAAGTGAAACAGAAAAATCTGAGAGAGCTGATGATAGGTGCTCTTGCCCAAGCTGTAGGCATGAGGAAAGAAGAGCTGGGGTGGCAAATCGATAAGATATATCGGGCGAATTCAAAAGTGGCTAGATTGAGAAACCTCCCAAGAGACATTGTAATTTATTTTAACAAAAGAACACTGCGAAATGACATTCTACAAGCAACCTATCAAAAAAAGCTACAGGTGGGAGGACAAGAGGTGATGACATTGAAAGAAATTCCTCCAAAAATGTTGAGAGCTAGAAAGGAATTTTCCTTTCTAGTGGAAGAACTTAAAAGGCAACAACTATCGTTTAGGTGGGAAGTTCCAGCCGGAATCTCTTTGATCTATGAAGGAGAAAGACATAGATTGAACACGGTGCAGAAAGCAAGAGATTTTTTTACATACATCTTAAAAGCTGGGACACCAAGATCCCCAGAAGGGAGGAGAAAGGAGGACAGAGCACAAAGACATGAACTGCAGCTGGAGGGAGCCACAGCCGGGCAAAGTGAATTAGATATAACCTTGGCTGATAAGACGGTGGATTTATTTGGAGAAGAACGAATAAGAGAACAAAAAGAACGAAAAGAACAAAGGCAGACCAGGGCTACAACCAAGCGTATACAAGAATTGTTGCGGCAACAGTCTCAAATGTTAACTGAAGAAGGTACCATGCAAGCAGTGGGAGGAACAAGGCCAAAGGTAATACAGAAGCTTGACATGCAGGCAATGTTCCAGTCGCTTGAGAAGCTCCCAGATGGGAAGTAGATTTCTAACGTGGAATGTTAATGGATTAAATTCGTCACAGAAAAGAAAGAAAATTTTTCATTATCTAAAACAATTTAATAATGATGTGACTTGCCTACAAGAAACGCATATTAGAACACAAGATCAAAAATATTTAATAAATTCAAGATTAGGAACACAATTTGTCTCAGCAGCAAATGATAAAAAAAATGGAATAGTTATATATGTAAAGAGACATTTGATTGCTAAGCTAATTGAAGCTGATGATCAAGGAAGATACCTTGCGGTTGAACTTTTAATTAAGGGAGAGAGACTTTTGGTAATTGGTGTGTATGCCCCGAATCAACAACAGGAAAAATTTTATGATCTTCTACATACAAAACTGGTACAATGGGATTACAGTACTTGCGTTCTTTTAGGAGACTGGAATGGTGTACCAGATGCAGTAAAAGACAAGAAAGGACTTAAGCAAAATACTTTTTTAAGAGCAAAGTATCAGATCAAAATAATTTAAATAGTTTACTAATATTAGAAATTTGTGAAATGATATACTATATTTTCAAGCTTTTGGACTGTTAAAGAGTTAAGGATGAATGGGTATTTTTGAACTAATAACTTTTTTTTTTATAGTAAGTTTTATGTTAGTTTTTTTTTAGATTTATACCTTGTGCTTCTCCTGGGAAGTCCGGGAGGGGGGAAGAGGGGAAAGGGGGAGGGGGGAGGAGGGGAGAAAAATGGGGGAAAAATGTTTGTACTTTGTACCTTTAAAACTTTTCAATAAAAAAAAAAAGAACTGGGGCAGACAGGGGTGACTGCGAGGGCCGGATGAAACCGCGGGCCAAGTTCTTATCAGCAAAGTCCTTTAATGCCGCCAACTCCGGTTCAGACATAGAATAGATATGCCCAACGGGAAGTGGCGCATTAGGAATCAGATCAATCGGACAATCATAGGACCGATGCGGTTTTAACTGATCCACCTCCGTCTCACTAAACACATCGGCGAAATCTGATAAGTCCTCCGGCAGCGTCACATCAAGGGGTCCCTGCCCAGCGCCTGCGCAGGTCTGGCGCATATGGTCCATGCACTGCAGGCTATTGAAGGAAATAAAGTTCTGGGACCACACTATATGAGGGTCATGGGCCCTCAGCCACGCCAGACCTAGCACCAATGGCAAATGGAGACATGCTGTGATGTAGAACTGAATGGCCTCCTCATGCTGTCCTATCAACAATCGCACGGGTTGCGTAATGGCCTTGATCGGCCCGGACAACAGCACCCGGCCATCGATTGTCACTACTACCAGAGGAGGGTCCACGGAGCACAAGCGAACGCCACAAAGACTAGTGAACGCCTCATCCATAAAGTTTGTGGTTGCTCCTGAATCCACTAAAGCGTCCGCTTGCACCCCCTCCGCCCGTTCGTCGACAAAGAGTTGAGTGTCCAGAATCAAATGCCACGGGGGTCCAGAGTCTACGTCCACAGGCCGCGATTCCTTTTTAATACTCACCGGCTCAAGGTTGACTCAGCCTTCCATCCTTCCGAGGTAGGTAAAATGAGGACCCAGATTGTTGGGGGCAATATAAATATACATTGCTTAATGGTGTAAATCGCTTAGAGAGTGCTTGCGCTATGAGGCGGTATATAAGTCTCACTAATAAATAAATAAAATAAAATAAATAAATCACTTCTCATCCACTACTTCAAGGAAGCCATAGACCCAGAACTCAGAAAGGCTTGTGGCATTAGGGGAGTACCAGAATGACTACAAGACTGGTATTCCATTGCCGTGGCGATGGATCGAGAAATTAACCCCCACTGGAAACCCGCAGCGGAGAGGCCGGCCAGGAGGGTCCTGGGCCACCGAACCCCGGCAAAGCTGGCAAAGCCGCCACCTGCCAAGCAGACAGGAATGATCAAGTGCTTCAGATGCGGCCAACTAGGTCACCAGGCGTTCGAGTGCCTAGCACCCGCTCCCGTCCCGCAGCCCCAACCTCCATCAGCAACCTGGGGAACACGGACACCAAGGAAGCCGCTGGACGTGGGGAGATTCGCCCGGCAAGACATAGAGGTTCCCCCTCCCCTCTGCAAAGGCGAGGAACCACCGGCCAGGGTCCCTAACCCCGGGGAGCAGCGGTGAAGACAATCCGATAGCAAGTGAAGCCATCCGTCCCTTCGCTTTCAAAATCAGACTAGTGGTGCCAGAAACCAGGGCGCAGGGGGATGTGGAGGCTGTGATAGACACCAGCTGCACCAGGTGCTTGATCAGCCTCCCCATCGTCGAGCAGCTAGGGATAAAGACGATGTCCCTAACTCGCCCCATGTGCTTTGAGCAAGTAGATGGGACACTAATAGGCAGAGCCCCTGCCACACTAGTCACTGAACTTGTTAGGCTGGAAATGGGACGACACCAAGAGCTCATCCGATTCGTAGTAGCCCCCAAGATGACAGAATCTGTCATATTGGGGCTTACTTGGCTAGACAAGTGGGGACCTATCATTACGTGGGAAGACGGCTACCTGAAAATAAAGATGGGCATCGGCCCCTTACCACCGATCCCCCCTGATAGCTGCCAACCAGCAATGAGAGCCAGCGGGCCTCCTCCGTTGGAAGCAGCCACAGCCGCCACAGAGGCACCCCCAGGCTGTCCCAAGGTCCAGTGGTGGGATTCAATTTGTTTTACTACCGATTTTGTGGGCGTGGCTTGGTGGGCATGGCTTGGCTTGGTGGGAGTGGCTTGGTGGGCCTGGCAAGGGAAGGATACTGCAAAATCCCCTTTCCCTCCCCACTACTGGGGGAAGGATACTGCAAAATCTCCATTCCCATTCCACTCCAGGGGAAGGATACTGCAAAATCTCCATTCCCAACCCACTCCAGGGGAAGGATACTGCAAAATCTCCACTCTCTCCCCACTACAGGGAAGGACTGTTGAGATTGAGTGTGGCAGAATGAGTGAGTCGGGGATAAGGGATTGGGCCCCCTCTGCTGGGTGTGCAAACAGAAGCAGGTGGGGGCCTGACCCCAACCCCCGGCTCAGCGAGAATGGAATGTACGGCCTGCAGGGAGGGAGGAGGACCAGTGGGGAGGGGGAGGGTAGTAGCAAAGTTCAATAGGAAGTCCAAGTCATACACAGTTAGTTCAGTCAATGCGAAGTTTCTTCTCCTTGCCTATCTTTGTTTAACTAACAAACAAAGATTACAGTTAACATTCAATTCTACAGTATCACAGATAGTTAGTCTTTACACAGCAACTCTTCAAGTAATTCCACACAGACACTAAGTCAATTACTCAACAGTGACGTAGCAGAGAGATTCAGCAGTCCGGAACACACGGAACACCGAGTCAATCACAATCACAATCACAATCACAATCACATACTGAGCATGCTCTCTTGCTTTCTTATATAGTAATCAGCCTACAATGTTCTTAAAGCAATATACACATAACATTGATTTGTGGCTTGTTCATATATTAGCAATCCAATCATTTGAACAGAGTTCTAACATTCTCCCCTTTGGGTTGTTAATATATAACTCACAATCTTAGATTATAACCTTCACAACTTTCTTTATGTCGTACAGCACTTTGTGCCTTCGTAAAATGATCTGCTAAATTACATTCACTTGCACAATACTCCAACTTAATCATTTTGTTCTGTACACATTGTCTCACATTAAGATATCTTAGATCTGTATGTTTTGATCTCGTTTTCACACCAATATTTGTTGCCATATTAATCGCAGCTTGATTATCTTCAAATACATTGATTGGTTCATTTACAACAATTCCCATGTCTTTACACAATTGTTTATAATAAATAAGCTCTGTACATATTAGGGATAAACACGAAAATTCAGCCTCCATCGTAGACAAACTGATGTGCTGTTGTCTTATTGACCTCCAACTAATCAACATATTTCCTAATACTATAACAATCCCCAATGTTGACTTTCGTGTAATTCTGTTTGTTGCAAAACTAGCATCTGCATAATCAAGTTCTGACTTTGGTTCAAGATAAAGAGAATAATATATTGTCTGCTTTAAATATCTTAGCACTCGTTTTGCTGCATTCCAATGTCTTTCACAAGGTTCTGCGTTATACTGTGCCAACTGATTTATGCTATATGCAATATCTGGTCTCGACCAGTTTGCCAGATACGATAAGCTACCAATTAATGCTTGATATATGTTTCTATCAAACCTTGAATCAGTTACCTCACTATGCTGAAACTCAGTACTCATAGGAGTTTTGGCTTCTTTACAATTATCCATATTATAACGCTTTAATAAACTATTTATTTTCTGAACCTGTGATATCTTGAATCCTTTACTTGTTCTAGTAACATCTAGACCTAAATAATGTTTTATTTCTCCCAAATATCTTATTCTAAATTTTTCTTTTAGTTTAGCTACAATATCCTTTATTACATTTTCTGTTTTAGCAACAATGGCAATATCATCCATGAATAATAATAATAAAATAACATCACCATCTTTTTCTTTCTTAAATAAACATGGATCGGCTAAACCAGCATTAAATCCCATTTTTACTAGTTCACTTACAATGCATCGGTTCCATTCATATCCAGCCTGTTTCTTTTTTTTTTAAATAATCTTTATTGAATTTTTACAATAAGAAAAAAGACACAAACAGCACACAACAACACACAAACGAAACACACGAAACACAAACGAGTACACATATTTACACACAACAACACAGAATAGTCCAATGCTTTAACAGCGTTATTAAAATATTCGTTTTGTATCAAAGTCTATATATACATTTTAAATATGTTCCATGTCATAGGTATCGGTGGTTATCATCCATAGGTTGGTTTATTTAATTACAACTTGTAAAAAAAATGATTATAGATATATCTCAATTCATCTGCCAAATTTTTAATTTTGGGTTTTGATTGATCCAATTATATACCTTATTCCATATTTGGTAGAAATCCGTGTCATCTTTTCCGTGTATCTGCATTGTTAATTTGCACATTTCTGCGCACTCCAGTATTTTTCTGATGACCATCGAGGCAGTGGGGGTGTGTTCTAGTTTCCAATTCTGAGCATATGTTAATCTAGCTGCTGTGACTATGTGTAAAATTAAATATCTTTCTTCTTTTGAGTAACTTGTGCGCAGTATCCCCAATAAAAACAATTCAGGTTTTAGTGCAATTTCTCTCTGTAATATTTCTTCCAGCCAAGCTCTAATTTTGTTCCAGAAATTTCTGGCTTTAGGGCAAGTCCACCATTGGTGATAGTATGTTCCTCTCTCCTTTTTACATTTCCAACATTTTGGGGAGGTTTTTGGGAACATTTTTGCCAGTCGGGCAGGGGGGATGTGCCAGCGGTAGAACATTTTATATAGATTTTCTTTGTATGAGGCCGCGAATGTAAGTTTATAATTTAATTCCTGAACTTTGTCCCATTCTGAAAGTGTAATTGGATAGCCAAAATTTTGTGCCCATGCTATCATGTTTCCTTTCACCACTTCTTCAAAGAGTTTATATTCTATCATAAAGTTATAAAGCCGAGAAATTATTTTTCCATCTGGTCCTAGTAGGATTTTATCTAGGGCATGTTCATTTTGAAAGCCGGGTTGTATCACATCCTTAGTGTACCTCGTACTTATTTGTAGATAGTGCCACCAATCTAGTTCAATTCCAAGTGTTCTAAGTTCCTGCCTTGATCGAATATTGTCGTGGTCATCTAGAATTTGTTTATAGGTGAAGATTTTTTTATTATTTAGTAAATTAGGGTAAATAATGGCTTCAGTGGTGGAGAGCCATTTAGGGATTTTAGGATAGTGCTCTTTCTTTATTTTAAGCCAGACTTCAATTAAGGACCCTCTTATGTAGTGCCTCTAAGTAGGCATGTGCCTTCTGCTTTCCGTCCCATAGGAATGTTTGCCACCCAGCCTGTAAGTCGAAACCTTCTAAAGTTAGGATTCTATTATTTCTTAATATTACCCACTCTTTTATCCAGCTGAGTGCCGCTGCTATGTAATAACTCTCCCAGTCCGGAAGTCCAAGACCGCCCCTCTGCCTCTTATCATATAATGAGCTAGTTTTAATCCTGGCTTTCTTTTTGGCCCAAATAAATCTCCTAATTATATTATTTAGTTCCAGGAAGTAATTTCTCCTTAGTGTAATTGGTGCTACTTGGAAGAGGAATAACACATTTGGGAGGACAGTCATTTTAATAGCCGCTATCTTCCCTAGAAAAGATAATTGTAGTTTGGATCAACTTTCTAAATCCTTACTAATTTTTTGTGTTAGTTTTGTATAGTTGTCCTCTTTTATAGAACTACACTTCGCTGTTAGCCACAATCCTAGATATTTAATTTTTTTACCGTCTTAATTCCCAATCTTGTTTCTAGAGCTCTGTTTTGTTCTTCTGTAAGGTTTTTAGTTATTATTTTTGTTTTATCCTTATTTATTTTTAATCCTGTTACATTTCCATATTTTTCTATTTCTTCCAGCAAGGCCATTCCTGATTCTAATGGGTCTTCCAAAATATACGTCATATCGTCCGCAAACGCTTGGACTTTATATTCTTCCTTCTTGATTTTAAGCCCTTTTATTGCACTACTGTTTCTTACCAGACTTAAGAGTACTTCCAATGTTGTTATAAATAGCAGTGGGGCTAGAGGACAGCCCTGTTGGACTCCTTTCCCTATACTTATTTTTTCAGTCAGATCATTATTTATTAGAATTTTTGCATGTTGGTCCTTATATATTGCTGTTACTAAATTCACAAATTTTTCTCCAAATTTCATTTTTACTAACTGTTTTATTAAAAATTGCCAATCTAGGCTGTCGAAGGCTTTTTGCAAGTCTATAAATACTAACGCCAATTGTTTCTCAATGTGGATATCGTAATATTCCAAAGTATTCAAAATGATTTTAATATTGTTTTTAATTTGTCTATTGGGTAGAAACCCATTTTGGTCTGGATATATTACTTTGTTTAAGATATTTTTCAATCTTTCTGCCACGATGGAAGCAAGTATCTTATAATCGGAATTTAAAAGGGATATTGGTCTATAGTTTTGGATCTTGGATTTATCCGTTTCCTCTTTCGGGATTAAAGAAATGTAAGCCTCTTTCCATGAGTTTGGTATCTTGGCAACAGCCAATGCCTCATTATATACATCTAATAATAATGGTTCTAATTTATGGCAGAATTGTTTATAGAACTCAGAGGGAATCCCATCTGGTCCGGGTGTCTTGTTGTTCTTTTGTTTGTTAATGGCCTTTCTAATTTCTTCAATGGTTATTTCTCTATTAAGTAAAGTCCTGTCCTCTTCCGATATAACAGGTAGATCTGTTTTTCCTAAATATTCTTCAATATCCTCCGGGTTGATCTCCTCTTTCTTGTACAAGTTTGAGTAAAACTTGTGAACAATATCTTTTTTCTCCTCCTGCTTAAAAAACACCATCCCCGTTTCATCTTTTAACTGTTCTTTTTTTTTTTTTTTTTTTTTTTTCCAAAAAGTTTTATTAGTACAAAATTACATAGATAATAGCTAAACATTAAATAGAAAGTACAAACATTTTTTTTAATTTTTCTCCCCCCTAACCCACCCCTTTCCCTCCCCCCCTCCCCCCCGGACTTCCCAGAGAGAGTACAGGGCATAATATCAATAAAATAAATTTAAATTAAATTAAAAAATTTTGACTTCCACCTTATTTTTTTAAAACTTCAACTCCAAATTGTACACTAATAAAAATTCCTTCCTCCTCCTTTCAATCATCTACCCTTCACAACATTTCTTCACTGTTAACTAAGAATTAAATGATTATTACATAAATGATGACTAAGTATTAAATACAAAAACCTTAAACTTCATCATAAAATCAATCAGTATATAAATAACATACTATTACTATATATCAGATTATAAGCACTAATTCCAAACTTTAAATAACCTTCCTCCCAAAAAAAAAAATGTTAAATCTAATTGTAATATTTTATAACTGGATAGATAACAATTCCAAATCTTTCTCACAATTAAATAAAACTTAAATTGATATTACACAAAAAATAACTAAATAATAATACAAAAACCTTAAACTTCATCATAAATTCTACCACTCTATTTGTAACATAATGTTACTATGTATTAAATTATTAGGTTCAAAAAAGTTCTAAATCTTTAAAAAGAATTAATAATACTTTGAATAAGCCCCCCAAAAAAAACAAAAGAAAAAAAAAGAATGCAAGAAGTAAAGAAAAGAAAAAAAAATTAAGGAAAGAAGGGAAAAAGAAAAGTACAGTCATAATGGCAACCATCTGTCCAATAAACTTCAACACTGCATCTTGTTGTATCTTGATGATGGTTGCATCTTTTTGTAACTTGATAATTTTGTAGTTGTCAGCTCGCCTCCCATCTGACCCCGATCTTCCATCTCCTTTTCCACACTGTAGACATCTGTCTGGCTCTGCCAATCATTTAAATTTTGTAAATCTGTTTCGATTTGAAGAGGAAGGGATGGCTTTCCCTCCTCCTCCTCTTTTGTTTTCATACATCTTTCCTCTGGAATCTTGGATATATCAGCCTTTAAGACGTTGACATAAAATTCAGTAGCTTTCTTTGTTGTATTAAGCCGATATCTTTTTCCCAGAAATTTCACTGCAACTCCTGTTGGTGCTTCCCATTTGTAATGTAAATTTAACCTTTTAAATTCATCAATCAGAAAGGTATAATCTTTTCTGGCTTTGAGCATTTTAGAGGGAATTTCTTTCCATATCATCAGTTCCTGGCCATTCACCTGCAGGTTATTTTTAAACGTCGCCTGTATAATCCTATTCCGTAAGGCTCTTGTAGTAAAGTATATTACAATATCCCTTGGTAGGTGTTTTTGTTTTGCATACCAGGAGTTGATTCTATATATTTTATCAATTTGCCTGGCTAGTTCTTCTTTAGACAGTCCAGACACCTGCTCCAAAGCTTCCACCATCCTTCCTTTCAAATCTTCATATAATCCTTCTTTCAACCCCCTGACCCTTATGGCAAATTCCATGGATCTGAATTGCGTCATTAACACCTCTGTTTCAAAATTTGCAATGTCATTTTGTATTTTATCTATGTATTCTACTGAAGTTGTCAAAACTTGTTTGTTTTCTTCAATGCGGTTTGCCAAAACTTCAATATTTGTTGCTAGACCTTTACATACCTCCAACACATCATTTCTAATTTGTTGGTCAATATTCTTTAAAGCAGCCTGCATTTTATTATCTATTTCACTAATTTTTTGGTTAAATTCAACAATAAGTTCATCTTTCATAATCTTTAAGGTACTTATTAAATTTTCAGGTGTTAAAGACTTTGGGGGTGTTAACTCAGTGGTAAGTTGCATTTTAGAAATATAATCAGATGAATAATCCATTCTTTTATTCAAAACAATCTTTCCAGATTTTGAAGCCATTTTAGTATTTCCAGTGGTGAACAAAGAAAAAGCCAAGCCTCTAGTTAAAGTTCTTTTAAATTTCTTTTAAAATTCTTTCAAATTCCAAAGCCAGATAGAATTTTATTTTTAAAAAATTGTCAGTTATTATTTAATCCAGAATCGGGAGACAGAGAGAGTAAAGCCAACTTTCAAAATCAAAAATTTCCATAAGAAAAAAAGCTGCTAGGGAAACGAAAGTTACTTTCACTTCTCCTCCCACTTTCTCCGATCGCCATGTTGTAGCCTAATAACTGTTACTTAGTTTCTTCCGAAGTGAAAATCAGCAGTGGAGTTGAAAGAAAAAAAAAATCTGTACTTGCCCTTTAAAATCCTGTCTCTCTCTGTCTGCTTGTTTAAACAATTAAGTAGTTGTAATCCCATTCACGAAGCAGCGGGTGGTCACGGCATCTTGCTCCGCAAAAGCGGAGGTTTCCAAGTCCCCGGAGCAAGAGACAGGCTGGCTGGGGAGCCCTCACCTTTCGCGCCCCTAGCTGACACTTGGGGCACTAGGGGGGGCTCTACCCCACCTGTCCGGCTCTCATCTCTCCCCTTTGCCCGGGGCAGAGACTTTCAAGCCGCCAGACAGCTGTTCTGGCGGCTTTAACGGGGAAAAGGAAAGGCGCTCAACGAGGAGCGTCCGCGATGCAGCGATCCGGAACCGGAAGTCTCATCTTTTAACTGTTCGATCCTCCTTTCAGCCCTATCTTTTCTTAACTTATATGCTAGCCATCGGCCAGTTTTATTTGCCGATTCGAAGAAATTTTGCTTTGACATTTTAATTTTTCTGGCCAATGTTTCCTGCTCAATCAAATTAATCTTATGTTTAGTAAGAGTTATTTCTTCTTTTATACTATTATCTTTGGGATCTTCTTGCTGTTTATTTTCCAAATCAGCTATTTTTGTATATAAATGACTTCGATGTTCTCTTTTTTCCTTGTTACGATTAGCTATATACGCTATGGTCAGCCCTCTAATATACGCTTTAGTTGTATCCCATAAATTCTGTGCTGTAGTCTGGTTTTTAGTGTTAAATGTGAAGAAGAGATCTAGTTCTTTTTCCATCATTGATTTATATTCTTTCTCATTCACAACTCTAGTATCTAGAGTCCATCTCACCTTCCTCCTTTTAATCTGGCCTTTCCATTTTATCAATAGTGGATTATGATCTCCCCAGGTGCTTGGGAGTATATCTATTTCACTAATATCATCAATAAGTTCCAAGTTTAACCACACCATGTCTATTCTCGAGCATGTATGATGTATATGTGAGAAAAAAGTATACTTTCTACTGTCCGGGTTCAAATGACGCCAGCCTTCTATCAATTTAAATTCCTGTTTCATATTCTGAAATGGGGCGGGCAGTGTTCTCCTTATTGTTTTCCCCTTAGTACCTTTATGGTATAATTCTCCGTCCGATACTGCATTAAAATCCCCTATCAAACAAATATTCTCCCATTGAAATTTTAAGAGGCGGCTATATAGATTAGAGTAAAATGTTTTCTGTTTAGTGTTGGGTGCATATATAATTACCAATAATATTTCCTTCTTACCAATCTTTATTTCTATACATAAAATTCTACCATCGTCATCTCTGTAAATCATTTTAGGATTAAGCCATTCTTTAATATATGCCACCACTCCCCTTTTTTCTTCTTCTGCTAGTGCGGAGAATTGAATACCCAATTTTGGATATTTAAGAATTAAATGTTGGTCTCTTTTAATATGGGTTTCCTGGAGACACGTAATATCATTGTTCAGTTTTATTAATCTATGGAATATTTTTTTACGTTTGGTAGGTGAATTGAGTCCATTAATGTTCATAGAAATAAGTTTTATTTCTCCGTCTTGTTCAATTTCATTTAGCGTTTCCTTTTTGGCAACCTCTTCCATGTTCGGATTGTGCTCTGGTCGTGACACCTTCCCTTTCATGTCTTTTTACTTTTACTTTTTCTCCTTTCTCCTTATCCAGTAATATATCCTCAGAGCTTTGCTCGTCCACACTAGATCTCTCTCCCATGTCTTTAAACTCCAAATCTGCCTCTTCTTTAAAATATTTTTCATAGAACTCTTTTGCCTCCTCTACTGAGCCTATACGAAATTTTTTGTCAGACAATGATATTAACAGGCCCTCAGGGATCAGCCACTTAAATATAATTTTTTGTCTTGTTAACTGTGCTGAGAGGAAATTGTAAGCTCTCCTTTTTTCTCTCACCCTTCTAGGAAGTTGTCGAAGTGTTATAATCTCCTTTCCCTGAACTGTAAGAGTATTTTCTCTGGCCAAGGTGTAAATCTCATCCCTAATATTTTTCTTGATGAATCTGATGTGGACTTCTCGAGGTAGCCTATTTCTGCGAGCATAGCTAGTATACATTCTAAAAACCTCGTCCATTTCTCCAATAATTTCATTTTGTGTCTTATATCCAAGGCTAGCGATTATCTCTGCCATTTTTAAGGGTAGGTTCTCGTCCTTCTCTTCAGTAACATTCTGGAATCTTAAGTAAAAAGAGGAGCGTTCTAACGCTAACTGAATAATAGCCAGCTCAAGGTCATTGTTAATTGTCTCCAGCCTCTTCTCCTGTCTTTCCATTTTCTGGTCTATTGCATCAGCTCTCCCTTCCACCTTTTTCAATCTCTGGTCGTTGTTGATAAGAACTTCTTGTATAGTTCCCATTTTTTATTCCATTGACCCCATTCTATCATCAACCCTTTTAATATTCTCCTTCATTTCTTCCATGTCCTCCCTGGCGCCCCCATGATGCTTATCCATAGTTTCCTGTAATTTAATTATCATTTCTTGCAGTCCCGTTAATGTGGACTGCATAGCTTGGGAGCTTGTGGGGGTGCTTGACTTGTCACTCATCATACTCTCAATAGAGCGTTGGCCAGGAATAGAGGTAGCTGGTTTTTTCCCTGTTTTCGGAAGTGTGGTAACAGTGCTTGTCATCTTTAAAGATTCCCACACTTTGTCCCAGATTCTCATATATTATTTTCAATTTCAATTAAAAAAGAGCTTACCTACTATAATAAGGTAGAAGTATAGTTAACAGATGTATCGTAAATATGGGCTAAAAGTTGGATCAGTTAATTAATACTAGTATTGTCACAATCCCCCTACTTTAAGTTTGTTTGCAATCTCACATTAATACCAAAGAGTTACTTTCTATATAACATCCGTTATTTGTCATGTACTAGTATCACAGAGTTACTATACTTTTACTCTAGACTGTTTATAATACGACCCTATTATTTCATATATTACAAATTATAGTCCAATGAATTCTTATCAAATAGTATATTCCGATTTCAAAGTATTTACCAATCTTCTATCTATTTCACAGTCTCTGTATTTTCTTCTCTCCTCTTCTCTGCTCTCCGTTTCCAAATATCAGCCTGTTTCAATCCATATAAACGTTTGTTTAATTTCCAATAACCTTTACCATTGTCATTTAATCCTGGTGGTTTTCTCATATATATTTCATGCTGTAGCTTTGAATGTACAGTAAATACGCTGTCTCTACATCTACATGATGTACCACACTTTTATTTCTAGCTGCCCACACTAACGCTGCCCTCAAAGTACTAGCCTTTAGACTAGGAGCGAAAACCTCATCGTAGTCTTTTGTACTCTGACCGAATCCTTGAGCAACAAGTCTTGCCTTATGGGTTATAGTGCCATCACTGGCTGTTTTTAATTTATAAACCCATTTGAAGCCAATAGCTTTTTCTCCTTGTGGTAAAACAACATCCTCATAAACATTAAGATCCTTTAAAGACTAAAAGTTCCTTACTCATTGTTTCTTTCCAAGCCTTCTGTTCTTTTTCTGGACATAATTTAATATCATCATAACTTGAAGGTTCTACACTTATTTCACAAGCAACATTAGCCTGATACCTATCAGGTGACCTTCTTACTCTAGTCCCTCTTCTAGGCAAAGGAATACTAGATGTAGCAATTTCCTCATCTTTCAATTCCAATTTTACCTCCCCTATCGGAGATCTTTCCTCATCTGATGAATCCTCATCTTCTGGTGATTCCTCATTTTCTATATTATTCTCCAAATACCTCTTAGGAGTCTCATGTTGGAACAATGGAGTTTCTATCACTATACTATCTTTACATCTATTTTCCTGTTCTAATTTACTCCATCCTACATGTTCCATAAACTTGGCACTTGCACTCTTATAAACATTTCTAGTGCCTTTGTCCCAAAATCTGTAAGCTTTATGATTCTTATCATATCCAACAAAATACATTAATTTTGCTCGATGTTGACCCTTCTTTCTAACTTGTGTTGGAATATGCACCCAAGCTGGTGCACCAAATACATGCAAATAATCCATTCAGGTTTTCTGCTATACCATCTAGTAAATGGAATCTCCCCTGTAGTAGCATTTACTGCATTGTTAAGTATATGGTTAGCGCACATAAGAGCCTCTCCCCACAACTGATCAGGCAGACCAGAATCATTCATCATTTTTTTTAATTGAAAAAGTTTTATTAGTACAAAGTACAAAAATTTTAAAATGCCCCCCCTTCCCCCCAACCCCCTCCCTCCCCTACCCCGACTTCCCAGAAAGAACACAGGATATAATCTTCAAATAACCATAAACTAAAATATGCTAACAAAACATAAATTCTATTATAAAAACCATTCTAAAATTCTAACCATATATCATTGTTAAACTATATATGTCTTCTTAATCTGATATTTTTTTTGAATATAATCAGTCCATCTACTCCATTCCAATATGTATCTTTCATTTGAGTGATCTTTTAAGTATGATGAAATTCTTGCCATTTCTGCCAGGTGTGTAACTTTTATTGTCCATTCCTCAATAGTAGGTATATCTTCTTTCTTCCAGTGTTGTGCTACCAACAATCTGGCAGCCGTTATCAAGTTCAAAATCAGTTTAGTCTCTATTACAGTACAGTCCATAATTATTCCCAGCAAGAAAAACTGTGGTGTAAACTTAATTTTTTTCTTCAAAATATTCTGAATAATCCACCATATTTTAATCCAAAAAGCCTTAATTTTCCTACAAGACCACCAAACATGAAAATAAGTTGCATCTTCACATTCACATCTCCAACATTTAGGTTGTAAATTTGGATACATACAAGCTAGTTTCTTTGGATCAAAATGCCATCTATAAAACATTTTATAAAAATTTTCTCTTAAATTTTGAGCTTGTGTAAATTTTACATTTCTAACCCATATATTCTCCCATGTTTCCATCATTATAGGTTCACCAATATTTTGCGCCCATTTAATCATACAATCCTTAACTAGCTCTGTTTCAGAATCTAATTCCACTAATACATTATATAATCTCTTTATATGCATTGGTCCTTTATTCTTTATTTGGTTTATCAGGTTATCATCTTGCTGTGAGATACCTGTTTTTGAATCCTCTTTCCATCTGGACTGCAGTTGCCCATATTGGAACCAAGACTTAATTGCTCCTTCTTCTTTTAATTGCTCCATTGATCCAGATCAGAGCCATCCCCACCCTGCTGGCCTTCCGGAAAGCAATAAAAACGTGGCTCTTCCGGCAGGCGGGGTGAAAGTGAGACCGAGCATATTATCTCTGGGTCTCCCCCCTTGTTATGAATGTTGGAGATTTTCTTTTTAATTTTTTTATATCTTTTTAACTGTGATGTTTTTATTGTAATAGATTTGGATATGTTGTGAGCCGCCCAGAGTCCCCCGGGAGTTGGGCGGCATACAAATCTATTAAATTAAATTAAATTAAATTAAATTAAATTAAATTAAATTAATTGTAACCTCATTCCTTCTTCGTAAAGAAGCTCTTTATATGTAATCTTATCTGACTTTTGCTCCATATTTATATTCTCTATCACGTGCCTGGGCACTGTCCATATAGGTAACTTATCATTTAGTTTACATTGATATTTCTTCCAGACGCGTAATAGAGCATTTCTTAATATGTGACTCTTAAAGGCTTTATCTACTTTTTAATTATACACTAAATAAGCGTGCCATCCATAAATCAAGCCATACCCTTCTATATTTAATATCCTCTCTTCCGTCAAGTTAATCCAGTCTGCAATTACTGAGAGGGTAGCTGCTTCATAATACAGTCTTAAATTAGGCATTTTTAATCCTCCCCTCTCACGTGAATCTTGCATTATTTTCTGATTTACTCTCGGTTTTTTCCCCGCCCAAATAAATTTATTAATACCCTTTTGCCACTCTTTCAAATTATCATCTTTTTTAAGTATAGGAATTGTTTGAAAAAGAAATAAAAACCTTGGTAAAACATTCATTTTTACTACAGCTATCCTGCCAAGCAAGGACAACTGTAGTTTTTTCCAATTTTCCAAATCTTTCTGTATTTTTTGCCATAATAATTCATAATTATGTTGATATAATTTCGTATTTGTTGACATAATATTAACCCCCAAATATTTAACTTTTTTAACTATTTCAAATCCCGTAACCCTTTCTATTTCTTCCTCTTGACTTCTGGTCATATTTTTAGCTATTATTTTGGTTTTATCTACATTTATTTTAAGACCAGATACTTGCCCATAAGAATCAATAATTTCCATCAAACCTGTAATTGATTGATGTGGCTGAGTTACAGTGACTACTAAATCATCCGCAAACGCTCGTAATTTGTATTCTTCTTCTCTTATTTTGATACCTTTAACTATCTCGGATTCCCTTATTTTACTAAGTAAAATCTCCATAGACAAAATAAACAAAAGTGGTGATAAGGGACATCCTTGTCTCGTTCCTTTCTCTATATTAAAATTGTCTGTTAGTCCACCATTAACTATTATTTGAGCTGTTTGTTTTTGATATATTGCCTTAATAGATTGTATAAAGTGTTCTCCAAGCTGCATCTTTTCTATTAGTTTTGATAAAAATTTCCAATTCAATCTATCAAAAGCTTTCTCAGCATCCAAGAATACCAATACAGCAGATACCTGGTTATTCCTCCCCAAATACTCTAATAAATTAATTATTTGTCGTACATTACTCTTCATTTGTCTACCTTCTATAAAACCAGTTTGATCTTGGTGGATCAGTTGTTGCATAAGTATCATTAATCTATTAGCTAATATTTTGGCAAATATTTTGTAATCTATATTTAACAATGAAATTGGCCTATAGTTTTTAGGGTCTGTATGGTCTTGATTCTCTTTCGGGATCAAAGAGATAAAAGCAGTTTTCCAAGTTGGGGGTACTTCTCCACCTTTTTTTTTTTAATTCAAAAAGTTTTATTAGTACAAAGTACAAGCATTTTTCTCTTTTCTCCCCCCCCTTTCCCCCTAACCCCAACCCTCCCCCCTCCCCCTCCTCCCCATCCCTTCCCCTCCCTGGACTTCCCAGAACATACACAGGGTATAATATAGTTTACACAAATGCAAAACTAAAATATGCTAACAAATTATTAACTTCCAAATATCAAAAACTCTTAACTCCTTATACAGTAAATTAAACAAAAAATTAAGTTGAAATATGTCCTTCCTCATCTATTTTAGTCCATTCATCTTCTCCTTTATCAGGAATATCATTTAAATAATCTTTAACATGTTCTAAAATTTTTGCCCTTTACAATATTAATTTTAAATAAGTCTTCCTCTTACAGTTTTATGCCACCAACACCTGGCAGCAATTATTAAATTCCAAACCAACTTAACCAAATCTAAAAATATTTAACAACATCACATTCATTTGATCTCTATTACATTAGATTACAACCTATACTTATTTCCACCTCTAATATAATTTTAATCTTATTCTCTACCAATTTAATCTCTATTACATTAACTATCTTCTATTCTTATTCCCCAAACTGTAAAATTAATTTAATCTTATTATTTAAACCAATTTAATCTCTATTACATTACTTTACCTTCTATAATTATTCCCCATAAGTAATCTTGTAATCTAATTTCTGTAAACTTAAACAGCCTCATATATACATTTAAACTTTATTCTTATTTCTTTTACATTATCCTACTATTAGTAAAACGTCAATTCTCAATTCTTCTCCCCTTAAATATTTCTTTAAGTTGGCATCTGAAGATATGTTTATCCATTCTTGCTTCATTTGGAGAAGTTGAGGACTGAAATTGGTAATTTGAATCTTCTTCGCTTTCAACCTTTACTTCACTAATCTGTCTTAAATCCTTTGTATCTTCTTGACTTTTCAGAGTTCCTTTCTGTTGTGAAAACCACCAGTATTCCTCTCCCTCTTCTTTAATTTCCTCATATCTTTTGTCTTCTTCACTTTCAATCTTTACCTCTTTAACTTGTCTTGGGTCCTTTGGTTCTTCTTGACTTTTCAGGATTCCTTTCTGTTCCTCATTTCTTTTGTCTTCTGGTGACTTTGGTCTCTCAACCTTTAACACGTTGGCAAAAAAATCTTTTGCTTCACAGATCGTAATAAGTCTGTATCTTTTCCCCCTAAAGGTAACAGATAGTCCAGCCGGGATTTCCCATTTATATCGTATCTGTTGCTTTTTTAATTCTGCCACCAGAAAAGTATAACCTTTACGTGCTTTTAATATTTTTGGAGGAATTTCCTTAAACGTCAGAACCTCTTGTTCTTCGACCTTAAGATTGTTTTTATAAGTCGCCTGTAAGATTCGATTTTGCAGTGTCCTTGTGGTAAAATATACTACAATGTCTCTTGGTAAATGATTTTTTCTGGCAAACCAAGAATTAGCCCGGAATACTTTTTCAATCTGCCATTCCAATTCAACTTTTCTTTCCCCCAAGAGCTTCACCAATGCATCCAGGATCTTTTCCTTTAAATTTTCTTTATTATTTTCTTTTGCCCCCCGTAGCCGTAAGGCAAATTCCATGTCTTTATATTGAAACATCGTTAATTCTGCCTCAGTTCCATCAATTTTATTCTGGATCTCAGTTACTTTTTCAACCAAAGTCCCAGTAGACTGTTTAATTTGAGTCACGTCCTGTCCCAATAAGTCCATATTAACTGCCAAGGCTTTAAATACAGATTCCACATTGTCTCTGGTTTGTTGAGTCTGAGAAACAAACTCCTCTGAGACAGCTTGTATTTTTTCATTAATTTCAGTAATTTTTCCATTAATTTCAGTAATTTTTTTGTTAACTACTAAAACAATTTCTTTCTGCATATCTTTCATAATTTGCTGCCATTTTTCCAATGTAAGAGGCTGTGTTGGGGGGGCAAAGTCATGCAAATTAACAATATTTGTGGGAAGATTTTCAATTTTTCCTATTCCTTTAAAAGAAGCATTCTTTGCCAGTTTTAAAGACATCTTCAATTTGTATTAATTCTGTATAGCCAAAAAACAAAGTTCATCCAAGAAGAGAGCAAAAAACAAGAGGAGTTCTCACCAACATCTGTTAACAATCAGAACTCTCATTAGCTTCAGTAGCTTTTGCTTTCTCCACGCCTTTCAAATTCCAAGCGCCATCTTTAGCTACTTTGTTGCTTCCCAAATAATCCAAAAAGCAACACCGGAGTTAGGTAAAAATACTTGCTTTTAGATTCTCCTGGTATGTTCCATCTGCTGCATTGTTTAGAGTAATAAAGTAATAAAACCATTTGCTACCAGCAGAGATGGTCGCGGCTTCTTGCTCCACTAAAAGTTAGCAGAGGCATTCCAGGTCCGGAGCTGTGACAGGCTTCAAGGGAGCCCTCGCCCTTCGCACCCCAGAGCTTCTTCTGGGGTGTTAGGGGGGGCTCTACCTCTGCCCATCTGCTCTTCTCCCCTCCCTTTGCCCGGGACAGGAGTTTCCAAGCCACCAGACAGCTGATGTGGCTTATCTGGCAGCTTTTACGGAGCCTGGAGTGGAGCGCCCATAAAGAGCGTCCAGCGAAGCTCGCGGTGCCACCGGAAGGCCGGTACTTCTCCACCTTGTTGTATATTATTAAATAATGCCTTCAGAGGCTCCACCATTTCATCCTGTAAATATTTATAATAAACAGCTGTTAAACCATCTGTACCTGGAGCCTTGCCCAATTTTAGCTGTTTAATAACCGCCAAAATTTCCTCTGAGGTTATCAGTTGGTTTAAAATTTCAGTCTGCTCCATGGAAGCTATATGTATATGCCCATTTTGTAAATATCTATCTATATCTTCCTCTTTAATCTTCTCCCCCTTATACAACCCTGAATAAAACTCTAAAAAAGACTTTTTAATCATTTCGCATTCAAAAACTTCTTACCCTTTGTACTTAATTTTATCTACTATTCTTGATTTCTGTTTTTTCCTTAACATGTAAGCCAACCACCTGCCTGGTTTATTTGCATTGCAAAAAGTATTATGTTTGGCATATTGTAAATTAGTTGCTACTTGGTCTGCCATTAACATATTAAATTGGGCTTTTAATAAATTAATTGTTTCTTTAATTTTCTTATCTGTTGGTTTAGAAATTAGAGCCCTCTCTTGTTTCTTAATTTCTTCCTCCAATCCTTTTCTTTTAAATTCCTTCTTCCTTCTATATTTATTATTCAAATATATTAAAACACCTCTCATATAAGCCTTACTTGCATCCCAGACCATCTGAATTGATGTACCTTTCTGCATATTCATAACAAAGAATTCCTTCATAAATTTTTTACATTCTTTTACATTATCCTCATATCTAAACAAGTTATCATTTAACCTCCAAGATTTTCTGGAACCATAACCAAATTCCATTTCCAGCCAGACAGGGCTATGGTCAGACAATGCCTTCATGCAAATTTTCGTTTTCTTCACCCTAGAAAAAAGATCGTTAGTAATTAAAATAAAATCAATCCTGGAAAATGATTGGTGTCTGTCTGAATAAAAAGTAAAGTCCTTTTCTGCAGGGTTTCTTTCACGCCATATATCTCTCAAATCCCAATCTTCCATCAACTCAAAAAAAAGATTTAGGCAGTTTTGCTCTTGAAAAGATGTTTTGCTTAAGACCCTTCTTGTCTTTCTTAATGTCCAAAACGCCATTCCAATCCCCTAAAAGAATACAAGTTTTGTAGTCCCAGTGTATAAGCTTTGAATGCAAAAGATCATAAAATCTTTCTTGTTGTTGATTTGGGGCATATAAACCAATCACTAGTATTTTCTGTCCCTTTATTAAACGTTCAATTGCTAAAAATCTTCCTTGATCATCTGCTTCTATTAACTTTGCAATCAAGTCTTTTTTCACATATATAACAATGCCATTTTTCTTTTCTGGAGCCGTAGCAACAAAATGTGTACCTAATCTTGTATTCATCAGATATTTTTGATCTTGAGTCCTTATGTGAGTCTCCTGTAAACATATCAAGTCATTGTTAAATTGTTTTAAGTAATGAAATATTTTCCTCCTTTTCTGTAGAGAATTCAAACCATTGACATTCCAGGTAAGAAATTTAGTTCCCATCTCTGGGCTTCTGAAGCGTATGGAGCACACCTTGAAGATCTACCTTAGATTTTTCTTTTGGTCTCGCTCCTCCCACCACTTCCGATTTAGGAATATCTTGGAGTGCCGCCTGTTGTCTTTGTTGTCTCAATTCTTGTCTCCGTTTGGCAGCTCTGGTCTGTCTTTGTTCTTTAATCATTTCCTGTCTGTTGAGTTCTAGATTTTGTTCCATTTCGATAGCCAATGACGCAGCTCCTTCTTGTACCACTTTCAACAATTCTTCTCTTTCTTGTTGTTGTTTCCCTTCCGAGGGTCTAGATGTGCCGGCCACTAAAACATCTTCATAAAAATCTCTGGCTTTCTGAACTGTATTAAGTCGATATCTCACTCCCATAAACGTAACCACCAATCCACTTGGTATTTCCCACCTGTATTGTACTTGTTGTCTTCTCAGTTCTTCCACCAGGAAGGTGTATTCCTTCCTGGCTTTCAACATCTTGGGAGGAATTTCCTTCATTGTCATCACTTCTTGTCCTTCCACTTGGAGTTTGTTTACAAATGTTGCTTGTAGAATATCATTACATAGTGTTCTAGTAGTAAAATAGATGACAATATCTCTTGGTAGATTTTTGTTTCTCGCCACCCATGAGTTAACACGATAGATTTTGTCTATCTGCCATGCCAAATCCTCCTTCTTCACTCCAAGTGCTAACTCAAATGCTTCCAACATAATTTCCTTCAAGTCCTCCTGCTTATTCTCTTTAACTCCTCGGACCCTTATTGCAAACTCCATGCATCTGTATTGCATAATTATTATTTCTGCCTCCTCCCTCTCAATTTTATTTTCTGCTTCACCAACCCTGGCTCCCAATCATTGTTCTTATCATAGCTGTAACGTTTGCCCTCGTCTTTCAATGTATGAATTATGTTCAGGCCGATAAGGAGATGAACGCCTGTGTTCTATTCCAGCTCTTACTGACATATTAACAAACTTACTATTAGTGAATTCCATTCCGTTATCTGTTACAACACTTACTAACTTATTCTTTTGTTTTCTCTCCACAAATCTCAACCAATTTGAGAAATTTTGATAAGTTTCTGTCTTAGATTTCATTAAGTAGCAAAAACCATATCGAGAATAATGATCTACAATACTAAGAATATAGCAAGCTCCACCCATACTTGGTTTATTTCGTCCAATTAGATCTACAAACACTACATCTAATGGTGCTGTAGTTTTGAAACCATTATATCTATTAGCAGGAGTAACTTTACTTTTCTCCTGATTACAGGCATTGCAATTAAGATACTTAGAACATGGTTGTAGTTTAATACCATTAGCCAACTCCACAGTTTTCTTCAACAATTTAAAATTCAAATGCCCCATTCTTCTATGAAGTAAGTGAATACAGTTGTTATGCGGTTGTTTGTTCTCAAAAACTGAATTAGCTTTTTCTACTGGATTTTCATGCAGCAAAAATAAACCATTTTCTAATTTAGCTATAACATTGTTACCTTCTTTTTGGATTTGACATTTATCATCCATAAATGTTACAGTATATCCTGCTTTAACTACTACTTTCACAGATAATAGATTATAAACCAGTCTTGGCATATATAACATTGGCAGTTTTTCATTAATTCCTAAACAATATGCATTTCCTAATCCATTAGCTTTCATCTTCCAACCATTTGCTAACGCAACATGTTGACTACTTTTCTCCATCTTTACAAACTTTTCCTTATTGTAAAGGAGTAGTAATAGTGGTTTGTTGCTAGTAAAAAGATATTGCTCCACTCCTCCTCTACAGGGAGGCAGGACCAATTAAGTGGTTCCACCCCAGGCACCTAATGGAACCAGAAGGATTCCAGAGGGAACTTGGGGAGATACCTGAATCCCTAGTACACAATTCATCTGGGTCAAGGTGGCTGCCTGGAACAGGGCAGCATCAGGGGCGTTAGATCGGATTGCACCTTTGCGACCTCTCCATGGCAGTGGATCCCGGTAGGCTCCCTGGTTTACTGAGGAGCTCCGGGAGATGAAACGCCACAAGAGACGTCTAGAGAGACGCTGGAGAGCCAGTAAAGCTGAATCTGATCGAACACTACTAAGAACCTGTTGTGGCCAGGTCGAGTCCAGTGCAATTAGCAGCCGATCCCGAGGATTCAGAGGTAGTGAGGGTGCAGTACAGAAGTTCCTGGCACCAGAGATGGAGAGTGAAGAGGACGTGGGGTCAGAGGCTGGTGAACAATTAGAACCTGATGCATCTCCTGAGATTAGTGACTCAGGAGAAGAGGAGGAGGCTCTTCTGGAAGCCAGAGCACACAGGTTCTCAAAGAGACATGAGTGGCTAATCAGGAGGAGGCTTCCTCATGAGTAGTAATGCAGGGCTTGACCACGCCCTGAGGGTATTTAAGGGTCTGTCACGAGGGGCTTCGTTGCAGAGAACAAATCCGTTCTGTGGTTTCAGCATTTTGCTCTTGTATCTACGGCTCGGATTATCAACAGTTAACATTTTTCCTGTGATTAATGAGAGTTTGGATTTCCGCCAAAACCTCTGTGAGTTGAGATAACGCTCATTAATTGCTCTCTGGAACTCTAGCCAAATACTGAGAAGACTTTGTAAATAACTGATATTCTTTTCTTTTTTTTTTATAAAATAATCTTTATTAATTATATAAAAAAGACAAACAAACATCCAAACAAACATAAAAACGTGTATAAACATATGTATATATAATTAGAGTAAGAAATATCTTTGAATATAGAAAACATTGAACATTGAACATACATGTCAACCATCTCGTCGACGCTATCCTTTTACAGCCTAGTGATACAAAAAATATTTACATCATTATCTTTCTTATATCTTCCAATATTTCCCTTATTCTTTTCTGTTATTATATTATGTTCAGTCTATTATCATTACAATAAAACAATTTTCCCATTTTCAACAATGGTTCTTTTGTTCAGCTTGATTAATATTTTATAACCTTGTAAAATTGTATACATTCTGATATTTTGTTCCGGTCTTTGCGAAAAAGTAGACATTTGTTATTATTTATACTGTCTGAGATCATAACTCATAATGTGTCTAAGATCATGACATATAGTTATAGCAATTTTTGATATTTATTTTGGTTAAGCCAGTTATACCACCACTGATATTCTTTTCAAAAGACTCAACTCTGGCTAAGAATTTATTTGCAGTAAAAGAGTATTGTTCCCAATTACTTCTCGTGCATCTTATTTTGGGGGCATACCCATGGGGACAGAACAGTTTGTTCTCTGCCACACACAACCACCCTCACCAGGAACATGGACTGTGGGATTAATTTGGGAACAAAGTGCTTTACTTCAGTCTGTATAATGGTTACCTCATTAACTATTAGGCACTAACCAAGACAGGAAAGCAGGATGTGACTCACCTCATCTGAAATCTCCTGACCCCAGTGCCTACATGACCTGAAAGCCTACGTGACATTATGCATAAGTTACCTGAAGGATGTGTACTCAGGAGTAGACTAACAATATGACCATATATGGTATATACCCACCCCTTACTAACTTTGTCATAAGAATGTAACTGGATATGAACTGAATTGTAATAAAAGAGGGTTACACAGAAAATTCTGTGCTCCCATCCCGAGATACCTGCCTGCGTGTCTCATTTCTCATGGGAGACCACCACATTTGGTGACCCCCAGGCGTGATTCCACATGGGAATACGTCCCTACTAACCCTCTACTTATCACCTGGAATAGGCACGGTGCACCCGACGACGTCGCTGGCGACTGACTCCTTCTCGTAAGTATGGGGGGTGGAACGTCTGCAGCTCAAAACGCACACGTGGAAGAGCTGAGACAATTGGGCAGGAAAAAATACCTTTCTCCTCAAGAACAAAAATTTACCCCATCCTTTTCTAAAAGTGAGGCTGTTAAATTACTTGCCTATGTGTGGGCTCAATGTCCGTCCTATCCAGAGGGTGGATCTCTAAAAACGGAGACGTGGAAGAAAATTGGTGCCATCTTCCACCAACCGCCTGACATTTTGTGCCTTTGGGAAAAAGCTTATACTATGATTCAGACTCATGCTGACCCGCCTCACCAGCTTTTATTAGATCCCCCACCTTATCAGACTCCCTCGGTCATGGTGACTACCCCATTACCTTCAGTCGTGTGTCCTTTTTCACCCACAGCTCCCGAAGCCCCTGTTTTTTTTGCTTCCAACCCTGCTCCTGTTTTGCAATCTGGCCTTATTCGCGGGGCATACCAAAAGGCTTTAAAATCCGGCACTTTGGATGCTGCTGCTTTCTTATCTATTGTTCCTCCACAGGAGGCATTCAGTGTAGTCAGGGCAGAATTTAAGGAAGAACAGCAAAAAGGAATAAAACTTGCAAAGGGTCTCCAAGTTTCATCTCATGAGTCTTTTCCAGTAGTAAAAAATACTGGTCTGATTCAAAAAATGCAAGAAGAAAGATTAGAAAAGAATCATGAAATTGTTCAAATGCTTGCTGATTGTCCAGTTAATGTAGATGTTAAAATTGTCTTTCCTGCACCAAATTTGCAAGTTTTTTCTGAATGTGCCTTTGAGGATTTTCAGAAAGCTGATAAGCCGGCACACACCTTTTCAAGCATTCAACTGAAACCCAATCAAGCATACACTGATTGCGTTAAAAAAGCTGCTTCTGAATGCAGAAAAATCTTAGCATTAGGAAAAAATCCTGAAATGGCTGAAATGGTTAAAATTTGGAAAGATATACGTTCTTCTAGCCATCAAAATAATCTGTTAATTGCAGCCATGAGACAAAGTAACAAAGCCCAAGGAAATTGGTACAACCAGGAATGTTTTAAGGAAAAGTGCAGAGCTCCTGGCAGAGCTGTTGATTCTCATAGAGGTTTCATGCTTGGAATAACTTAAATTGGATGTTTTATCAGTATAGTCTTCTCTCCTATGGATTAAATGTTGCACCAGAGAGAAAAAATTTAGCTACAAGAAAATGTTTGTATCTAGGACATAAGATGTCTTGATCTTATGCTGCATCAGTTATCCCACAATTATTATTTTAATTCAGTTACAATTGTTGGGAACTATTAATTGGGTAGTCCTCTTTCTTTAAATTATCCACTTCTTTGTTAAGTTCATTATTTACATTATTAACTAAAGTTAAACATTCTATGATCTAATCTCATCCCTCAGAAAGCTAGTCAAAGTTTAAAATGCTATTGCAGCTGATGGGATTACATTCAATTACCTATTAACTTTGCTTCCTTTTGCAACAGTAATTTTACTTCTGTTTGCAGATTTTAATATTTTGTGATTTTTCCATGAAATTATGTTCCTTTATTTTTCTTCATAAATATTTTCATAGATATTTTCCAAAATGCAAGGTTTTACACAACACTGTGTGGTGTTGTAGGTGCTGTGTTTGCCAGCACCTACTGGAAGTATTGGCTGTGTTGTCCTTGCAATAAATTTATTTTGTAGGATATTTATCCAATGTTTTTCATCAGAGTTTGTTAGGATATTTTTAAAATCATTTTTTCCTATTTCTAAATTTAAATTTGAATTTGAATTTTAGAGAGTTTTTGTCTTTTCAAATAGCCATAGAGTGGAATAGAATAACAGAGTTGGAAGGAACCTTAAAGGTCTTCTAGTCCAACCCCCTGCCTAGACAGGAAAGCCTAAATTCATTCAGACAAATGGTTGTCTTCTTAAAAATTTTCAGTGTTGGAGCATTCACACCTTCTGAAGACAAACTTTTTCACTGATTGATTGTTTTAACTGTGAGGAAATTTCTCTTTAGTTTTAAGTTGCTTCTCTCCTTGATTAGTTTCCACCCATTGCTTCTACCCTCAGATGCTTTGGGGAATAGTTTGTCTCTCTTTTTTTATAGCAACTCCAGAGATATTGGAAAACTGCTATCATGTGTCCCCTAGTCCTTATTTTCATTGAACTGGATATGCCCAGTTCCTGCAACCATTCTTCATATGTTTTAGCCTCCAGTTCCCTAATTATCTTTGTTGCTCTTCTCTGCATTCTTTCTAGTTTCTCAACATTTTTTTCTTTTTGCATCGTAGCAATCGAAAGTGGTATTGATACTTCACATGATCTTGGTTTTGTCCCTCTGTAAATGCAGCCTAGAACTGTGTTAATTTCTTGGCAGCTGCTGCACACAGCTGGCTTATATTTAAATGATTGTCCACTAGAACGCCAAGTTCCATCTCACAGTTACTACTGTTGAGCACGATACCACATATACTGTACCTGTGCATTTTGTTTTTCTTGCCTAAATATACAACTTTACCTTTTTTCACTATTGAATTTTATTTTGATTAAAAAGCTTCAGATTGTGTAGGGAAATTTACTTTTAATCTTCCTAGAGATCTTTGTCTTACTTTAACTGTTTCTGCACCTTTGCAATTATTTCTGATTTTCATAATGTCTGTAACTTAGTTCATGATTCTCCCTGGAAGTTTACTTAGCATCTGGGATTAATGCTAATCTTATAGATGTTTACTAGGTTTTTCCATTCCTCTCGGACTCAAGTTTCCCCATCTTTTGATGATAATCTTCTCAGCTTATTTTTTAACCTTACAATCTCTCCTTCATGATAGGACTTTGTCTTTTTTTCTGGCCCATATCAGAAGTCACCAACCATTTCCTGGTATTATCCAGGAGGGGAATTCTCGGGCAGATGCTGCTGCTGCTGCTGCCCTTCTTGCCCCCCCCCGATCTTTCTATTCTTTCTTTGTCACTCATTACTCCGTGGACTAGCCACTATTATTTTCATCAAAACCGAAAGGCTTTGATGAAACAATTTTCTCTTTCTGCAGCGGAGGCTTCCGCTATTATTCAGCAATGTCCTACTTGCAATTTGCAAGCTCACTCTGTCCCCCTTGGGGTTAATCCCCGGGGTACGGAGAGTTGTCAATTATGGCAAATGGATGTCACCTTGTATCCATCATTTGCTCCTTGGAAATATATTTATGTTTCCATTGATACATCCTCAGGGTTTATTATGGCTTCCCCACAGAGGGGTGTAGCCACTACCCATGTTATTAATCATTGTATTCGGACTTTCTGTATTCTAGGCAATCCCAAACAATAAAAACAGAAAGGGGAAAATCACCCCGGCTTGCCTGGAATACAAAATACCTTGAACCTTGTCTTGTTTACCCTCAATTTTCTCAATGTTTCTGGCACCCCTGATTCAACCGCCGCAAGTTGGCAAAATTTCTGCTTCTCCTATAGACTCCCCACGACCGCAAGTCTATTATCGCCGCCTTCCTGATCCTACGTGGAAAGGCCCGGCCTCCCTTGTCACTTGGGGTCGAGGCTACGCTGCTGTCAATGACAATGGCAATATCATCTGGACTCCTGCTCGCTGCGTTCGCCCTTATTTTGTCACCCCATCAACACGTTAAGACCAGTGATCCAGGGGCCTGGGAAACCAATGCGTTTGTAAGAGACTTGAATAAGGCGGCTCAGCTGTTGAATAAAATTGATTGTTGGATTTGTATGCACATTCCATCAGACAGCAAGTCAGGACTGGCACTTCATGCTGTACCTTTTAATGAATCTGGGTGGAAGCAGAAATGGAATTCCACTCCAGTCATGCTGGACTTTACATATGCAGTTTCTACCAGAATTTTAGAACCTGCTCGCTTTTGTTTTCAAAGCACAGGCTTGTTAGCCAATGCCTTGGAAATGGGCAATTACACTAATTGCCAACAAACCATTGTATGGGATTCAGCAAAACGGTGTGCACATATAAAACGCAATCTTACAACTGCAAACGGTATCAGCACGTCTAATCAGTGGACAAACGTTTCCACGTATGCAGCATGTTCAGACATGGAGACTATGATTATGTTTGCTAATTCTTCTGATTCAGGACATTATGAGCTAACACAATTTTGGCTTCTTTGTGGCCGGCGAACCTATCGGCTGGTCCCAAGGGATTGGAAGGGTATTTGTACCCTGGGTGGGTCTCTTGGTGCCTGCTACTTACCCTGTTTCAACATTACCAACAGGTCGTTTGCGGAACAAAAGAGCTGGCATTGAAGATCAACCCTTAACCTTGGGGGGGTTCCCTGACTACTCAAAAATCTCGGGGAATTCTCCCTAATCTTGGGGTTGCGATGAATTATAGAGACTTACATTTACTCAATATCTGGACTGTGGTTATGTTTAATGACACTATTAAAGCTATGAAATTCATTAACAAAGAATTAGGAGAAATTCGAGAGGTGGTCTTATAGAATAGATATGCTTTAGATATTGTATTGGCTGCTAAAGGATGTGTTTGTGTTTTAATTCATTCACATTGTTGTGTTTATGTATCTGATTATAAATATAACATCACACATACAATTGAGCATATGGAGAACATGGTCAACCCCCTGGTCGGAGACGGAAGTGGCATCATTGACATTTGGGATGCCTTATGGTCCTGGCTACCTGATGGGAGTTGGCTGAGGTCACTCATACCAACAGTTTTACTTATTGTGGTATTATTAATATTGTTGTGTTGTTGTATTCAATGCCTCCCCTCTCTCCTGCAGATGTGCAAAAACTTGCTTTTCTCCAACAGGAAGGACGTTCTAATCAGCGAAACCAAAGCCCTTCTGGAATTGGAGGATGGACCGCTTGATAAAACAAAAAAGGGGGAGATGTGGGATTAATTTGGGAACAAAGTGCTTTACTTCAGTCTGTATAATGGTTACCTCATTAACTATTAGGCACTAACCAAGACAGGAAAGCAGGATGTGACTCACCTCATCTGAAATCTCCTGACCCCAGTGCCTACGTGATCTGAAAGCCTACGTGACATTATGCATAAGTTACCTGAAGGATGTGTACTCAGGAGTAGACTAACAATATGACCATATATGGTATATACCCACCCCTTACTAACTTTGTCATAAGAATGTAACTGGATATGAACTGAATTGTAATAAAAGAGGGTTACACAGAAAATTCTGTGCTCCCATCCCGAGATACCTGCCTGCGTGTCTCATTTCTCATGGGAGACCACCACAATGGACCAGCTTCGGCAGGAGAACGCTCAACTGCAGCAGCAGGTAGCAGTACTTACAGCCCAGGTGGCTCAGCTCCAGGCTGAAATGGCCCTGCCAGTTCCCGTTCCTGCTCTGATAAGACGCTGCCCGGTTGCTGTGCCGGATAAGTTTAATGGGGACGAATCCATGTTCCCGGTCTTCTTGGGACAGTGCCAGCTGTTTATGGCCATGCGCCAGGAGGACTTTCCCAATGATAGAGACAAAGTGGGATTTATCATTAGTTTGTTATCTGGCTCAGCAGCTCGATGGGCCACACCGTTGTTAACTCATAACAGCCCTCTCCTCCAGAATTATCAGGAGTTTTGTTGACATCTGGGGGAGATGTTCGGGGATCCCATCAAGGCCCAAATGGCCTCTCTGTTTGCAGGACGAGCTGGCCAGGGTAGACATTCCTCCCACTTTGACGGAGATGGTGTGACTGTGTCTGCGGATAGATGCTAGATTGCAGTGCAGAAATTCTCGGCGTGCTGCTCGGACAACTCCTGGCTCTTCTATGGATTGGCAGGCCTCCGCTCTACCACGTGTCAACCAGCCCCCTCCTGTGCCTTCAGTCGGCCATCCAGCCTTGAGACCATGTGCAGAGCCGACGGACATTGGCGCAGCCCGGCCTCGATTGACTGGTGAGGAAAAAAACAGACGCCGGGCAGGGGGGTTATGTTTATATTGTGGGCAGCCGGGGCATTTTGCCGTTTCGTGCCCCAAGAAAGGTCGTGGCGCATCGGTGCCTGCTCCTGCAACCCAGACCCAACCCAGCTTATTGGGAAACGGCCGGAGCCCGGTTTAGTGACCACACTGGGCCGGGCCAGTACTAAAAAGAAATTGCGGCCTGCGGAAGTAGACTCTGGACCCCCGCGGCATTTGATTCTGGACACTCAACTCTTTGTCGACGAACGGGTGGAGGGGGTGCAAGCGGACGCTTTAGTGGATTCAAGAGCAACCACAAACTTTATGGATGAGGCGTTTGCTAGTCTTTGTGGTGTTCGCTTGTGCTCCGTGGACCCTCCTCTGGTAGTAGTGACACTCCTCTGGTAGTAATGACAATCGATGGCCAGGTGCTGTTGTCCGGGCCGATCAAGGCCATTACGCAACCCGTGCGATTGTTGATAGGACAGCATGAGGAGGCCATTCAGTTCTACATCACAGCAGGTCTCCATTTGCCATTGGTGCTAGGTCTGGCGTGGCTGAGGGCCCATGACCCTCATATAGTATGGTCCCAGAACTTTATTTCCTTCAATAGCCTGCAGTGCATGGACCATATGCACCAGACCTGCGCAGACGCTGGGCAGGGACCCCTCGATGTGACGCTGCCGGAGGACTTATCGGATTTCACCGATGTGTTTAGTGAGACGGAGGCGGATCAGTTAAAACCGCATCGGTCCTATGATTGTCCGATTGATCTGATTCCTAATGCGCCACTTCCCGTTGGGCATATCTATTCTATGTCTGAACCGGAGTTGGCGGCATTAAAGGACTTTGTTGATAAGAACTTGGTCCGCGGTTTCATCCGGCCCTCGCAGTCACCCCTGTCCGCCCCAGTTCTTTTTGTAAAGAAAAAAATGGGAGACTTGCGCCTCTGTTGCGATTACCGGAAGCTCAACACCATAACAGTGTGCAACAGATACCCTTTGCCACTCATCCTGATGGAGAGGCTTCGGTCGGTGACCATCTTTACCAAGCTGGATCTGCGAGGCACCTACAATCTGGTAAGGATACAAGAGGGGGATGAATGGAAGACGGCTTTTGGTACACGGTATGGACACTTCGAATACACCGTCATGCCATTCGGTTTGACCAATGCTCCGGCAGTGTTCCAGCATTTGATAAATGACATCTTTAGGGACCTGCTGGATCAGTTCGTCGCTTTGTATTTAGACGACATCTTGATTTACTCCTCCTTTCGGAAATGCCACAACCAACATCTGCGGCAAGTGTTGCAATGCCTGCGGGAGCACCATCTATTTGCTAAATTGGAGAAATGTCAGTTTTATAAACTGTATCAAAGCATCTGTATCAAAATATTCAGATGTTTAATGAAGAAAAATAATTAAAAAAAAAAAAACTAACATTGAGTTTCTCGGTCACTGCATTTCTCCTCAAGGCATAGCCATGGATCCTGGCAAAATTGAGGCTCTTAGAACATGGCAGCCTCCTCGCAAAGTCAAAGATGTCCAGCGTCTCCTCGGATTTGTCAATTATTATAGGACATTTATCCCCGGATTTGCCACCTTGACCGTGCCCCTTACCCGTCTACTCCAGAAGAAAGTCGTGTTTCGGTGGGGTGACCCAGAACAGCAGGTGTTCCGGGCCTTAAAGGAGGCTTTCATGCAGGAGCCTACACTCAAACATCCGGATCCCAACCGACCATTCGTGGTGGAGGCGGACGCTTCAGATATCTCAGTCGGAGCCGTGTTGTTACAGACCCGAGAAGATGGCGGTCAGTAATTCCCATGCGCCTACTACTCTCGGAAACTTAACCCTTCCAAAAGAAACTATACCATCTGGGAGAAAGAACTGCTGGCCATCAAAGCTGCCTTTGAGACGTGGCAACATCATTTGGAAGGGGCTCAGCACCAAATCGAGGTCCGTACCGACCACAAGAATTTAGAATTCCTGAAAACGGCGAGAAAATTGAACCAGCGACAGATCCGCTGGCCATTTTTCTTCACCCGGTTTCACTTCCGGATTACCTATATCCCAAGTGGCCAGAACCTCCAAGTGGATGCATTATCCCGCAAGCCCGAGTATGCCCGCATCATGGAACCGCTGCCGCCTCGGACCATTCTCCCCGTTGAGTCGCTCGCGGTTGTCCAGACTCCCGTACATCTTCGGGGACCAATTTGGGAGGCGCAGCGGCAAGACGGATTCGTAGAGCAGCGGAGGCGGGAGATAGGACCGGAGTCCCCGTGGACTTATGCCGAAGACCTGCTCCATTTCAGAAACAAACTCTACGTTCCAGCCGGACCGCTCCGAGGGTTGATCCTGAATCAATGCCACGATAACCCTGCGGCGGGACACTTTGGAATCTTTAAAACCCTGCATTTAATATCCCGGACATTTGGTGGCCTCTCCCGAGGCATGACGTTCATGCATACGTCACTTCTTGTGATCGTTGTTGGGAGGCCAAACCAGCCACAGGAGCGCCCCCGGGTTTACTGCAGCCCTTGCCCACGCCCGAGAGACCCTGGGGAGCTGTCTCCATGGACTTTTTGACACATTTGCCCCCGTCTGCCGGTTTCACCACGGTGTTGGTGGTCGTGGACATGTTAACCAAAATGGTGCATTTTATCCCCTGTAAAGGACTATCCACAGCACGCGCTACGGCGCGTATGTTCATTCACCATGTTTTCCGTCTGCATGGTTTACCAGATCGTGTCGTGTCGGACCGAGGGGTGCAGTTCACCACACACTTTTGGAAGGAGATGATGACAGCGCTCGAGGTCCAGGTTTGTCTGTCCTCCTCCCATCATCCGGAAACCGATGGGGGTACGGAGAAAGTCATTGGCATCCTGGAACAATATCTGCGGTGCTTTGTGAATCTGCAGCAGAACAACTAGGCCGAGTACCTCCCCATCACAGAATTTGCCTTTAATAATTCTCAGCATTCATCCACCCAAACCACTCCATTTTACGCTAATCTGAGCTACCACCCCCGCTTTTCCCCCTTCACACTCTTGGACTCTCCACTTCCTACAGCCGACGAGTTTTTATCAGAGCTCCAGGCTGTGCACCAACTGGTGAAACATCAACTCAACCAAGCTAAAGAGGACTACAAGAGGTTCGCGGACTGCTCCCGACGAGCTGCACCACCTTTGGAGATAGGGGATCATGTTTGGTTATCCACAAAACATCTTCCCACCGGCCACCCAAGTTGTAAGCTCAATCGTCGATTCCTGGGTCCCTTTCTGATTGAAGCAGTAATCAACCCAGTGGCCTATCGTCTCACTTTGCCCCACACACTTCAGGTGCATCCCATTTTTCATCGCTCTCTACTTGTCCCCGCTCGTCCTGCCTGCCCACTCTCTTCCGCTGCACAACCACCGCCAGTGCCCAGGGTCCAGACGGCTCCATCAGAGTTCGAAGTTGCCGGCATTAGAGACTCCCGTTGGCTGAAGGGCCGTTTCCAATATCTTGTCGAATGGAAGGATCATGAGCCGGAGGAGTTCTCGTGGGAGGATGCGTCCCAGTTCCACGCCCCTGATTTGGTTTGGGCATTCCACGAGCGCTTTCCGTCCAAACCACATCCCGACCGTCAGACCCGGGGGAAGGGCCCTGTGGTGAGGGATAGTGTTGTGGCCAGGTCGAGTCCAGTGCAATTAGCAGCCGATCCCGAGGATTCGGAGGTAGTGAGGCTGCAGTACAGAAGACCGGTGTTCCTGGCACCAGAGACGGAGAGTGAAGAGGACGTGGGGTCAGAGGCTGGTGAACAATTAGAACCTGATGCATCTCCTGAGATTAGTGACTCAGGAGAAGAGGAGGAGGGTCTTCTGGATGCCAGAGCACGCGGGTTCTCAAAGAGACATGAGTGGCTAATCAGGAGGAGGCTTCCTCGTGAGTAATAATGCAGGGCTTGACCACGCCCTGAGGGTATTTAAGGGTCTGTCACGAGGGGCTTCATTGCAGAGAACAACTCCGTTCTGTGGTTTCAGCATTTTGCTCTTGTATCTACGGCTCGGATTATCAACAGTTAACATTTTTCCTGTGATTAATGAGAGTTTGGATTTCCGCCAAAACCTCTGTGAGTTGAGATAACGCTCATTAATTGCTCTCTGGAACTCTAGCCAAATACTGAGAAGACTTTGTAAATAACTGATATTCTTTTCAAAAGACTCAACTCTGGCTAAGAATTTATTTGCAGTAAAAGAGTATTGTTCCCAATTACTTCTCGTGCATCTTATTTTGGGGGCATACCCGTGGGGACAGAACAGAACCTTTATTAGGTCTTATTTAGTGGCGATACGGGTGGCATACAAATGCAACTAATAAATAAATAAAATAAAAAAATGCTTGCATTTCTCCGCTCTTATTGCATTCACGCCCAGCCGCCCTGTTTAGGGTGACTCATTCCCTCCTTGCTAAGGGGGGAGGCAAGGAACACTTTCAGGGCAGAGCTGAGGAATTTGCTCAGTTTCTGGTGGATAAAGTCACTCATATCCGGACGAATCTGGACTCCAATTGGACAGGGCCAGCCGAGTTGACAGGGACCGGTCTTAGTCTGGTTTTATGGGACGAATTTGAGCCACTCACTCCTGAGGATGTAGACAAGGCCATGGGAGCGATGAGCACCTCCACTTGTTTGTTGGACCCATTGTTGTGACTTGCCCGTGTCCCGCGCAGATGATGGAGGACCCGGAGGACGTGGAGCCGCTCATGGTGCAGCAGTACCAGCCCATGTGCCTGGCACCTGAGTCGGCCAGTGATGAAGACTCGGTGCCAGAGGAGGACGATCAGCCAGGACCTTCTGCACCTGCTCAGCAGAGTGAGTCATCAAGGGACGAGGAGCCGCTGCTGGATGCTAGGGCTCGTAGAGCATCCAGCAACCAGGACTGGCTTAGCAAGCAGAGGTCTCCTCGGAGGTAGCACTGAGGGCTAATTGGGCCATGCCCTTCAGTGCCTATTTAAGTCCGGCGCAGTCAGGGATCAGTGCTGAGAACAACACCTGTGATCTGCGAGCACTTCAGAGTTCTGTTTGCATCAGAATCCTGCTTTGAATATTGTGTTTGGAAAGAGCAGCTTCTGGAAGGCTTATTCCGGGAAGCCAGCCAACTTGTGAGATAAGAAGAGACTTAATCGGTATTTGTTTTTGAACATTTGAACGTTTGGTTATTAACTCACAAAGAACCAAAGGAACTTTATTCCCCGAGACTCTCCTTATGTTTGTTTATGGACTTTTAAACCCCTGCGCTTTTACTAAGAACCTTCATTAGTAAAAGGACCCTTTTTGCTTTAGTAACAAACAGTTGTGTGTGTGTTTTTCTGTGGGTTGCGGTGCTGGGACACAACACCCGTGTCCCTCCTGGCTGGTTTCGGCCAGCAGGGAGGTTTCACGTGGCTGGCTCCAGGTGGTTGTGAACACTTCTCTGAGAGAGGGATCCATGCCGCAACCCTTAAAAGTTGCGGTAGTGCGGCCCCTCCTCAAGAAGCCTTCCCTGGACTCAGCAAATTTAAAGAACTACCTGCCCTTTTTGGGTAAGGTTGTAGAGAAAGTGGTGGTGCTCCAGCTCCTACGGTTATTGGATGACACTGATTATCTAGATCCCTTTCAATCTGGTTTCAGGCCCGGCTACAGTACAGAAACTGCTTTGGTCACCCTGATCGATGATCTCTGGTGAGCCCGGGATGGTGGTCATTCCTCCATCCTGGTGTTACTTGACCTCTCAGCGGCTTTCGATACCATTGACCATGGTATCCTTCTGCGCTGACTCGGCGAGGTGGGAGTGGGAGGTACTGTTTTACAGTGGTTCTCCTCCTACCTCTCCAATAGGACACAGTCAGTGTTGACAGGAGGACAGAGGTCGAGCCCTAGGCCCCTGATTTGCGGGGTACCTCAGGGCTCGGTCCTCTCGCCCATCCTGTTTAACATTTACATGAAACCGCTGGGTGAGATAATCTGACGACACGGGGTGAGGTTCCAACAATACGCTGATGACACCCAGTTGTACATCTCCACCCCGTCTCAATTCAGGGAAGCAGTAGATGTAATGTGCCGATGCCTGGATGATGTTAGGGTCTGAATGGGAATGAACAGGCTCAAGCTGAACCCAGACAAGACTGAGTGGCTATGGATACTGCCTCCTAGGGATTATGTTGATTGCCCCTCCTTGGTTCTTGGGGGAAAGAAATTAACTCCCTCGGAATGGGTGCGCAATTTGGGGGTTCTCCTAGATCCGCAGCTAAAATTGGATCAACATCTGTCAGCTGTGGCTAGGGGTACCTTTGCACAGGTTTGCCTGGTGCACCAATTGCGACCCTTCCTGGAGAGGGAGGCCTTACTCACAGTCACTCATGCCCTCATCACCTCACAGCTGCACTACTGTAACACGCTCTACATGGGGCTACACTTAAAGAGTATCTGGAGACTGCAACTGGTGCAAAATGCGGCTGCGCGAGCTGTAGTGGGTGTCCCAAGATACACCTACATAACACCTATTCTCCGCCAGCTGCATTGGCTGCCCATTAGTCTCCGGTCGCAATTTAAGGTGTTGGTTTTAACCTTTAAAGCCCTACATGGCTCAGGGCCAGGTTACCTTCGGGACCGCATCCTACCGCATGACTCCCTATGACCGGTTAGGTCCCACAGAGTTGGCCTCCTCCAGGTCCCATCAACCAAGCAATGCCAGTTGGTGGGACCGCGGGGGAGAGCCTTCTCTGTGGGAGCTCCTTCTCTCTGGAACCAACTTCCCCCAGAGATCCGGACTATCCCCACCCTACTGGCCTTCCATAAAGCCGTCAAAATATGGCTCTTATGTTGTACCCCGCCCTGAGTCCCTCGGGAGTTGGGCGGCATATAAGAACTACAAACAAATAAATAAATAAATAAATAAATAAATAAATAAATAAATAAATAAATAAATAAATAAATAAATAAATAAATAAATATAAATAAATAAATAAATAAATAAATAAACAAATATAAACAAATATAAACAAATAAATAAATAAATAAATAAATAAATAAATAAATAAATAAATAAATAAATAAATAAATAAATAAATAAATAAATAAATAAATAAATAAATAAATAAATCTCCATTCTCACCCCACTCCTGGGGGAAGGATGCTGCAAAATCTCCATTCTCACCCTACTCCAGGGGAAGGATACTGCAAAATTTCCTTTCTCTCCCCACTATAGGGGAAGGATACTGCAAAATCTCCATTCTCACCCCACTCCTGGGGAAGGATACTGAAAAATCTCCATTCTCTCCCCACTCCAGGGGAAGGATACTGCAAAATCTCCATTCCCTCCCCACTCCAGGGGAAGGATACTGCAAAATCCCCATTCCCTCCCCACCCCACTAACCTGCTTTCCAGCTCCATTCTCCTGTGCAGGGCAACAAAAGAAGACCCAGCTGATCAGCTGAGACTCGGGGGGGCAGCGAATAGATGGGGGCGGGCCAGCCAGAGGTTGTATTCGCCAGTTCTCCAAACTACTCAAAATTTCCGCTACCAGTTCGCCAGAACCAGTCAGAACCAGCTGAATACCACCTCTGCCCAGGTCCCTAGAGAGTACCAAGACCTGGCCGACACCTTTAGCGAGGAAGACTGCAACGTCCTCCCTCCTCACTGCCCCAGTGACTGTGCAATTGAAATTGAACCATGGGCTAAACTACTAAAGCCAAAGATGTATTCTATGACCCCGAAGGAGATGACCGAGCTGAGAAAATTCATCGATGCCAACCTCTCCAGAGGTTTCATCCAACCCACAAAATCCAAAGTAGCAGCCCCCGTACTATTTAAGGAGAAAAAAGATGGGGGGGTTGAGACTTTGCGTGGATTTTCACGGAATTAATGCGGTGGGCATAGAGAACACCTACCCCCTACCCCTCATGAAAGACATGCTGAACCATCTGTCAAAAGGCAAAGTGTTCACCAAGCTAGACTAGACTAGACTAGATAAGCTAGACAAGCTAGAGAAACATATTACCGGGTGCGCATCCGAGAGGGAGACGAATGGAAGACCGCGTTTAACTGCCCGCTGGGCAGCTTCCAATTTAGAGTCATGCCTTTTGGGCTCCAAGGAGCCCCCACAGTCTTCATGCAGCTGATTAATGAGGTGCTGCATGAACACCTGTACAAGGGAGTCCCAGTTTACTTGGGCGACATTCTCATCTTCAGTGAAATGCTAGAAGAACACATTAAACTCGTGCAGGAGGTCTTAAAGAAACTCCTAACAGTGAAGTTCTACGCAAAGCTTTCTAAGTGCGAATTCCATAAGACCTCCCTCAACTACCTGGGCTACCATGTGTCAAACGAGGGAATTGAGATGGATCCAGGGAAAGTGAAAGCAGTGCTAGACTGGCAACCCCCTCACACACACAAACTACTCCAAAGCTTCTTATGTCAACTTGCAAAGCTTTCAAGTTGTCATAAGACGGAGGGGGGAGAGCTGACGGAGTGGCTGGTTGTAATAACTGAAACTACATTCCATAAATGTTTCTTTTACTGATTGTGTCCTAGGTTACCGGAGTCAGAAGGAGGGGTGTGGGGTTCACAGCCCACCAATGTGGTTCATTGGAGAATGTGATTTATGACATGTCCAATGAGAAGGGGGGAAACAGGGTCATGAGGGCGCGTAGCCTACGTGAGCTCAGTTCTGACTGCATCGGAGTATTACTGAAATGTCACTCCTAATAAATTGCTATATTGCTTTTGAAGTTTGGCTCGTGGCTCATGAATTAATTAGAGCATCTTTCGGAAACTTCACAGACAGTCAGAACTCATAAATCAACAAGATTGCAGGGCTACCTGAGTCCCGCACTCCCAAACCACTCCCCGATATCTGGGAGACTTGGAGAGAAAATCAGGCAACTATGGCAGAGGACAGGCTATCTGAAGAAAGCCTGCTAGAAGCTACTGGAAAGGAGGAGGCTCAAGGGCCCAGCAGCCAGATTGCAGCTGGAGTGCAGCCCCTCCCAGACATCAAAGCTGAGACGGCTGCTCCAGGGATCAAAGCAAGAAAGGATGAGGACTGGTGGAAATTAACCCCTAAAGCTGCTGAAGCTGAGTTCCCCCACCCCAATGCCCAGGAAAAGAGAAAGCCTCTGAGTGAGCTGGGAAGAGTGGATTGGATGTGGGACTGGGAACGAGCCAGGCTCCAAAAGCTCCTGACAGAGCCCCTGGGGAGGTCCATAGAGCAACTGAGGGAGGAATTTGACCGAGCCACCATTCGGGAGGAGGAGCCATCATGCCAGCCAAAAGAGAGGGGAGGGACAGCTGATCCTGTCCTGGGGCTGTCCTGGGGCTAATTGGCCACTCCCCAAGCCTACTTAAGGAATAACGAAGATGGAAAAAACTCTGCAGGAAACAACTCATTTGATAGTTTGTTTGTTCATGTGCCTCTTGTTTGGAAAACCTCTGCTCGGCTTATCTGTTTTGGCTTACTTCTTGTGGACTGATTCCAGGCATCTTGCCAAGCTTTGTAAGCTTCCTGAGATATACAGGACTAATTACTTATCTTTGCTTTATGACTTTATAGACTTATGCCAGCTGTTAATGCAGTTTAATTAACAGCTGGTTTTTTCAAGAAAAGACTGCTTTAAGATTTATTTGTGTGTGAACACTACTTAAGCTGGTTTATTAGTAGTTGTTAATCAATTAAATATAGGTTTGAACAAACTGCGTGTGTGCTATGTTTTCTCTGGTCCATAGCTGGGGCAGAACATCGCCTGACATTGCCACGCACACTGCGAGTCCATCCAGTCTTTCATTGATCCCTCCTTGTTCCAGAATGGCCAGCCTGTCTGCTCTGCCAACCAGACCATCCCCCGCTGGATCCACATGACGGAGATGGCCCGTCCAAGTATGAGGTCGCCAGCATTTGGGACTCCCAGTGGCTGAAAGGATGGTTCCAGTACCTGATCGAGTGGAAGGGTTATGGGCTGGAGGAGTTCACATGGGAGGATGCGACCTCCGTGCATGCACCTGCTTTGGTGCAGGCCTTCCATGACCAATTCCCGTCACAGCCACACCCGGATCATCAAACTCAGGGGAAGGACCCTGTGGTGAGTGATAGTGTTGTAGCCCGCCAGCTGTCAGCAGAGCTGGCGGCAGACTTGGACAATGAGGAGGTTGGGGAGGAACTTGGGCCAGTTCTGGTATCTGGGGAATGCTCTGATGGATGCTCTGCATTGGACACAGAGATAGAGCCAGGGCTGTCCGACATTTCCCAGCCACCAGAGAGGCAACTGCCTTTGGAGGCTGATATGAGTGAGGAGGAAGAACAGCTGGGGCCTGTTCCAGATGTACATATGCACAGAGCAGTTAGGAGAGGTGAACAACGAAGGACAAGGAGTCGACTCGGGAAGCAAAGCACACGTAGACACTGAATGGCCCCTCCCTGTCTGGGGAATAAATAGAAGGAAAGGGGAGTGGTTGTCGTAGGAGACAACAGTTCATATTTCTGAAGATTTTGCTCATTGTGTTTCGTGCCACAAAGACTGCTTGCCAGAACTTAATTTGCAGCCTTTCGGCTGGGAGCTCACGGCCTTGCAATTATCACAAGGAACTGATAAGGTCTGTTACTGCAGTTAACTCCTTGAAGGACGATTGCCTGGACTTTTCGGTGGGTGAATGCAATTAATTCACAAGAGGTAAATAAAGAGGGGTTTTTCGTGACAAGGAGTCTGTTTCTTGCTTCTTCTAAGGCTGGGTCAGAACAGGACTGTAGCTGGAGGGGGCCCAGCTCACTTTATAACTGAACCAGTAGAGATGAGAATGGGAAATCATAAAGAGACTCTGAGTTTTATAGTGGTGCTAGGGATGGAGAGGCCCCTCCTACTTGGGACTGTCTTGGCTGCAGAAATGGAACCTGAAGTGAATTGGAGGCTTTTAAAGATTCGGCAGAAAGTGGCCAAGGAAGAGGAAAAGATCCCAAAATCCAGTGGTGAGAGAAACAAAGGGCAAAAGGAGCTGGGGTCAGCAGTTCGGGATCACTCAATAAGCAAATCCAAAATCCCAAAGGAGTACTGGGACTTGAGAGATGTGTTTAGTGAGAAAGGCTCTGATGCACTCCTGCCTCATCACCCCACGGACTGCAGTATCGAAATCCTTCCTGGAGCTAAACTCCCGAAACCTAAACTTTACTCGATGACTCCATGCGAGCTAGGAGAGCTTCGCACCTTCATAGACAAGAACTTAAAATGTGGATTTATCCAACCAGCAAGGCCACGAGTGGCAGCCCCAGTTTTGTTCCGGGAGAAGAAAGATGGGACTCTTCATCTATGCATTGATTATAGGGGTCTAAACGCGGTGTGCGTAGAAAATGTCTACCCACTGCCGCTGATGAAGGACATGTTGACGCATCTAACCAAAGGAAAAATCTTCACTAAGTTAGACTTGCGGGAAGCTTACTACCTGGTGCGAATCAAGGAGGGTGATGAATGGAAAACTGCATTTAATTGCCCCCTGGGATGTTTCCAGTTCCGGGTGCTCCCTTTCGGCTTACAGGGTGCCCCCACGGTGTTCATGCAACTGATCAATGAGGTGCTGCATGACTTTTTGTACAAGGGAGTGTTGGTATATTTGGGTGATATTTTAATATACACTGAAATGAGGGAGGAACATGTGAAATTGGTGCGGGCAGTCCTTAAAAGGCTCCGAGCCGCTGAACTGTATGCAAAACTTTCAAAGTGTGAATTTCACCAAGATAAGATTGATTACCTGGGTTATCATATCTCAAATGAAGGAGTGGAAATTGACCCAGAAAAGGTAAAGGTAGTGTTAGAGTGGGCCCCTCCCTACACTAGGAGACAATTGCAAAGCTTCCTGGGTTTCGCCAATTTCTACCGACAGTTCATCTCCTCATTTGCAAAGATTGCATTGCCAATCACCAACCTTTTAAAAACTAAGGGTGAGGGGAAGCCGAAACCAGGTCAGCCACTTAAGTGGACCATGGAGTGCCAAGCAGCATTTGAAAAGCTCAAACAACTGTTCGCAGGAGAACCCATGCTGAAGCCCCTGACCCAGATGCCCCATTTGTAATTCAGGCTGACGCGAGTGATGTAGCCATGGGGGCGGTATTATTGCAGAGGAATGCCTGGGGGTTGCTACAGCCATGCACATACACTTCTAAGAAAATCACCGAGACTGAACAGAGGTGGGCGATATGGGAGAAGGAGGCGTATGCAGTGCGGTGGGCCCTACTCACTTGGTGGCATTTCTTGGAAGGGGAAAGGATGCCATTTGAGGTATGGACTGACCATAAAAATCTGGAAGCTCTGAAAACTCTGCGCAGGCTATCCCCTAAACAAATCCGTTGGGCTCAACACTTTAATCGTTTCAACTTCACCCTGCGTTATGTCCCGGGGGGGAAGAACTTTATGGTGGATGTTTTGTCTAGATTGCCCCAATACAACGGCATTAAAGCTAAAGTGGTCAGACCTTGTTATCCCCTTGAAGCAGCTAGCAGCCCCAGTAACCAGTAGAGCTCATGGGAAGGAGGAGTCTGAGATTCCAAATGAACTGTGTGAGAAGCTCAAAGAAGCACTAAAAGCTAATGAATGGCTTACTACTCACAAAAATGACTGCACCATGCGTGATGGACTAGCTTGGGTTGGGGCCAAATTATATGTGCCCTCAAGCTTGAGAGACACCATATTAAAGGGTGCCCATGACTCTAAGTCAGCAGGACATTTTGGATTCATAAAAACCCTGCACTTAGTTAAGAGGCAGTTTTGGTGGCCTTCCTTGAAGAAAGACATTGAAAGCTATGTGGCCAGCTGTCCAGTTTGTGCTGCGGCAAAGAGACCTCCGTGGAAACCCACATGGCTTTTACAGACTGTGGCTAACCCCCAGGCACCGTGGAAAGAAATATCTATGGACTTCACTGTGGAATTGCCTGAAAGTGGGGGGAACACTGTTATTTGGGTTGTTCTGGATCTTTTTTCAAAACAGGTGCACTTTGTTCCCTGCCCCAAAATTCCGTCCACAAAGATGTTTGTACAACACATGTATAGGTTTCATGGTGCGCCTGAGCGCATTATTTCCAATAGAGGAGTGCAATTTACATCACAGTTTTGGCAGGAATTCTTGAAGCTGTTGGGAACTGCCCAGGGCTTAAGCTCCTCCTATCATTCCCCCAAACTAATGGGGCTTGTGAGAGAACTAACGCAGTCCTGGAACAGTACCTCAGATGCTACATTAATTACCAACAGGACAATTGGGCTGACCTTTTGCCTTTTGCAGAGGTAGCATATAACGGGGTTCACCCCATTTAAGGTGGCCTCCGGGCAGGACTTTGTAGCTATGCCAGAGCTGCCTCAAGAGAAATCACACGGACCCTCCTTAGTGGAGTGGATAGCCCAACTGCAGAACAGTTGGCCAGTTGCCCGTAAGGCACTGGAGGAGGCACATCAGGCACATAAGAAACAAGCTGACAAAAAGTGTGTGAAGCCAAAAAATTTTCAAGTAGGTGACAGAGTTTACCTTTCCACAAAGTACTTACAGTCCACCCAACCATCTAAGAAACTTGGTCCTAAATACGTGGGCCAATTCCCAATTGTTAAAGTAATTAACCCAGTCACTGTGCAACTGGAGTTGCCCAAAGTATATTCACCCTGTATTTCATTGCAGTTTGTTGAAACCTGAAACTGTATCACCCCTTCGCCCTACACCTGACACTCCTCCTATACCCACTCTGATTGAAGGGGAGCAACATTTTGAAGTTAAAGAAATTCTAGAAAACATAGAGAGAGGGTCCAATATCTCATTTCTTGGAAACATTTCCCCCCTGTGCAGTCTGAATGGGTGGAGGCACCTAAACTCCTCCAGACTTTCCATAGAAAATATCCCGACAAACCCTAAAGGGATCGCCGGTTTTGGTGTGATGTATGTTGTAACTGCATAAATTTGTATGGCTAATGCCTTTGTTACGGGGGTCCGAATGTCAGCCAGCCTGATGCTTGCTGCCATAAAATAGGGGGGAGAGAACTGTGGAGAATTTTACATTGCAGCTTTGCAACTTCAAGGCCATGTCAGTTAGCTCTGGTATGCAGTGGTCTCCGGTTGCCTAGCTACAAGGGGGCTGGGCTGTATACCATATCTCTTCCAATTTTTTTTCCTTCACAACTCCATACAAAAGTCAATATACCTTATAATATTACAATAAAAATACATAGTTGTACATCATAATCAATCATTCATAAATTCTTTATATATAACACCTTATTCCAGGTATATTATTGCCAAAATAATACTGCTTCTAAAAAAAATCTTATTTTGTCTTCTGGGACCTCCACCAATTAATTCCAATTTTTTTCTCCAAATTAACCACTATTAACTTAATTTACCAAGATAGTTATTGTTTCTCCTTTCTCTTAATTTTAAGCCATATTGCTTCCTCCCCTTTTAAAAATCTCTTTATTCATCATTTGTTTTTCTTATCCCCTATTTTATCATAACTAAATACCCCATAAAAGTTAAAAACCTCAATTATATAATTTATCTTAAAATCTCATAATCATATTGATTATTCATACTTCTCATATTAATCATTATTCTATCTGCCTTATTCCAAATCAATTAATTCTTCAACTCTTAACATAATAAAATTTTTCAAATAGATTTAAACAGAGCTCGTGTATTAAATACTAAACAATCATAATTTCCACTGTCTCTAATTCTTTGTTTTCTATATCAATACAAATATTTAATTATATTAGATCCAGACATTAATCTAACACCATTATCAATTCATCCATCCAATATATAATATTAATCTATGTAAAAAGAACAAAAAACTATTAACTATTAACAATAATTATATTGATTTTATATACCAAATTCTAAACAATTAACATTCTTATCTCAATTAAATCTAATATAATAATCATAAAAAGGGAAAAAAACATTTCTATAACATTTCAACACCCATCATCCATTTCCCTTGGATTATTCCACTACTTCCTTTTTATATATATAATTTCTCCATCCCCATTTCCTTAGCTTCTTCCCTTTCTTTCTTTTATTTTTACACCAATAAATTCTCTTTCCCCACACTCTTTTCCTCCTTCTTATATACGTTATCTGCATGTATCTAATTTTTTCCATTCCTTTTTTAACATTAAGCATCTCAGAATAATCATCATCCATCTGAACATGGTCATTTTTAATATCTTTCTCTCCTTTATCACTGTTAACCCCAGTGGAATCATTATAAGTAATATATTGATCAACATAATCATTAATCTGTATTTCATTTTCAATATTTTTTCCCTTTTCAGCTTCGTATATAATATTTTCATCAATCTTCTTTTCTTCTTCCTCTTGTGCTTCATTCTTTCCTTCAATTACTTCAATTAGAGATCTTCTGAAATCTTTAAAGAGATTTTTCAATAGTCCAACCAACTCCTCATAATCAATTTCCTCCATTTCTTTAAAATCACTAATCTCAAGTCCACAAATTCAGCAAAGTCAAACTGTTACCAAAAATCCTCAAAAAGAGCCACCAGTCCTTAGTAATCACTTGTCTTCATATTTCAAAGTCACAAATTATTAATTTTACAGTCCATCCAGCTGCTAAAAAAAATGTAATCCACAGCCTTTTTCAATTGTAAATTTTCATTTTGTAGTTAAAAAGCCAAGTCTTTCTGTTCCTTTATTATCAGCCTTTGTTCATGTTCAGTCTTATCCAAATAATCCAAACAGTCTTTCTGCTCCTTTATTTGTTGTTAAAATTTCAGTCCAGTTTTGTTCTTCTCCGTCTCAATCCAAATGTTATCTTTTATACAATAACAAGCTGCTCTATTCAACGTCCACAGTTGTTAAAACATCCCTGGTAATATTCCAACATTGCAGTAATTTCATCCATCCAGCAGATGGCTCTTCCCATCTCAGTTTCTCAGCTCTGCCTTTTTTAAAATTGTTATTCAATTCTTCCATTTTATAAATCATTATAAATCATTTCCAGTATATAGATTATCCTCCTTCAAATTCCCAAATCTTTAAAAGCAAACCTGTCTTCAATATTGGGCTTTAGTTATATTCCATTCAGAAAAAGAAACTTTTTCCCACTCCATAGTCTCCATTAGCTAAGCAGCCGCTCCTTAATTTCCGGTCCTTTTGTTCCCCTTTGATGTATTTAAATAGCTTTCTTAAGGTTTTTTCAGGCAAAATCACTCACCAATGTCTTCTCTTCTCCACACTCTCCAGCACATCGCTTTAAATTTCTCCTCCCAGATAACTCCAATCAGCTTCAAAAGAATCCTTTCGACTTCCGGTTGGCTCCGCGATCGCCGAAAGATGCTCCTCTCTCGGGGCGCCGGTCCTTTGATCCATAAAGCCGCCAGAAAGCTGAAAAACAGCTGACTGGCGGCTGGAAACCCCCTTCCCGGGCAAAGGGAAGGGTGAAGAGTCGGCGGATACAGGTAGAGCCCCCCAAGTGCCCTAGGAGGATTCCTGGGGCGCGAAGGGTGAGGGCTCCCTGGGAAGCTGCTGAGCTCCGGACTTGGGACATCTCCGCTTCTTTTTAGCGGAGCAAGACGATCGCGTCCAGCACTGCTTTCAAAGATTGACATCAAATGCTAGAAAATTCATAAAAAAGCAGCAGGAAAAGACAAGAGACAAGCTGGGCAAGTAACCACCACTTAACTCTTATTGCCTCTTACTGTAAAAGTTACAAAGTAGCAACTTTTAAAATGGCGATGGAAGCTTGAATGGGTGTGGAAAAGTGAAAGTGAGAAGAGAGAAAGTTTCATTTTACTGACAGGCTTGCATAGGAGAGCCTGTTTGAGCTGATTTTGAACTGATATTGCATTTTGGAGATTCTTCTTTTTGGCAAGAAGACTAATATAAGTTGGAATATTATTAAGATTTAATTAAAGCTAAATGGCTTCCAAATCTGTGAAGACAGTTTCTTCTAAAGGGGCTGGAAGCGCTGAGAGCTCACCCACTCTCCCTTTTAAACTGCAATCTCTGGCAGCACAACCACAGCCCCTAACTCTGGCAATGATACAAGACAGTCTTAAAGTTATGCAAGTTGAAATGACTAAAAATTTTAATAAGAAAATTGATGAAGCTAATGAAAAAATTAATGACATGATTAATGACAAAATACAAGATGTTTCTGAGAAAATTGAGAAAAAAATAGAAATTGGCAACAGTGAAATCAGAACAGATATTTTGGTAGCACTTAAAGGTTTGGCAAATAATGTGGAATATTTGGAACAACAAATTGACCAAATTAGAGAAATTACTGCAGACCTGAGAGGGGAAATACAAGATGTTCAGGAAAAAAGAGAAAGAGATGCAGACGAAATTACATTAATTCATTACAGGAATATGGAATTTGTGATCAGAGTGCGGGGGGTGAAGGAGGAGAAACAAGAAAATCTGAGAGATTTGATGGTAGAGGCCCTTGCCCAAGCTATGGGCTTGAGGAAAGAAGAGCTGGTGTGGCAAATTGATAAGATATATCAGGTGAATTCTCGTGTGGCCAGAATGAGAAATCTTCCAAGAGATATTGTAATTTATTTTAATAATAGAACATTGCAAAATGACATTCTACAAGCAACTTATCAAAATAAGTTACAGGTGGGAGGACAAGAAGTGATGACAATGAAAGAAATCCCTCCAAAAATGTTGAGAGCTAGAAAGGAATTTTCCTTCCTAGTGGAAGAACTTAAAAGACAACATTTCCCATTTAGGTGGGAGGTTCCAGCCGGAATATCGTTGATTTATGAAGGAGAAAGACACCGAATGAATACAGTGCAGAAAGCAAGATATTTCTTTACATATATCTTAAAGGCTGGGACACCAAGATCTCCAGAAGGGAGGAGAAAGGAAGAGAGAGTAAGACAAAGAGAGGAACTACAGCAGGAAGGAGCTATAGCCGGGCAAAGTGAACTAGCTATAACTCTGGCTGACAACACTGTGGATTTATTTGGAGAGGAACGGATAAGAGAACAAAGAGAACAAAGACAGACCAGAGCTACAACTAAGCGTATACAAGAAATGTCGCAGCAACAATCTCAACTGTTATCCGAGGAAGGTAACAAGCAAGCAGTGGGAGGAACAAGGCCAAAAGAAATACAGAAGCTAGATGTCCAGGCAATGTTCCAGTCGCTTGAGAAGCCCCCAGATGGGAAGTAGATTTTTAACGTGGAACATCAATGGATTAAACTCACCACAGAAAAGAAAGAAAATTTTTCATTATCTTAAACAATTTAATAATGATGTGACTTGCTTACAAGAAACACATATTAGAACACAAGACCCAAAATACCTAATAAATTCAAGATTAGGAACACAATTTGTTTCAGCAGCACATGATAAAAAAATGGAATTGTTATATATGTAAAGAGACATTTGATTGCTAAGCTAATTGAAGCAGATGATCAAGGAAGATATCTCGGGGTTTATATTATGTCCACAAATACAAAATTATATCAACATAATTACGAACCACTTTGGTTAAAAATACAGAGGGATATGGAAAGCTGGGAGAAATTACAATTGTTCTTGTTGGGTAGGATAGCTGCTGTTAAAATGAATGTTTTACCAAGGTTTTTATTCCTCTTTCAAATGATACCAATACTTAAAAAAGATGAAGTTTTAAAGGAATGGCAGAAGGGTATAAATAAATTTATTTGGGCGGGGAAGAAGCCAAGGGTAAATCAGAAGATTATGCAGGATACACGTGAAAGAGGTGGTTTAAAAATGCCTAATTTAAAATTGTATTATGAAGCAGCGGCCCTCTCAGCAATTACGGATTGGATTAACTTAACGGAAGAGAGTACATTGAGGGATACGGTTTGGTCTTTGGGTGGCATGCTTATTTAATATATGACAAAAAAGTAGATAAAGCTTTCAAGAGCCATATATTAAGAAATGCTTTATTGCGTGTCTGGAAAAAGCATCAATTTAAATTAAATGATAAGTTACCTTTATGGACAGTACCCAGACACGCGATAGAAAATATAAATGTGGAACAAAAATTTGATAAAATTACATATAAAGAACTTCTTTTGGAAGAGGGAATTAGATATCAATTAAAACCGTTTGAGAAATTAAGAGAAGAAGGAATAATCAGAACATGGTTTCAATATATACAATTACAGGCTAGATGGAGAGACGATCAAAAAATTGGTATATTGAAAAAAGAGGACAATTTGTTTGCACAAATAAAAGATAAGGGCCCAATGCATATAAAGAGATTATATAATATTTTATTGGAATTAGATTCAGAAACAGAATTAGTTAAGGATTGTATGATAAAATGGGCCCAGAACATTGGTGAACCGATAATGATGGATACATGGGAAAAGATATGGGTTAGAAATGTTAAATTTACACAGGCACAAAACTTGAGAGAAATTTTTTATAAAATGTTTTATAGATGGCATTTAGACCCAAAAAAATTAGCTTGTATGTATCCAAATTTAGATTCTAAATGTTGGAGATGTGAATGTGAGGATGCTACATATTTTCATATATGGTGGACCTGCAAAAAGATTAAGGCATTTTGGATAAAAATTTGGTGGATTATACAAAATATCTTAAAGAAAAAGATTAAGTTTACACCACAATTTTTCTTGTTGGGGATAATAACGGATTGTTCTGTTATAGAGACTAAGCTGGTTTTGAACTGTATATCTGCTGCCAGATTGCTGGTGGCACAATATTGGAAGAAAGAAGATATACCTACAATTGAAGAATGGACGTTGAAAATGACACATTTGGCTGAAATGGCCAAGATTTCATCATACTTAAAGGACCACTCAAATGAAAGATATATATTGGAATGGAGTAGGTGGACTGAATATATTCAAAAAAAGTATCAGACTAAAATAACTCAAATAGTTTATTAATGTTAGAAATTTGTGAAATGATATATTATACTTTCAAGCTTTTGGACTAACAAAGAGTTAAGGATGAAAGGGTATTTTTGAACTAATAACTTTAGTTTATTAGGGGGGGAGGGGGGAGAAAAATGGGGAAAATGTTTGTACTTTGTACTTATAAAACTTTTCAATAAAAAAAAAAGAATCCTTTCGATGTGATCGCCGCGACTAGGACGGCATTTAAGAGCCATCTTCCGGTTGCCGCCGGTCGAGGGCAAAACTGGCTCCCTGGGGGGTTTGCAGCCCCCCCAGTCCACCAGCAAGCACCCTCTTCTTCACCACCCCTTCAGGGTGGTTTCTGACCTGGTCCTGTCCAGACCAGGTCCCCGGACAGCGCGGATTCAGGGCTTCCCGAATACTGTATGTTATACTGTATCTCATAGTGCTGTTTCCCGCTCTGTGCCTCAGAGCTTGCTTGAAACTGTTTGCATTCAGTTTGTTCCTAGTAAAAGTACTTTTCTCTAAATCTATGGAGCCAAGGATTTTTCTTTCCTAGGAATTGAACAGAGGCAGCCCTGATTCTGTTTCCTAATCTGAGAACTTGTTATTGGTTGAAAAAACTAACTGATCCTTCAAAGAGAAAAAGTCTAACTCAGCAACCACTGAAAGGCAGAACTGGAGAAGGGAGCCAGTCCAGGATTGGCAAAGAGAACTAGCCTGCAGCTTGCAGAGGAAAAGCCAAAGATCCTTTCCAGTTGACTCTGATGTCTAATAGCTGCCTAGCCAACATGTCCACGTTGCTTTCTTGACAAGAACACAGAAGAGGTTTACCATGATTTTCTTCTAGGATGAGATCTTTTCTCAAATTCCTCATCTAGCTATATAGCCAGCCTTGGTTCCCTAACTATCATCTATTTGAACACTAAGCAGGTCCAACCTGCTTAAGTTCTTTCAAGATCAGCCAAGGTCACCTGCAATGAAATGTAGTTTTGAGAGAGTCTGCTGGAATTCCTGCCAAACGTCTTCAGGAAGCAAAAGTTAGAATGACACATGTGTTTGATCAACGTCTGCTTGCTCTCAAATTGTTGCCCTTACTGATTTGTAAGTAGTACTATTCTAAGATGACGACGGAGGCAGACGCCTAGTCCCATCGCTGAAGACGAAAAGTAGGAAAAAGACCCAAAAACCTAGTATTAGAGATAAGGTAGAAGCTATCAAAATAAGACAATAGACACAAATTAGTTCCAAATATTACATATATCAACATCTAAAGGCTGGGACCAGCCGAACCCATTAAAAAAAAGAGAGAAGAAAACATCCAACCACGCGGAGCCAGAAATAGCTGGAGGAACGAGGCTCAGCAAGGCTCAAAACTTCAGCAACTTATCTTCCTTGGTGAGAGAAGAAAGAGATATGCATGACAGGGGGATCTAAATGAAAAGTGGATTGCGGACAAAAGCGAGGTGTGTTGGTGTTGGAGAGAAGATGGAGGAAAGAAAGAGAGAGTCTGGAAGACTGCGGGGGGAAAAGACGATCGAGGAGGAGGCATTGTAAACGCAGTTGAGAGGATTCCCATAGAAAGAACAGTGTGACCCGAGCAAAGGAGAGATCGGAGATAACAGGAGGTGGATCGATAAAAGAATCCTTTACTTTTTGAAGCGGTGGTAAGAAAAGAATGATACTGGACGGTGCAGGGAAATAAAGGACAGAAAGAACTTACAGTAACTAAGCAGTTTTGAATAGGCGACATTTTGGAGGAAGGGGGAAAAGCAGCACTTCCGGAAAGAAGGACGGAGGAGAACAAAATTTAAAGGGACCCTGCAATAATAGCCTGACTGTGGAGTGTAGAGGGAAAATAAATAAATAAAAAGCCCCATTGACTCGTTGTCTTTAAAAAGGTGGAAAAACTGAGCTTAAAGGAAAGAAGAGAACGGTGAAATATAAAGTGGATTTGGAATGGTGTCATCAGTGGTGGGTTCCTACCGGTGCGGTCTTCCCCCGCCAGCTTTCCCCGCCCGCCGGGACGCTGCCATTTGCGTTCTTTTGCCCTCTGCACAAGCAGAACGCTTTGCGCATGCGCAGAGGGCAAAAGAACGCAAACGGCGGCGTCCCGGTGGGTGGAGAAAGCGGGCGGGGCAAGACTGCACTGGTAGGAACCCACCACTGGGTGTCATCTAAGTGGTTTTGAAGGAAGCTGGGGTATATTTACATTGAAAGATTAATAATGATTACAATTTAAATTGAAAAGATATTGTTACTGATATAATTAACATATTTACATTACATATTATTTACATTATCTATATATCTATATCAGTTGAATTTTATATATTATAGGTATTATATGCATTAATTACTAACTAATTAACACAAACTAATTAGTGACCATGCCAGGTAAAAACTCCAAAAACACCACCACCAAACACCCACAAATGAAAGACATCAAAAACAGCAGCAACCCAAACAACCCCAGCACACCAGGAACAGACTCTATTGTGACCTGCAGAGCATGCTCCATGTACACACTTATGCCCACAGAACTCCAAAACTACATATGCACCAAATGCAAACTAATCAAATTACTAGAAGAAAAAGTAGAAGATCTAGAGAAAAACCTAAACACCCTGAAACTGAACCAACAAAATGAGAAACCCCAAACCTCACAAAAAGAACATGCACAAAAAGAAGATAAAAATGACCAAGCAACTTCCACTATAGCTAACCCCTCGGAGGAAGAAAGCAGATGGACACATGTCACCCACAGAAAAAAAACACAAACCAAACACAAAACCACTGTCCAAACCAACCCACCCAGACCCAACCCCACTGGCTCTAAGCAACCAATACCAGAGACTTCCAATAGAAGATAATGCACAGACACACAAAAAAGAAACACCAGAAAGAACCCTCAACAAAGCAGCAGCACCAAACACAACTACAACAAAGAAAGAAACTCCCCAAACAACCCCAGGCAAAAAGAAAAGGCGAGTACTGGTAATATTTATTTATTTATTTTATTTATTTAGTGTTCTATGCCGCCCTACTCCCTGAGGACTCAGGGCGGCGTACAACATTTTAAGGAACAACTAAACAATAAAATTATTTAAAACAATTTAAAAAACTTTAAAAAGACATACAAAACCATGCATGGGCATATCTCAGAGAGAGCTACTCCCCCCTCCTGGCCCATCCAGGTCTCAGTTATGCATGCCAGGTCCACCCCCTCGCCCGTGATTAAATCATGTACCAGGGGGGCTTTGTTGACAATTGACCTGGCATTCAACAGCATCAGCTTGAGCCCAGGGCCCTGAAAACCCCGGTCATCAGGTACTCGGGTTGAGCAAGATGGAACCATATCGGAGGGGCCGGAGCAAGGGATCGCTTGTACACAGCGAGGTCTTGCTCCCCGAGAGCGGCACACCCCTCTGCTCCCACTATACCTACCTCTCCCCATCAAGACCAAAATATTCTCCACCCCCCAGAGATCCCCTCCCCCTCCCCGCTGGTCCCCCTCTCTCCCTGCAGGCCATACATACCATTCACACTGAGCTGGGGGTTGAGATGGAGCCCCCATCCGCTTCTGTTTCCACACTCAGCAGAGGGGGATCGCATCCTAGTCCCCAACTCCCTCATTCTACTAATATCAGTCATTCCAATTATACATTTATCACCGCCACTCATAAACCCATACATTCAAATCGCATGCATTTCTTCCGGGGCAGGATTTAAAAAGTTAAGAAGAGGCAGCAGTATAAAGGGTTACTAGGGGGGTGATACCCCTTCTGTAGCCTCCAGCCCTCCACTTTTTTGTCCTTCAATATAATATCTGTGAGGTCCCAAATCAATATAATGTCTGTAAAGTCCCAAATCGAGGCTCTTCGGGGAAGAAAAACATCTCCAGTCTTTTGGATATTATTAAATTTACAGATCTTCATAATCCTGTGTTGCATTTCGGGGAGCCAATAGTCCAGGGGCCTGAAAATCATCCCCCTCACAATATATCTGTTGTAAGTCCAAAGCCCCCACCCTCCGGAATAAGATAGAGATCTATCAGGGGGGGGAATATGCAGTATGCGCACCAGCAGGGGGGTGTTCATAAGGGTAATAATCTTCAATCCCCCTCCTCGATAGTCACAGCTAGAGTTGTATCCCGAAGGTCTGCACCACAGTTGTAATAATGGCGGCAGAATTAATTGTCCTCGGCTCACAGATCTATCCTGAAGGTGCAGCCAAACTGGGCCGCTCACCCCTCGTAGTAAAAGATTAAAGGAAAAGTGAAGGGCGAGGTGCGGGGAGACTCTTGATGTCCAACCACCTGATATATCATCCAAGTCCCCCGTCTCGCTCTTGTCTTCCCATGGATCGTAACAGAAAGCCGCCCCTTACTCCAGCTGTCCTCCAAACTCACAGGCAGGTCGGCATATCCGCTCTCACAATCGCCACGTCACACTCAAAATGGGCAACCCTCTGCTCAAGCACCAAACGACAGCGCCGAACAACGGAAAGAGAAAGAGAAAGGCACCGCAAGCGGTGGGGAACCACTCCCTCGCCTCCACTGGGTGCCCAGATAGATCCTCTCAGTCCCTCCGGCTAAAACCGCAGGGTGAGTCTCTCTCCAGTCCGACGGCCACTCCAATGGCAATGGTGGCAGTGATCTTAACCCTCAGTCATCGGCACTCGGCATTCGGCAGCGGCGGCGACGAACCCCGGCAAATTGCGCTCGTATCTCGCCAGGCCCAACCACGGGGGGGGGCGAAAGATAGAAAATCACCCCCGCGGCAGCAGGAATCACCTGCATTTTGTACCGGGCCAAATAATACAGGCACTTCAGTCCAGGCTAGGAAACTAGCGCTCACGGTGTCCACGTCGCTCTCAAAATGGGTGATCATCTTCTCGAGCGCCAATCGCAAAGGAGAAAAGGACACTACCGTCGGGTGGGTAAGTTGCTCCTACAGCGCCCAGCATGTGCCTAATAAGATCTTATCTTCCCCAAAGCAGAAAATCCTCATGGGGAAGTCTCCTTCTGGCAAAAAGTTCGAGGAAGTTTTAATTTTTTTCGGGAGCAAGGTCTTCCTCCACCTCCACCATCTTGAATAGGAGATTCAATCCTCAGAGGAACCGAACCCGCCATCTGTAGACCAGATAACCAATCCAGAGAGGTATGCTGCCTCCCAGGAGCCAAAATCATAGACGTAGCAGAGAAAGTAACCGAAATAATAAAACCCACAGACTATTACCCCCTACTATTACTCCACGTAGGAACAAATGACACAAAAAAGAACTTGAAAACAATACAGAACGACTATGAGCAACTAGGCAAGAACGTCAAAAACCTAGGTGCGCAAGTAGTCTTCTCATCCATACTACCAACAAGAGGACAATACCCAGCAAGGGAACAAAGAATCCTATAAGTAAACCACTGGCTAAAGAGTTGGTGTCGGCAAAAAAACTTTGGATTCCTAGACCACTGACTGTACTACCTCCAAGATGGACTATTGGCAAGGGACGGGTTACACCTCACAAAGACTGGGAAGAATGTCTTCGGAAAAAGACTGGCCCAACTTGTCAGGAGGGCTTTAAACTAAAATTGCGAGGGGAGGGTGACCAATCTACAGGATCCCTGGGGCCCAACTCCAAGCATGGACTCCAAGCAAACAAAACAAAAAACGAACCAAAAAGGGATGGGGAAGAAAACAAACTCAAACACCAAACAAGAGACAAAGAAAGAACACCCACAATCAGACACAAAGAACTCAAATGCCTCTACACAAATGCACAAAACCTAGGGAATAAACAGGGTGAACTTGAATGTTAATGCACGAAGGTACACACGACATAGTTGGAATAACAGAAACTTGGTGGGACGAATCACACGATTGGAACACACAGAAAAAAGGATACAAACTCTTCAAAAAAACCAGATCACACAAAAAAGGAGGTGGTGTTGCACTGTATATAAACGACGACTATGTAGCTACAGAGCTACAAGTAACCAAGGAAGAAAACCCATTAGAATGCATATGGGTCAACATAAAAGAAAAAAAGAACAACACAACAATAGGAGTTTACTACAGTCCACCAAACCAAACAGAAACAATGGACACCCTTTTTACCAACCAGCTAAAGAACATATGCAAGAAAAACAACATTGTAATAATGGGAGACTTCAACTACCCGGACATCAACTGGAAAACCAACTCAGCACCAAGTGAGAAATCTAACAGATTCCTAACCAGCCTAGCCAACAACTTCATTGTCCAAAAAGTGGAGGAGGGAACTAGAGGGGCAGCCATACTGGATCTAATACTTACAAACAGAGAAGAAACAATAGAAGGAGTCGAAGCTGCAGGAACACTGGGTGAGAGTGACCATGTAATACTAAAATTCACCATAACGCAAACACAAATAACTGAACATAACGACACCTATATCCCAGACTTTAAAAAAGCTGACTTCAATAAACTCAGAGAAAACCTGGGAAAGATCTGTTGGATGGAAGTACTAAAGGGTAAAACAACTCAAGAAGCCTGGGAGATCCTGAAAAACATGATCATAAAAGCCCAGAACACCACAATACCGATGAGGAAGAAAAACAAGAAATCCAAAAGGAAACCAGCATGGCTAAACAAAAATCTCACCGATAAACTGAATGAAAAAAAAGATAAATACAAAAAATGGAAAGAGGGGCACATAACCAAGGCAGAGTACCAACAGACAGCCAGAATCTGTAAAGAAACAATCAGGACAGCAAAGGCCCAGAATGAGCAAAGACTCGCAACAAAAGTCAAAGACAACAAAAAAAGCTTCTTCCAACACATTAACAACAAGACAAAAATCAAAGAAACAGTTGGTCCACTAAAGAGAGAAGACGGCAAAGAAGTAACAGGCAACACAGACAAAGCAGAGCTACTGAACACATTCTTCGCATCAGTCTTCACACAAAAGGAAACTGCACCTCAACTACCCAGCAACACAAATATAAAAAACAGATTCGAAGCAAGACTCAACCTAAGCAAAAATACAGTAAGAGATCACCTATCTGAACTTAACGAATACAAAGCACCAGGACTAGACGGATTACATCCCAGAGTCCTAAAAGAACTAGCAGAAGTCATTTCAGAACCACTGCACCACATCTTCCACAAATCCTGGAACACAGGGGAACTACCTGAGGACTGGAAAAGAGCTGACGTGGTCCCCATCTACAAAAAAGGTAAAAAAACAGACCCAGGAAACTACAGACCAATCAGCCTAACATCAATACCTGGAAAAATACTGGAAAAAATAATTAAAAACCAGATCTCCCATCATCTAAAGACAAACCAAGTAATAACCAACAGCCAACACGGATTTGTTAAGAACAAGTCATGCCAAACCAACCTCATTTCATTCTTCAACACTATGACCAAATTAGTAGACCAGCGTAATGCAGTAGACATAATATACCTGGACTTTAGCAAAGCATTTGACAAAGTAGACCGCAACCTACTCCTTCATAAGATAGAAAAAAGCGGGATAGACAGCTACACAACCAGATGGATTAACAATTGGCTGACCAACCGTACCCAGCGAGTAGTCCTCAATGGCTCTAAGTCCACATGGAGAGAAGTAAGCAGTGGGGTACCACAAGGTTCTGTCCTAGGCCCAGTACTCTTTAATATCTTTATAAATGACCTAGATGAGGGAATAGCAGGAGAACTAACCAAATTTGCAGATGACACCAAGCTGGCGGGAGTAGCAAACACCCCAGAGGAAAGACTCAAAATCCAGAGGGACCTTGACAGACTCGAACACTGGGCCCAAACCAACAAAATGAAATTTAACACAGAGAAAAGTAAAATTCTACACCTAGGCAAGAAGAATCAAAAATACACATACAAACTGGGCGAAACCACACTCAATAGCAGCGATTGCGAGAGGGATCTCGGAGTCCTGGTAGACAGCCAACTAAATATGAGCCAGCAGTGTGCAGCAGCAGCCAAAAAGGCCAACACAGTCCTGAGCTGCATAAATAGAGGGATACAATCAAGGACCAGAGAGGTACTAGTACCACTCTATAAAGCCTTGGTCAGACCACATCTAGAGTACTGCATCCAGTTTTGGTCACCACATTACAAAAAAGACATTGAAACTCTAGAGAAAGTGCAGAAGAGAGCAACCAGGATGATAAAGGGTCTGGAAAATAAAACATACAAAGAGCGGTTGCAGGAACTGAGCTTGGCCAGTCTAGCGAAGAGAAGGACCAGGGGTGACATGATAGCAGTGTTCCAATACTTGAGGGGATGCCACAGAGAGGAGCGGGTCAGGCTGTTCTCTATGGCACCAGAAAGCCAAGCAAGGAATAACGGATGGAAGCTGACCAAGGAGAGATTCAACCTGGAAGTGAGGAGAAACTTTCTGACAGTGAGAGCGATCAACCAGTGGAACAGCTTGCCAGCAGAGGTCGTGAGAGCCCCAACACTTGCGACCTTCAAGGAGAGACTGGACTGCCATCTGTCTCAAATGGTGTAGGAACTCCTGCTTGAGCAGGGGGTTGGACTAGATGACCTACAAGGTCCCTTCCAACTCTAATAATAAATCTTAATCTAAATCTACTGAACACGTTCTTTGCATCAGTCTTCACACAAAAGGAAACTGCAGCTCAACTACCCAGCAACACAAATATAAAAAACAGATTCGAAGCAAGACTCAACCTAAGCAAAAATACAGTAAGAGATCACCTATCTGAACTTAACGAATACAAAGCACCAGGACCAGATGGGTTACACCCCAGAGTCCAAAAAGAACTAGCAGAAATCATTTCGGAACCACTGCACCACATCTTCCACAAATCCTGGAACACAGGGGAACTGTGATGCCCAGGGGGAGGGCCTTCTCTGTGGGAGCACCCACCCTCTGGAATCAGCTCCCTCCAGACTTAAGAACCATTCACGACCTGTACACCTTCCGCCGTGCCCTCAAGACGTATTATTTTTATCAAGCCGGGCTGGCGTGAAAAAGTTTTTGGGGTTTTTAAAATTTTAAGATTTTACTAAATTTTAATTGTATTAAATTAGGGCCACATTGAATATTTTCTTTTAAATGTATTTTAATGTTTATATTGTGTTTTTTACTTGGCTGTTCACCGCCCTGAGTCCCCTGGAGAAGGGCGGTATATAAATTTAATTAAACTAAACTAAACTAAACTAAACTACCTGAGGACTGGAAAAGAGCTGACGTGGTCCCCATCTACAAAAAAGGTAAAAAAACAGACCCAGAAAACTACAGACCAATCAGCCTAACATCAATACCTGGGAAAATACTGGAAAAAATAATTATAAAGCAGATCTCCCAACATCTAGAAACAAACCAAGTAATAACCAACAGCCAACACGGATTTGTTAAGAACAAGTCATGCCAAACCAACCTCATTTCATTCTTCAACACTGTGACCAAATTAGTAGACCAGCGAAATGCAGTAGACATAATATACCTGGACCAGGGGCGGGTTCCTAATGTTTTTACTACCACTCTGTGGGCATGGCTTATTTTGTGGGTGTGGCTTGCCAGCCATGTGACCGGGTGGGCGTGGCTTCTCGGACTGCTGAAGGGAGGGGAACTGAGATAGGTCATCCTGCCCATTCCCCCTCCCCTCAGCAGCTCGAGAAGCCTCAAAGGTGCGAAAATGCCTAGGATCATCACCGCGCGTTCGTGGCTTCTCGGACTGCTGAAGGGAGGGGAATGGAGATAGCTCCTGCCGCCCGTTCTTTCAGCGTCTCACGCGCTCCCTCAGCCATCCTCCCCTGCTTGGACTCACTGTGGGGTAGGAAGGCAGCGCATGAGCAGTGCCGGAAACTCGGCTTTTGGGCATGCGCAAAAGAATTTTAAAAAAAAAAATCAAAAAAAATTCAAAAAAATGGCGGCAACCGACCGCACCGGTACTGTGATGTCACCAGCGGGCCGCTACCGGTGCTATAGAGTGGACCGCACCTGTAGGAACCCACCACTGACCTGGACTTCAGCAAAGCATTTGACAAAGTAGACCACAACCTACTTCTTCATAATCTAGAAAAAAGCGGGATAGACAGCTACACAACTAGATGGATTAACAACTGGCTGACCAACCGTACCCAGCGAGTAGTCCTCAATGGCTCTAAGTCCACATGGAGAGAAGTAAGCAGTGGGGTACCACAAGGTTCCGTCCTAGGCCCAGTACTCTTTAATATCTTCATAAATGACCTAGATGTGGGAATAGCAGGAGAACTAACCAAATTTGCAGATGATACCAAGCTGGCGGGAGTAGCAAACACCCCAGAGGACAGACTCAAAATCCAGAGGGACCTTGACAGACTCGAACACTGGGCCCAAACCAATAAAATGAAATTTAACACGGAGAAAAGTAAAATTCTACACCTAGGTAAGAAGAATCAAAAATACACATACAAACTGGGCGAAACCACACTCAATAGCAGCGATTGCGAGAGGGATCTCAGAGTCTTGGTAGACAGCCAACTAAATATGAGCCAGCAGTGTGCAGCAGCAGCCAAAAAGGCCAACGCAGTCCTGAGCTGCATAAATAGAGGGATACAATCAAGGACCAGAGAGGTACTAGTACCACTCTATAAAGCCTTGGTCAGACCACACCTAGAGTACTGCATCCAGTTTTGGTCACCACACTACAAAAAAGACATTGAAACCCTAGAGAAAGTGCAGAAGAGAGCAACCAGGATGATAAAGGGTCTGGAAAATAAAACATACAAAGAGTGGTTGCAGGAACTGAGCTTGGACAGTCTGGCGAAGAGAAGGACCAGGGGTGATATGATAGCAATGTTCCAATACTTGAGGGGATGCCACAGAGAGGAGGGGGTCAGGCTGTTCTCTATGGCACCAGAAAGCCAAACAAGGAATAATGGATGGAAGCTGGCCAAGGAGAGATTAAACCTGGAAGTGAGGAGAAACTTTCTGACGGTGAGAGCGATCAACCAGTGGAACAGCTTGCCAGCGGAGGTTGTGAGAGCCCCAACACTTGCGACCTTCAAGGGGAGACTGGACTGCCATCTGTCTCAAATGGTGTAGGAACTCCTGCTTGAGCAGGGGGTTGGACTAGATGACCTACAAGGTCCCTTCCAATTCTAATAATAAATCTAAAATCTAAAAATAAGAGTCAGCTGGCTTTACAGATGATAGGGCATCTTCAAAGTCCGTGAGAAGCAATTGAGCAACCTGCAGGATATTGAAGGTTGTTTGCACAGACATCCAGTTTAAAACAAACACCCTTGTCTGACAGTCTTCCGGTGCCAGGAAACTGTTATCAAGGTTCTGAAGACATCCATATTTTCCTTCCTTAAACAAATACCTGACAGCAGTTTTCCCAACGTGGTGTTGGGAAACAGGGTGGGACTCCCAGCTCCCAATCTTTGTCACTTAAAAGGTCACCACCATGTTGTGGCAAGCCCCTTATGAAGATGTGAAATGATCATATATTGTCAAATGAGCCGAGGTGGCGCAGCAGTTAGAGTGCAGTACTGCAGGCCACTTTAGCTGACTGTGATCAGCAGTTCAGCTGTTCAAATCTCACCGGCTCAAGGTTGACTCAGCCTTCCATCCTTCCGAGGTAGGTAAAATGATGACCCAGATTGTTGGGGGCAATATAAATATACATTGCTACAGAGCCGAGGTGGCGCAGTGGTTAAAAGCAGCACTGCAACCTACTTCAGTGACTGCTAGTTCAGCAGTTCAGCTGTTCAAATCTCACCAGGCTCAAGGTTGACTCAGCCTTCCATCCTTCTGAGGTCGGTAAAATGAGGACCCAGATTGTTGGGGGCAATATGCTGAACTCTGTAAACTGCTTAGAGAGAGCTGTAAAGCACTATGAAGCGGTATATAAGTCTAAATGCTATTGCTATTGCTATTAATGGTGTAAACCGCTTAGAGAGTGCTTGCACTTTGAGGCGGTATATAAGTCTCACTATTAAAATAATAAATAAACAAATAAATAAACAAACAAACAAATAAACAAATAAACAAATAAACAAATAAACAAATAAACAAATAAACAAATAAACAAATAAACAAACAAACAAACAAACAAACAAATAAATAAATCTTTTCCCAGTTACATCTATTCTGATCTCACGCATAGCAATTGCTCGTATCAGGCAGTTAAACTCAACGCCATTAGGAATTCATACAAACCATGTTTATTCTTCAGGTATCCTCAAAGAACAATAACTCACGATACTGTTGAGATTCATCTGAAGGCTTATATCATAATCTGATCCCATTATACATAGGCAAAGTCCTAATTAAGCGTAGGTGAGAAAAGGTGCATGTCTCCCGATGCAGTAGGCTTCTTTGTTAAGATGCAAAATGACCGTTGGTCTGCATGGCACAATTACCCAGCAGCAGAGGTATGGCTTGATGGCCAGTTAGCAACACAGATTTGGTCACATGTCATGGACTACATTTCCCATAATGCAATCTCTGTCTACATTTCCCACAATGCAATCTCTTAAGGAGACAGCACTTAATTCTTAAAGTAACTAATCTACTGCCTAGGCAGCACAACATCTACCCAACCCACCAGATCAGGGAGACAGGGGAAGTTACAAGTCTCCTTTCCTAAGGAGATCCATCTAATAGGACCAAGAAGAACTTCTCCCTTGTGGCTTCCTCCCTGTGGAACTTCATTCCCATGGAGATAAGATTGGTCCCCCTTTTGACACTCTTTGGAAAGGCCCTGAAGACATAGTTTTGCCAACAGTCCTGGAGACCCCAGGGTGACATAGAACACATCATGTGGTTGGTTTGATTGTTGCTGCCAAGGGAGAGCAGGGGTTTATGGGGTTGGTATAGGGGTTTTATTTCTGTAAGTCATCCAGAGTCACTGTGAGTTGGACAGCCATGTAAATTTTCTTAATAAAAAATAAAAAATAAAAATATATGTAGACAGAGAACATTACCCACTGACTATCAACAGAAGACACGGTAGAAAAAAGTAGTTGGTAAAAACCTCCAGATGGGATGACTCAAAGTTCTCCTGTCCATGATATATAGGATAGGGGACTAGAAGCTAAACTGTATGAACAATGGTTGCAGGAATTGGGTATGTCTAGTTTAATGAAAAGAAGGGCTAGGGGTGACATGATAGCAGTGTTCCAATATTTGAGGGGCTGCCAAAAAAGAAGAGGGGGTCAACCTATTCTCCAAAGCACCAGAAGGCAAGACAAGAAACAATGGATGGAAACTAACCAAGGAGACAACCTAGAACTAATTTCCCAATGGTGAGGATGATTAACCAGTGGAACAGCTTGTGTCAGGGCTGCCTCTGTCCATTTCCTAGGAAAGAAAAATCCTTGGCTCCGTAGATTCAGAGAAAAGTACTTTTACTAGGAAGGAACTGAAAGCAACAAATTTCAGGCAAGATCTGAGGCAAAGCGCGCGAAACAGCAAATTGAAACAAACTGTAGAGCCCAACCCCCTTGTAGCTAGGCAACCAGAGGGCTGCTGCATACCAAAGCTAGAAGAAATGACCTTGAAGAGATAAGCAAAGCCCAGACCATAGTTGCAAAGCTGCAAGGAAGAATTCTCCACTGACCCCTCCCCGCTTTTCCATGGCAGCAAGCAGCAGGCTAGCTGACATTCAGCCCCCCGTAACAGAGGCTTTAGCCATACAGATAAAATTTATACAAGTAAAACAAACAACACATCTCACCAAGGACAGCGTTTCATTCAGGGTTTGTCGAGGTATTTTCTATGAAAAATCTGGAGGAGTTTAGGTGCTTGGACATGTTTAGCATCCACCCATTCAGACTGTGCAGGGGGGAAATGTTTCCAGGCAACGAGGTATTTGACCTTCCCTCTATGTTTCCTGGAATCCAGAATTTTTTTAATTTCAAAATGCTGCTCTCCTTCGATTAGAGTGGGTACAGGAGGGTTGTCAGGTAAAGGGCGAAGGGGTGACAGAGCTTCAGGTTTCAACAAACTGCAGTGAAACACAGGATGAATACGTTTAAGATTCTTAGGCAACTCCCGTTGTACAGTGACTGGGTTAATTACTTTAACAATTGGGAATGGGCCCACATATTTAGGACACAGTTTCTTAGATGGTTGGGTGGACTGTAAGTATTTTGTGGAGAGGTAAACTCTATCACCTACCGTACTTTAAAATCTTTTGGCTCCACATGTTTTTTGTCAGCTTGTTTCTTATGTGCCTGATGTGCCTCCTTGAGTGCCTTACAGACAACTGGCCAAGTGTTCTGCAGTTGGGCTATCCACTCCGCTAAGGAGGGTATGTGTGGTTTCTCTTGAGGCAGCTCTGGCATAGCTACAAAGTCCTGACTGGAGGCCACCTGAAATGGGGTGAACCCTGTGCTCCTATGCACAGAATTGTTATATGCTACCATGTTTCCCCGAAAATAAGACCCACCCCAAAAATAAGCCCTAGCCTGATTTTTTTGGGGGTGGGCCTAATATAAGCCCTACCCCAAAAATAAGCCTGGGGGATGGGCATGGCCAGCATGAGAGGCGGCGAGCACGCGGGGCCCGATGGTGTCTGGCTGTCAGGTTTCCAAGTGATGAAACCCATTCAAAAAAGAAATAGGCAAAGTCCATCTTCCAAAACAATTTTTTTATTTAGGTAGGCATCAAATTGGCAAAGTCTGTTGTAATTCCAGATCTGACACAAACCGGAATTACCCCACATAATATTGTAAGTTAGAAACATCCCTCAAAAGTCACATTCTCCAATAAACACTCAATCCACATTTCCCAGTGTCTTCAAACTCCACCTTCCATTCTTACCAGGAGCAGCCTCTGTTCCCACGGGAAAGAAGGTCACCTAGCCAAAACAATCCTCACTGTCTATTCCTTCCTTCCCCCCACCTTAAGAATGTGGCGAGTCCAGTGGTGAAATCTAAAAATGCTTGGTGGGCATGGCTTGGTCATGTGACTGGGTGGGTGTGGCCAACTCAATGTCACTCACGTCAAGGGGTGCCTCGCCTGGCCCCTCCCCTCCCAGCCATTCCTTGTCACACCCAGCCTCAACATATCTATAGTTCTGTAAAAATGTTGTTCACCTTTTTTTGACTTTATTATCTACATACTATAGATGTACTTTCATGGACCACTGAAAGGAGGAAATGACTCACATGCTTTGCCCAAGAGTGTGATAGGCAACAGGCTTTTAAGGGGCTGCCACAAAGAAGGGGGGGCAATGTATTTTCCAAAGAAGCAGAAGGCAAAACAAGAAGCAATGGATGGAAACTGAACAAAGAGAGAAGCAACCTAAAACTAAGGAGAAACTTCCTGACAGTGAGAACAATTAACCAGTGGAACTGCTTGTCTCCAGAAATTCTGGGTGCTTGATCACTGGAGGTTTTTAAGAAAACATTGGACAGCCATTTCTCTGAAATGGTATAGGGTCCCCTCCAAAGTCCCTTCTAAGTGTTATTCTGTTATTCTGACACCTTTCCCAGGCCCTCCATTCAGATCCAAAATGTGGCTGTGATAGTTGATCAGAGCTCCTCTGTTTTTTATGCGCAACAGTTTAGGATCAGAGCTAAGTTAGTTGCTTTTCTATTAATACATAATCCTTAAAAGGGCTCTCCTGTAGGGACCCTGCATGGTCTAATTCAGAGGTCCCCAACCTTTCTGGCACCAGGGACTGGTTTCATGGAAGACAATTTTACCATGGACCTGTGTGTGTGTGTGTGTGGTGTGTGTGTGTGTGTGTGTGTGTGTGTGTGTGTGTGTGTGTGTCTGAGAGAGAGAGAGAGAGAGAGAGAGAGAGAGAGAGAGAGAGAGAGAGAGAGGGAGGGAGGGAGGGAGGGAGGGAGGGAGGGGGGGAGACAAGTATACAGTTTGGGAAAGAGGCACAGACAGAAGTGGTAAATTAAATAGTGGGTGGGCCACGCATGGAGTAAAATAAGTGTGGGATTGTTACTTAAGGCCTGCCACCAGATGATTTTGCTCCAGTCCAGATGAAAATCAGAATAAACACACAGGGAAGACTTCACTAGAAAGGGCTTTCTTTTGCTCCAGGAGAAAATGAGAATAAAGAACTGGAAAAGCCTTCACAGGAAGAGGCTTTTTTGTTCTGCTGTGGAAGAAAAATAAAAGACACAGAGAAATCTTCACTGGAAGAGGCTCTCTGCTGTTGCTCCAGAGGAAGCAAAAGGCAGTTTCTTTTTGAGGCAGTTTCTCAATGGGTAGGTTCCTTCAGGCATCTTGAATCCTTTATTTGTTCTAGTAACATCTAGACCTAAATAATGTTTTATTTCTCCTAAATATCTTATTCTAAATTTTTCTTTTAGTTTAGCTACAATATCCTTTACTACATTTTCTGTTTTAGCAACAATTGCAATATCATCTGTAAATAATAACAATAATGTAATTTCACCATCCTTTTCTTTCTTAAACAAACATGGATCGGCTAAACCAGCATTAAATCCCAATTTTTACTAGTTCACTAACAATGCATCGGTTCCTTTCATATCCAGCCTGTTTCAATCCATATAAACTCTTGTTTAATTTCCAATAACCTTTACCATTGTCATTTAATCCTCATATATATTTCATGCTGTAGCTTTGCATGTAAATATGCTGTCTCTACATCAATATGATGTACCACACTTTTATTTCTAGCTGCCCACACTAACGCTGCCCTCAAAGTACTAGCCTTTAGACTCGGAGCGAAAACCTCATCGTAGTCTTTTGTACTCTGACCAAATCCTTGAGCAACAAGCCTCGCTTTATGGGTTATAGTGCCATCACTGGCTGTCTTTAATTTATAAACCCATTTGCAGCCAATAGCCTTCTCACCTTGTGGTAAACTAACATTCTCATAAACATTAAGATCCTTTAAAGACTAAAAGTTCCTTACTCATTGCTTCTTTCCAAGCTTTCTGATCTTTTTCTGGATATAATTTAATCTAATCATAACTAGAAGGTTCTAGGCTTATTTCACAAGCAACATTAGCCTGATACCTATCAGGTGACCTTCTTACTCTAGTCCCTCTTCTAGGCAAAGGAATACTATTTGTAGAAATTTCCTCATCTTTCAATTCTACTTTTACCTCCCCTATCGAAGATCTTTCCTCATCTAATGAATCCTTATCTTCTGGTGATTCTTTCTCTTCTATATTATTCTCCAAATACCTCTTAGGAGTATCATCTTGGAACAATGGAGTTTCTATTACAATGCTATCTTTATTGCTATTTTCTTCCTGCTCTAATTTACTCCATCCCACATGTTCCATAAACTTGGCACTTGCACTCTTATAAGTATTTCTAGTGCCTTTGTCCCAAAATCTGAAAGCTTTATGATTCCTATCATAACCAACAAAATACATTAATTTTGTTCTATGCTGTCCTTTCTTTCTAACTTCTGTTGGAATATGCACCCAAGCTGGTGCACCAAATACATGCAAATAATCCAATTCAGGTTTTCTGCCAAACCATCTAGTAAATGGAATCTCCCCTGTTGTAGCATTTACAGTATTGTTCAGTATATGGTTAGCGCACATAAGAGCCTCTCCCCACAACTGATCAGGCAGACCAGAATCATTAATCATTGTTCTTATCATAGCCTGCAACGTTTGCCCTTGATAATGAGCAGAACGCCTGTGCTCTATTCCAGCTCTTGCTAACAAATTAACAAACTTACTATTTGTGAATTCCGTTCCGTTATCTGTTACCACACTTACTAACTTATTCTTCTGTTTTCTCTCTACAAATCTCATCCAATTTGAGAAATTTTGATATGTTTCTGACTTAGTTTTCATTAAGTAGCAAAAACCATATCGAGAATAATGATCTACAATACTAAGAATATAGCAAGCTCCATCCATACTTGGTTTCTTTGGTCCAATTAAATCTACAAACACTACATCTAATGGTGCTGTAGTTTTGAATCCATTATATCTATTAGCAGAAGTAACTTTACTTTTCTCCTGATTACAGGCATTGCAATTCAGATACTTAGAACATGGTTGTAGTTTAATACCATTAGCCAACTCCACAGTTTTCTGCAACAATTTATAATTCAAATGCCCCATTCTTCTATGAAGTAAGTGAATACTGTTGTTATGTGGCTGTTTGTTCTCGAAAACTGAATTAGCTTTTTCTAATTTAGCTATAACATTGTTACCTTCTTTTTGGATTTTACATTTATCATCCATAAATGTTACAGTATAACCTGCTTTAACTAATACTTTCACAGATAATAGATTATAAACCAGTCTTGGCATATATAGCATTGGCAGTTTTTCATTAATTCCTAAACAATATGCATTTCCTTCTCCATTAGCTTTCATCTTCCAACCATTTGCTAACGCAACATATTGACTACTTTTCTCCATCTTTACAAACGTTTCCTTATTGTTTGTTATACAGTTTGTAGCCCCACTATCTATCACCCATATATTATGGTTTATTTTATCAGTTACGTTAGACATAGTCAAACCAACATTTTTGTGTTCTCTCTGTTCATTTCTGATATTCTGCTTTTTATTCTTTCTACAAAACTTGGCTATGTGTCCTCTAGCCCCACAAATATAGCATTTTCTAACAAAATAAACATTAGAAGATGTCTTCTCTTCTTCTTGTGGATGTTTTGTTCTCATCAATTTTCTGTCTTCTTGTCTTCTGGACTCCTCAAGTAGTCTTCCAGTTATGCCAGGTATCGTAAGTTCATCCCTAGTCAAAACCTCTAAGGAAGATACATAGTCATCGTAGCTCTTGTCCAATGAAGACAGAATTATATACACCTGCTGTAATTCTGTATAAATTAGTTCTTTTTCATGCAGTTCTTGCAGAGTTTTCTTCATATTTTCTAAATGTGTTAGCATATCACCTCCTTTCATTAAATTTGTTCTAAAAAGTTTTCTTGTAATATGAATGTGTGCACCAACACTATCTCGTACATAAATCTTCTTCAATATGTCCCAACACTTTGCAGCTTTCTCTTCTCCACAAATATGGACAAGTTTCTGGTCATTTAGTGTTAGTCCAATTATGCTTAAAGCTCTATCATTGTCTCGTTTAAATTCAGCTAGCTTCTTTGCATCTTCATCTCTTGTTCGATCCCAACCTGTTGTATCCGGTGGATTTGTAATCAACGTCCATAAGCCTTCATTTCTCAAAAGTAGGCTACATTTAGTAGACCAAGTAACATAGTTAGTCCCATCCAGCTGGGTTATCATTGATAGATAAGTTGACTTTGCTTGAGCCATTATTGATGTAATACTTCTTTAACTTTCTGAATATTAAAACTGAATTTCCACACTCAATATCTTTTTACTAGCAACAAACCACTATCACTACTCCTTTGGGACGTACTGGGCCCATAACCAATGTTAAGGAGTTATTGTGCTGTTGAGCACATACACAGCGAAATGTGTTGTGGTTGTGGTGTTGCAGTTTGATATGAATGCTATTCAGTCAATAAACAGATCCGTTTAGTATTTACAAATAGTTTACTTAAAGTAGTAGCAAAGTTCAATAGGAAGTCCAAGTCATACACAGTTAGTCAGTCAATGCGAAGATTCTTCTTCTTGCCTATCTTTGTTTTAACTAACAAACAAAGATTACAGCTAACATTCAATTCTACACTATCACAGATAGTTACTCTTTCCACAGCAGCTCTTCACAGTAATTTCACACAGTCACAAAGTCAATTACTCAACAGTGAAGCAGCAGAGATAATCAGCAGAGAGTCAGCACTCCGGAACACACCTTCAAACACACACAGACATTAATCACCATTCTGAGCATGCTCTCTTGCTTCCTTATATAGTAATCAGCCTACAATTCATTTAAAGCAATATACACATAACATTGATTTGTGGCTTGTTCATATATTAGCACACCCAATCGTTTGAACAGGGTTCTAACAATTTTATTTAGCTCCTCAAAGTATTTTTCCCCCCTAGCTTTATCGGAATTGTTTGGAACAGAAATAATAATCTCGGCAGGATATTCATTTTTATTGTAGCTATTCTACCTACCAACGATAGTTGCAAATTTTTCCACTTTTCCAAATCTAATTTGATTTGTTGCATTAGCTTGATATAATTATCTTCTTTAATGGTTGCACATCTTGCTGTCAGTTAGATTCCTAAATATTTTACTTTCTTAACTATCTGGATATCTATCTTCTTCTTTTTTCTTTTTTTTAAACTTTTTTTATTAAACACATAAAACAGCACCAACATTAAACATTCAAAAAAACAAAACATATAACAAACAAATGGGGCATTTGTGGCCCCCTATCCATCATAAGCTATTATCAGATATATTCTTTTTACATATCATTTCCTTAAGTATTCATATTGCTCTCAAACATATTTTCTTATTATACCATATACATTTAAAATCTTTACATAATTACTTGGGTATACATCATTAAACTTTTATTTATTGCTTCTTTCTTTCAACCAATTATAAAATTTGTTCCAGGCTTTATAGAAATCATATTCCTCTTTTTCTTTTAATTCTCTAGTTAGCATATCCATTTCCGCAGAGTCCATTATTTTTTTAATTATTTCTTCCTCTTTGGGTATCTCTTTGTTTTTCCAGGACTGTGCGTATGTAATTCTTGCGGCAGTTAGAATATGAATAATAAGATATTGTATTTCTTTTTTATATACCTTGTTGGAAATACCTAGTAAAAACAATTCTGGGTTTTTTTCTATGTCCAATTTTAGAATTTCCTTTAGCCATGTGGCTATCTTATTCCAATACTTTTTTGCCTCTGTACAGGTCCACCATAGGTGGTAATATGTGCCTGTTTCTTTTTTACATTTCCAACATTTTGGTGACGAATTTGGAAACATCTTCGATATCTGTAGAGGTGACATGTGCCATCGGTAAAACATTTTACATTGGTTTTCCTTGAACGCAGCAGATTTTGTAATTTGCCAGTTTGTTGTCCATAATTTTTCCCAGCTATCTAAATCTATCAGGTGTCCAAAATTTCTTGCCCATCTGATCATAGGTTCTTTCACTATCTCCTCCTCTGTTTTATTTTTATTTTTTATTAATATACTTTATTAATTTTCAATTCTTTTTTTAAAATAACAATTATAATATTTATTTGAGCATTCCTACATTGTCACATATACATTCAACTTTTGTTGAGATATCAATACATTACATTTTGTCATATTTCATTCATCCTATTTACATTTACATTTACATTTACATATTTACAGTATTCTATGCTTCTTTAACTTTCCCTTTTTTTCTTTCTGTATTCTATCCAATGATACCATTTTTCCCATGTGTTATAATAATTTGAGTCTTTTTGCCCCCATAGTTCTATTGTTAATCTATCCATTTCAGCGCAGTTATAAATTTTTGTGATTATTATACTTTCTATAGGTGTTTCAGGTTTTTTCCAAAACTGTGCATATGCTATTCTGACTGCAGTGATTATATGTAAAACCAAGTATTTGACACCCTTATCATAGTTATTTTTAAAAATTCCCAAGAGGAGGATCTCCGGTGTAAATTCTATTGTTACATTAGTTATTTCCTGAAGCCATTTATGTATTTTGGACCAATATTTCCTCGCTTTGGGACATAACCACCACATATGAAAGAAGGTGCCTTGTGTTTTTTTACATTTCCAACAAATCTGGTTCAAATTTGGATAAATTTTTGCTAATCTGTTTGGAGTCAAATGCCATCGATATACCATTTTATAATAATTTTCTTTGTATGACACTGATTTTGTTAACTTAATATTCCTATTCCATACTTGTTCCCAATCGGCCAAGTGGATATTATGTCCTATATTTTGTGCCCATGCTATCATGGGTCCTTTGACTATATCTTCCATTCTTTCAAATTGTAATAAATAATTATAAAATTTGGAAATAATCTTATTTTCTGGACCTGTCAACAATTTATCTAGTGCTTTTTCTTCTATTTCAATTCCATTTTCTTCCAAATCTTTTTTATAGCGAGCCTGGATTTGTGCATATGGCCACCAATCAATATTTATATTTTGTTTACGCAATTCCTTTCTACTTTTTAGTTTTCCAGCCCCATCCAGGATATCTTTATATTTGATCATTTTACTAATATATATCGTATTTGGGTATGTAGTTGCTTCCATTGTGGATAGCCAATTTGGAGTTTTTGTATAATGTTTTTTCTTTATTTCTCGCCAAATTGTAATTAATGCATCTCTAATAATGTGTCTGTTAAAGTATTTAGGGATTTTATCTCTATTCCATAGAAATGAATGCCATCCAAAAGGTAAATCATGACCCTCTAATGACAATATACGCCTATTATTTAGGTTGACCCAGTCCCTTATCCATGAAAGTGATGCTGCCATATAATATAGTTTCCAGTCAGGGAGTCCTAAGCCACCTCTACTTCTACTATCTTGTAGATCTATTCTTTTGATTCTTGGTTTTTGTTTTGCCAAATAAATTTTGTCATTCTCTTATTCAAATCTGCAAAAAAAAATCTATCTAATTTAACTGGCACCATTTGAAACAAATATAATATTTTAGGTAATATTTATTTATTTATTTATTAATCATTCTTATAGGCCGCCCAACTCCCGCGGGACTCTGGGCGGCGTACAACATACAGAAGAAACAATTTATAAAAATGATAATAAACATTAAAATACTTATAAAAATTAAAATTAAAACATAACCGTCTGTTGTGCCTTGGCCGCGTCCGGCGCCGAGTCTGGAGGATCCGGAGGACGTGGAGCTGCTCATGGTGCAGCAGTACCAGCCCATGTGCCTGGCACCAGAGACGGCTGGTGATGAGGACTCGGTGCCAGAGCAGGACGATCTCCCAGGACCTTCTGCACCTGCGCAGCAGAGTGCTTCATCAGGAGATGAAGAACCCATGCTGGATGCCAGAGCTCGCAGAGCAGCCAGAAGACAGGATTGGCTGAGTAAGCATCGGTCCAATCGGAGGAAGCAGTGAGGGCTAATTGGGCCACGCCCTTCAGTGCCTATATTAGGCCGGGGACATTAGTGCTCACTGCTGAGAACAACGAATCAATGACCACGGCATATCCAGAGTTTCAGTTCTACGTTTGTTTGGGAATCTTATCGAAGACACCAGCTTCTGCCAGCTTTATTCCGGGAAGCCAGCCAAGTTGTTCAGATAAGAGAAGAATTAATGAGTCTTGCTTTGAACTTTTGTCTGTGTGCTATTTAACCCTCACGTAACCCAAAGAACCTTATTCCTTGAGACTTTCCGTTTGTGTTGTTTTGGACTTCTAAAACCTCTGAGTTTTACTAAGAAACTTTATTAGTAAAAGGAACCTTTTTGTTTGCCTCCCAACGAGTGTGTGTGTGTGTGTTTCTGGGGGGTTGCGGTGCTGGGTCACAACACCGTCATTCGTACATGGGGAAGACCAAAGATATTCCAATTGGTCTCTATTTCACCCCGCCTGCAGGAAGAGCCATGTTTTAACGGCTTTACGGAAGGCCAGCAGGGTGGGGATAGTCCGGATCTCTGGGGGTAGTTGGCTCCAGAGAGATGGAGCTCCCACAGAGAAGGCTCTCCCCCGCGGTCCCACCAACCGGCATTGCTTGGTTGATGGGACCTGGAGGAGACCAACTCTGTGGGACCTAACCGGTCGTAGGGAGGTATGTGGTAGGATGCAGTCCCGGAGGTATTTGTATTTGTTTATTTGTCAAGCATATATGATTATAAACAAAGTATAAACAGTAAAACATGATTAAATATATATGTAATAGTACAAGCATGAATAAGAGTAAAAGAGGTAAGAATATATGTGAACATTAGGACAGGAATGGTAGGCACAATTGTGCGCTTATGCGTGCCCCTTACCGACCTCTTAGGAATGGGGTGAGGTCGATGGTAGATAATCTGAGTGTCAGGCAGTGATTTTATATTGCCTGTTACATGTATATGCAGGAAGCTGCATCCCTATCAAATATAATGGTTTATTCCTGAGCACGTGATTAATATGTTCCTAGTACGCATGTATACATTCCTTTCTTTGATCCTTCCTTCTTCTTCAGCTTCTGTAAGGAGCAAGACCTGTTTTTTATAGCCAAGATGTGATTATTGAGAATTTATTGTTTTTATACCAAAATAAATATTTTCTACTTTAGTATTTTAAACTGCGGTTTCCTTTTATAATGTCAGAGTTCCAGGGAAAGATCTATTTCGCCTCTGATGAGAGTAATTCTTATCTGACACTGAGGTTGAAGTTTTTGGGGTTTGGGGAAGAAACTACTGAGTCAGGTAAAGTGTTCCAGGCGTTGACAACTCTGTTGTTGAAGTCAAATTTTTTGCAATCAAATCTGGAGCGGTTTACATTAAGTTTGTATCTATTGTGAGCTCTTGTATTATTGCGGTTGAAGCTGAAGTAGTCATTAACAGGTAGGACATTGAGGCAGATAATTTTGTGAGCTACACTTAGGTCAGATCGAAGGCGGCAGAGTTCTAAATTTTGAAGTCCCAAAATTTCAAGTCTGGTTTCATAAGGAATTCTGTTGTGAACAGAGGAATGTAATACTCTTCTAGTGAAGTATCGCTGGACATTCTCAATTGTGTTAATGTCTGATATGTAGTGTGGGTTCCAGACTGATGAGCTGTATTCAAGAATCGGTCTAGCAAATGTTTTGTATGCTCTGGTTAAAAGTACAATGTTACCAGAGAAGAAGCTGCGCAAGATTAGGTTAACCACTCTTAATGCCTTCTTTGCTATGTAGTTGCAGTGGGCTCTGGCACTCAGATCGTTAGAGATGAGTACTCCGAGGTCCTTTACTGAGTGAGGATCATCATCAAGGTCATGATCATTAAGTTTGTATTTAGTGTTTTGATTATTTTTGCCAATGTGTAAAACTGAGCATTTGTTGATGGAGATAGGTAGTTGCCACTTGTTTGACCATTCAGATATATAGTCAAGGTCTTTTTGAAGGGTTGTAGTATTGTCTGTGGTGCTGAATAGTTTTACATCATCTGCGAAGAGGACGCAGTTGCTTTGTATAATATCACAAATGTCATTTATGTAAAGAATGAAGAGAGTAGGACCTAAAACGCTTCCTTGGGGAACACCGCTGTTAAGAGGTACAGGGTTTGATAGAGATGATCCTATTTTAACCACTTGTTGTCTGTTTGACAGGAATGCAGTTATCCATTTGTGTAGGGGGCCAGAGATGCCATAAGATTTTAGTTTTAGGAGTAGTTTATCGTGTACTACGGAGTCAAAGGCTTTACAAAAGTCTATGTAGATTGCGTCTATTGCTTTGCCCTGGTCGAGTTTTGTAGTCCATATGTTTTTACAATGTAGAAGTTGTAGGTTGCAGGATAACATTTTTCTGAAACCAAATTGTTTGTGAGAGAGTAGGTTGTTTGTCTCTAAGTGGAGGGTAATGGATTGGTTGATGATTGATTCCATGACTCTGCAGGTGGCGCAACATAAGGAGATTGGTCTATAATTTTCAATTAGGTTGGGGTCTCCCTTTTTGAAGACAGGGATAACCGTGGCTAGTGACCATAGGTTGGGTAGGGTGCTGGTTCTGAGAGATATGTCAAAAATAATGCTTAGAGGTTCTGATAGGACGGTGGAAAGTTTTTTTAAGAAGTAAGCACAAAGTCCATCTGGTCCTATGGATAGGGATGGTTTTAGGTTGTGTAGAGCCTTTCTAACTTTGTCTTCTGTAAAGTCGGTTTGTATTAGATCATTGTCATTGTTTGTGGTTCAACTAGGGAATATAGGACATGAGTTGTTGCTGTTTATAAAGACTGAGCCGAAGAATGTGTTGAAGAGGTTGGCTTTGTCGGAATCATCATTACAGTCTTTATTGTTGGGGCCTTTGAGGGGTGGGATGGTTCTCATCACTTTGAGTTTGTTGTTAACGAACTTGTAGAATGCTCAGTTGGAATTTGTGCGCAGGAGGTTTTCTTCTTGATTGATAAGATAATTTGTGCATTCAGTCTTTATTTGTTTGCATAAGTTTTTGTATCGGCTTTTGTAGTTGGTTATGTGGCCCTTTTTGTTTTTACGCCAGAGATATTTTTTTTTGTTTGGAGCTTCCTTATTGTTGTGGATAGTTTGTTCTTCCTGTTTTTGGGAATGAATAGTGGTACGTATAGTTTTATGACTCTTTGGACTTGACGTAGGAAAATGTTGTAGTGGTCTTCAGCATTGTTGCAGTCCATGAAAAGGGTTTGCCAATCAAGAGAAGAGAGGTCAGTGTTTATGAGATCATAGTTTGCTTTTTTGAAATTGTAACTGGGGATCTTGTCATATTGTTGATTTTTGTAAGGGTGTATATTGAGATTGAAGTCAATCATACTGTGATCACTGTTGGAGAAGGGTTCTTTTGCTTGTAATCCATATATTGAGTTTGAACTGTTACAGAAGATGAGATCAAGGCAGTTATTGAGTCTAGTGTTATTGGATACTAGTTGATCCAGCCCCAGATTGGTTACAGCATTATACAGGGTTGAGTGTATAGGTTCTGTGGTACATTCATTGAGGGACCATTTGATAAGAGGTAGATTTAGGTCACCAAGAAAGATGAGAGGGTGTGGGCTGGAGGCTGCCCATGTTAGGAGTGAAGTTAACTTTTTAGCATGTTCAATGTCATAGTCTGGGGCTCTGTAGCATAGTAGAAATCGTAATGTGGTGTTTAAAGATAGTTCACAGAAGGTAGTCTCGGGAAGAGCAAGATCGTGTGTTACTTGGATGTTTTTGAGATTTAAGGACTTTTTGTAAAAGATGGCAACACCGCCTCCTCTACGGAGTTCGCGATCAGATCGAAAAATATGATAGTTTCTTTCTATAATAATTGAGTCAGGGAGGGATGAGTTTAGCCACGTTTCGCAGACAAATATGATGTCGAAATTGGTCGTATTTAATAGCAGGAGGAATTCAGGTATTTTATTTACAAGACTTCTTGCATTAAGTAGCTTGCATTTAAGGTCTTTATTGGTTGGAGAGGTAGAGGGAGTGGTAGGTAGTTGGGTAGTTAAGTTAGTAGTAGAAGTGAGGTAGTTGAGGTTAAGGTAGTTAAGGTTAGGGTAATTAAGGTCTATAGTAGAGATGTTAGTATTGGCAGGTAGTGAGGAAGTTTGGTCAGTGGTAGTAGCGAGGTAGATAAGGTCATTAGTGGTTGTAGAAGTTGTAGGTAGAGAGGTAGTTAGGGGCGTGCATTCCTAGTTTTGAAAGGTGGGAGGTTGAATGTTGGGATGTAGGTTGGGAGATTTAGTTTTGATGCAGTCTGCACGGTAGTTTATATATAGGTCAGTTTCACCATTGTCTTGTCGTATTTTTAGTTCATGGCGGAGTTCACAGGAGCGGATTCTTTGCAGGAAGTATAGGTCAGGTCTGGAACGGAGTTTACTATAGTTAGTGTCAGATTTGGCGATGGAGTTCATTGTGTGAATAAAATTGCGTTTACTGGTTTCGTTTTTGCAGATGACTCTGCAGAATCGTGGGGCCACTGAGCCGTCTCTGTATTTGAGTTCTGGGCCATCTCTAGATATTTCAATGATTTCATAAGGAGAGAATGTAGTTTTCTGGGAGTTGATGACGATGTTTCGAACTGTAGTGATGTCATCAGTTTCATTGTTGTTTTCAAGTCCAAATAAAATTGCGTTTGGACGTTTCTGCTCACGTTCAATAGCATCTTTTATCATTAGGGAGATGTCTTTAATTTGGTTGATGTTATTCGTTGGTTTGATGCTATTGGGTTGCTGGTTAGTGGAAGTTGGATGAGGTTTAGGAGGTGGATGATGAGTTGAGCTAGGATGTTGTGTTGTCTGGTGTTCATTTTTATGTGTTGCTTGAAGACGTGCTTCAAATTGTGCTACTAATCAATTTTCTAGGGATATTAAGCGAGTTTCAAGGGATGATTCTATGGTATCAACCTTATCAGAGAGGGCTATTAATCTGTCTAGCTTAGGTAAGCAAGATGGACATAGAATTACAGCTGCTGATTGTAGTGTGTCGATTGTGTCCTTGGTTATATTTAAGCAGGAAAGGTGGACATGATTGTCACATAGGTGACATTTAGTGTTATCCTCATTTTTCTTGATGGATTCAGTACATTTGAAGCATATGTATGGTTCGTTGTTTGCATTGTTGGTAGGGGTTACTTTCTTTTTACTTGGCATGGTAGAATTGTTTAGATGTTGTATAATTCTTTATCTTTAGTTATGTGTTCTTTGAACTTTGATTAATATATCACTTGATCGTTGATTAATATATCAAGAATTATATCAAGAATTATATCAAAATATATCAAAAATTGGTAGTGACAATTGATTACTATGATAGTCTGGTTAATAATACAATAACAAAGCTTAATAATGATAATTAATCAGCTAGCTAAAACAATAATGGCAATTAATCAATTAATCTCAATGGTAGACTAATTGATAATAACAGCTACCCAGTAATATAATCAATCAGTATTTAAATCAAAAGCAAAAGCATGGAAGGTAGGGGTTTAGTAAGAGAGAAAAGGGCTTTTTTAAAAAGGCAAAGTTCAGCTTGTAGCAGAGTTCTTTTTCTGGCTGAAAAGCAGGCGTTTTCTCAGAAACTTTGTATCCTGGAGAGAATATCTTAGGGGGGGCTGGGCTGGCTGAAAAGCAGGCGTTTACTCTCAGAAACTTTGTATCCTGGAGAGAAGGTGGTTGGGGGTTGAAATCCAATTGGTGGGAGTTAGAAGGCAGTTTAGAGCTGTTTCTTTGATATGTTACAAGAGAAACGCTGCTTTATAGCGTGTAGAGGCTCCTTTGAAACGGAGTTTCTGTTGCTGTTTTTGAAGCACTCTCGTGTGCAGGAAGGAAGTGAGTCTTTGAGGAAGGACTGCCGCGTGGTCGGCTTGGAACAAAGAACAAAGATCAAAGAGCCTCTCATACACAAGGTTGGGAAAGTTAGTTTCCTTTAAAGTTTGATTGGGCTCTTTGCAGGCACACTTTAAGCTTCGGAGATATGCTGGGATGTTCCTTTAGAGAGCTCCAGAAGGGATACGGGGGTTGTATAAACAGCAGGCACACTCTTGCTCCTAGCTGGGGCAGAACTCAGCTGGGCTATGCAGAACTCCAGAGTTGCAGGCTGGGGCAGAACTCAGCTGGGCTATTGAGTGTTGCAGGCACACACTGAGCAGAATCTATGGAGGGTTTCAGCCACACGCTGGGGCAGGAGTTTCTCTGGGGGAGAGCTCAGCTGGGCATCAGGAGTTAGTCGCTGCAGCAGGGGATCTCTCTCACCGGCACTGAGTTTCTCTGGGGGAGAACTCAGCTGGGCGTCGGGAGTTAGTCGCTACAGCTGGGGATCTCTCTCACCGGCATCGAAGGGCTCTGCTGTGTGCTCACTTTCAGGGGATTGCAGGAGTCTTACTTATGATATTCGCCGTGGAGTCTAGCGCTCTGGTCTCAAGGTAGTTTTGTTTCCCACTTGCCTTTTCTTCAATTGGCTTCGACTTCCACTTGGTTTATCGTTTTGGTTTTGTTTTTAAATATGGTTCTGCTATTTAGTTGCTACTTCTCCTGTCTATATCCCTAGGATTTTTGGTATTTTCCCTGTAGCTATTCACCAGCGAAGTGGTTAGGCGTCTGTCTTAGTCGCCATCTTGGGGCAAGAAGGTAACCAGGCCCTGAGCCATGTAGGCCTTAAAAGGTTATAACCAACACCTTAAATTGCGTCCGGAGACTAATGGCCATCCAGACCCTAACATCATCCAGGCATCCAGGCATGAGACGGGGTGGAGATGTACAACTGGGTGTTATCAGCCTATTGCTGGAACCTCACCCTGTGTCGTCGGATGATCTCACCCAGCGGTTTCATGTAAATGTTAAACAAGATGGGCGAGAGGACCGAGCCCTGAGGCACCCCGCAAATCAGGGGCCTAGGGGTCAACCTCTGTCCTCCTGTCAACACCGACTGCATCCTGTCAGAGAGGTAGGAGGAGAACCACCGTAATACGGTGCCTCCCACTCCCAACTCACCGAGTTGGTGCAGAAGGATACCATAGTCAATGGTATCAAAAGCCGCTGAGAGGTCAAGTAGCACCAGGATGGCGGAATAACCACCATCCTGGGCTCGCCAGAGATCATCCATCAGGGTGACCAAAGCAGTTTCCATGCTGTAGCCGAGCCTGAAGCCCGATTGAAAGGGATCTAGATAATCAGTGTCCACCAATAACCGTAGGAGCTGGAGCGCCACCACTTTCTCAACAACCTTACCTACAAAGGGTAGGTTGGAGACTGGACGAAAGTTCTTCAAATCCGCTGGGTCCAGGGAAGGCTTCTTGAGGAGAGGTCTCACCACCACAACTTTTAAGGGTTGCGGTATGGATCCCTCTCTCAAAGAAGCATTGACCACCGCCTGGAACCAGCCGTGTGATACCTCCCTGCTGGCCGAAACCAGCCAAGAGGGACACGGGTCCAACAAACAAGTGGAGGAGATCATCGCTCCTATGGCCTTGTCTACATCCTCAGGAGTGACTGGCTCAAATTCGTCCCATAAAACCGGACTAAGACCAGTTCCTGTCAACTCGGCTAGCCCTGTCCACTCGAAGTCCAGGTTCGACCGAATCTGAGTGACTTTATCCGTCAAAAACTGAGCAAATTCCTCAGCTCTGCCCTGCAAGTGTTCCTCGCCTCCCCCTTTGGCAAGGAGGGAACGAGTCACCTTAAACAGGGCAGCTGGGCGAGAATCGGCGGATGCAATCAGAGCGGAAAAATGCGAACATTTTGCCGCCCGTATCGCCACTAAATAAGACTTAATGAAGGTTCTTAGTAGTGTTCGATCAGATTCAGCTTTATTGGCTCTCCAGCATCGCTCTAGACGTCTCTTGTGGCGTTTCATCTCCTGGAGCTCCTCAGTAAACCAGGGAGCCTTCCGGGATCCACTGCCACGGAGAGGTCGCAAAGGCGCAATCCGATCAAACGCCCCTGATGCCGCTCTATTCTAGGCAGCCACCAGGGACTCAGATGATTTGTGTACTAGGGATTCAGGTATCTCCCCAAGTTCCCTTGGGAATCCTTCCGGCTCCATTAGGTGCCTGGGGCGGAACCACTTAATCGGTCCCGCCTCCCTGCAGAGGAGGAGTGGAGTCATGAAATCCAACCTCAGTAGGAAATGATCTGACCACGACAAAGGGGAGATGACTAAACCCCTCAACTTCAGATCATCTCTCCACTGCCCTGAGAGAAACACTAGGTCAAGCGTGTGACATCCCTCATGAGTCGGACCCTGGATTACTTGGGTCAGGTCCATGGTTGTCATGGTAACCATGAACTCCTGGACTGCATCCGAGGCTTCACCGGGTGAAGGCAGGTTAAAGTTCCCCAGCACCATAAGCCTGGGGAACTCAACCGCCAACCCTGCTACTGCCTCAAGCAGCTCAGGCAGGGCCTTTGTAACGCAGCTGGGGGGCAGGTACGTTAACAAAAGGCCCACCTGAACCCCTAAGTCCAACTTCAGAAGGAGCGTCTCACACCCAACAATCTCCGGGGCAGGGCTCCTACGAGGACAAAGATTCCGGCGAGCTATAATAGCCACTCCTCCCCCACTTCCCTGGGGTCGTGGGTGATGCAGAACTGAGAACCCGTCTGGGCATATCTCAGAGAGGGCAACCCCCCCTCCTGGCCCAGCCAGGTCTCAGTTATGCATGCCAGGTCAGCCACCTTGCCCGAGATTAAATCCCGTACAAGGGGGGCTTTGTTGACAATTGACCTGGCATTCAACAGCAGCAGCTTGAGCCCAGGGCCCTGAGATCCCCGGTCACCAGGTACTCGGGTTGAGCTAGTTGGAACCAGATCAGAGGGGCCAGAACCAGAAATCGCTTTTAGCCAGCGAGTTCTGGTTCCCCAAGAGCGGCCTACCCCTTGGTTCCTGCCATACCTACCTCTCCCCATTATGACTGAGATGCTCCGGCTCTTGTCCCCTCCAGAGATCCCCTCCCCTCCTCCGCTGGTCCTCCTCCCTCCCTGCAGGCCATACATACCATTCTCACTGAGCCGGGTAGCAGAGTCAGGCCCCCCTCCGCTTCTGTTTCCACACTCAGCAGAGGGTGTCCGAACCCCGGTCCCCGACTCACTCATTCTATCAGACCATACTTCTTCAATCTACACATTTGTTTTCCCAATCGTAACCAAATCCGTTTCACACCAACCACACCACTTCCATGGTAAGATTAAAAATAGCTAATAGTCAATAATAATAGAGCCAGTAGGGAGTGCATATGTGCAACCTCCAGACCAGTCAGGATTAGTTCTTAGTCCTTGACTCCTACACCAAGGTCCACAGTGGTCATTAAAAGCGTCCAGATTTATCTGTAATTGTCCACTGCTCTCCCCCACAATGCTGGTAGTAATGAAGCTCAGATCCAAAATATCACCTGGGAACACTCTTCTCAGTCTACTCAGCAGTTTCCCCAATGGGGCCAAAAACTCTGGCCTTGATGTTCTATTCCTCTCATCCCTCGCCGCCTTGTTGGTCACCCTCGTAGCAAAGTTAAACAACCTGTCTGGTCGGGGCCTCACCCAGAGGGCCGGACAGGAAGCTGGGGCTGCGCCAGCCAAAAAAGGCCTCGCAGCCACAACGGCAACAGCGACGATGGTGGCTCTCAAATGAAAATGTCGCTGCAATCAGGGAGGAGAAATTGTCCAGGGGGGCGGCCAAAAAAGGCCTCGCTGAAACTGCGGTGGCAGTGGCAATGTCCAATAAAAATCGCCGCAATAATGGAAGAAAGAGAAATCCCATCCAGGACAAAAGGGGCTCCCTTGAGAGCCAAGCTGGTTCCATCGCCAAAAGAGCCGCTGCCAAGGGGGCAGTCGCCGCAAAAGTGGCAGGCAACATCGGCGATCTTGATAGTAAAAAGCCTGGCCAGAGTTATTTAACGGCCAACAGTCCTGGGGGCTCGTCTGAGAACCACGCTGATGTAATCTCCGGAAGAGTTGTTGCTGAGGGATCAATCGCCGGAGCAATAACAAGCCGCGGCACAGGAGCAGCAGACACCAGCGGCAGACTTGTTGGTAGAGAACCCAGCCCAAGTTCTTTAACGGCCGAAAATCCGATTCTAAATCGTTGCCAAAGACAACGCCAATCCACATGTAACACATACTTGGTGTTGACCAGCGTCCCCTCTTTCCTGGATTGCCTTGATTCCCAGCAAGCACTTTCAATTTGTTCTTTTGAAAGAAGCTCTACGGCATTGCGATCGCCATTTTGGTGCCGACGGCGTCCCCTGAGCCTGGAGCTTCTCGGGCCTCCTAGCCCTCGTATTCGGCAATCTCCTTCGCCCTGATGGACTAGGGTGTTCCTGAGATCTTCAGCTTTCCCCCGACCCAAACTTGGATCGGGGACCTATGCTTCCACGAAGTTCAGGTAAAGGGAGCGGAGGGCTGTTCTCCTGCAACCTCTCCCCATGGCTCCACCCCGGAAGTATGTTCATTTTTATAATGGTTATACGACCTAGCATTGATACTTGCAAGTTTTCCCATTTTTTGAAATCTAATTTTATTTGTTGTACTAATTCCTTGTAGTTATTGTCTTTTATCGATAAGCATCTATTTGTTAATTTAATATCTAAATATTTAATTTTCTTAACTACTTGTAGACCCAATTCTGCTACTAATTTTTCTTCATGTTTCAATGTCATATTTTTGGTTATCAATTTGGTTTTTTGTTTATTTATTTTAAGACCTGCCACTAAACCATATTCTTCAATTTCTTTAATCAATAGTGGGCCTTTTTCTAGTGGGTCTTCCAAGAAAAAAACTAGGTCGTCAGCGAATGCCTGTAATTTGTAATCTTTTTAAATTTAGGTGGTAATATGTGCCTGCTTCTTTTTTACATTTCCAACATTTTGGTGACGAATTTGGAAACATCTTCGATATCTGTAGAGGTGACATGTGCCATCGGTAAAACATTTTACATTGGTTTTCCTTGAACGCAGCAGATTTTGTAATTTGCCAGTTTGTTGTCCATAATTTTTCCCAGCTATCTAAATCTATCAGGTGTCCAAAATTTCTTGCCCATCTGATCATGATCCAGCAGAATTGAAGAACTTTCGTCCAGTCTCCAACCTGCCCTTTGTGGGTAAGGTTGTTGAGAAAGTGGTGGTGTTTCAGCTCCAACGGCTGTTGGATGAAATGGATTATCTTGACCCTTTCCAATTGGGTTTCAGGCCTGGCTACAGCACGGAAACTGCTTTGGTCGCGCTGATGGATGATCTCTGTCAAGCCCGAGATGGGGTTTTTTCCTCCATCTTGGTGCTGCTTGACCTCTCAGTGGCTTTCGATACCGTTGACCACGGTATCCTTCTGTCCCGGCTAAGGGAGCTGGGAGTTGGCGGCACCGTTTTATGGTGGTTCTCCTCCTATCTCTCTGGTCGGTCACAGTCAGTGTTGGCTGGGGGCCAGAGGTCGACCCCTAGGCCCCTCATTTGTGGGGTGCCTCAGGGTTCGGTCCTCTCCCCCCTCCTATTTAAACATTTACATGAAACCGCTGGGAGAGATCATCCAACGACATGGGGTGAGGTTCCAGCAGTATGCTGATGACACTCAGTTATACATTTCCACCCCTCGTCAATTCAGTGAAGTGGTGGAAGTGATGGGCCAGTGCCTGAACGATATAAGGGTCTGGATGGGAGTCAGCAGGTTTAAATTAAACCCAGACAAGACCGAGTGGATGTGGATGTTGCCTCATAAGGGCTATATCGATCGTCCTATCCTGGTTTTGGGGGACGAAAATGTTTTTCTGCAGATGAGTTGTCTCTCCACAAATGAAACATGCTTTCTTAAAACTCCAGTCTTGTCTGCAGAATTGTTGCTGTGTAACTTGATCTCTCCTGCCTCTGCTCTCCTCTTCTCTGCAAACACCTCTGCTGTTGCTAGGCATTCTAGAGATAGGCAGCCTGTGGAAAATTTTGCTGGAGACTTACTGTAAGTTTCCACTGTACTCCTTGTTGGGCCCCCGCCTGTGGAATTTTCCATCAGCATGGCTGAAAAGCCTTTTCTGATCTTCATTCAATAAACACGATTTGAAAGCCTCCAAATTCAAATCTGCTTCTGGCTTACTTTCAAAAATAGCGGATACAGTCTCCCAGCTCTGATCCATCCTGCTTTATTTTTCTTCTCTGCCTGTTCCGTTTACAACTACAGACAGCTTCTTATCAGCTTTAAATTACAATGCAGTTTTACTTTACTTCTTGAGTGATTCCTGGGCCCATAACCTGTTAGAGTTAATCAATAAACCAGAAGCTTCACAAGATAACTGCATTTTGCTGATTCAAATAACTTCTTTATAAGTAGAATAAAACATTTACAATACCACACTTTGTTTCACAGACCACATGTTGAGATGTTTTCATACTGGAATATAATGGAGGACTAACTAAACCACGCCCTTCTTCTTGCTAAGTTTCTGGACATGCTCAATTCAATACTTCAGCCCGATTGGCTGACTCAATCACATGGCTCTCCCAGTCATGAATATTCCAACAAGTTTGATGTTCGTTCAAGTTGTATTCTACGGAGCTTCCCGTCCTTTCGCCAATGGGTTTTCTCTTAGGTTTTTTGCCTCATCACTCTCACTGTGACTCCGGTTTTTCGGCGTTAACTTCGGCTATTTCAGCACCTCGTTTTAGTTTGCCGCTTCCTTCACTGTCCCAAATTCTGGCTCACTCCCTCTGCACCTCCGATCTTTCGGTAGTTCTCCAAATTTCCAATTAAGCTTATTGTTGCCTTTTCACCTCCCTTCTTCATGGTCGTCTCCTCTATGGCCGGCCAAAAGCTGCCGGTTCTTCTTTCCCAGTCAGAGTTGAGGAGTTTAGCCTCGTCCTACAAGGCAATAGCAAGTTGCCTCTTGGACTCCAGTATTTCCCCTCTCCATCGATCGAACTCTTCGGGTCCGATCGCATCGTATCTGGTCCCCTGACAGGAAAGTAGAAGCATTGGGGACAGAGCCCTGTCCTTTTGCTTCTTAGAGCAGGAACGGTGCCACCGGAAGCTGGATATCTATCTTCTTCATCAATTCTTTTTCTGTTTATCTGTAAGGTTTTTAACTAGTATTTTAGTTTTCTCTTTATTTATTTTCAATCCTGCAACTTCACCATATTCTTCTATTTTTTTTTATTAATTTGGGTCCAGTTTCTTGTGGTTCTTCTAAAATAAATACCAGCTCATCTGCAAAAGCTTGTAGTTTGTATTTTTTTTTTTTTGATTTCCATAACTTTTATTTCTGAAACTTTTCTAATGTTTCTATTTAACACTTCCAATGTCAATATAAATAACAAAGGGGACAGTGGGCATCCTTGTCTTGTGCCTTTCTTTATATTGAAGTTCTCTGTCATATCCCCATTTACCTTTGCAGTTTGTTTAAAGTACATTGCCTTAATCATATTAATGAATCTTTCACCAAAGTCCATGTATTTTAATTGTAGTGACATGAATTGCCAATTTACATTATCAAAAGCTTTCTACGCATCTAAGAAAATCAACGCCATTTGTTTTTCAGAATGTACTTCTAAGAATGTACTCTAGTGTATTCAGAATGATTCTCATATTGTTTTTAATTTGTCTTTTAGGTAAAAATCCATTCTGATCTGAATGTATAAATTCGTTCAAAAATATTTTTAGTCTCTCTGCTATTATTGATGCATATATTTTATAGTCCACATTTAGTAATGATATTGGCCTATAGTTTTTAATCTGCATTAAGTCTGAGTCTTCTTTCGGTATGAGAGTAATATTTGCTTCCATCCAAATATTTGGTAGCTTAGCTTCTAACAATACTTCATTGTAAACCTCCAACATTGACAGTCCTAAAATGTCTTGTAAATATTTATAAAGTTCTGCCGGTAACCCATCTGGTCCTGGTGCTTTGTTGTTCTTTTGTCTCTTAATCGCCTCTGTTAATTCCATCATTGTTATTCTTTCATTTAACATTGATTTCACTGTTTCAGGCATTTTAGGCACTTCAGTTTTTTCCAAGTATTGTTTTATTTTATCTTCTGAGACTTTCTCTTGATCATACAGTTTTTCATAAAAATCCTGAATCATTTTCTTTTTATTTTCATTTTGATAGTGAAGAATTCCCTTCTCATCTACCAATCTATGTATCAATTTCTTTTCTTTCTCCTTCTTTAGCTTATATGCTAGCCATCTTCCTGGTTTATTAGCACTTTCAAAAAAGTTTTGTTTTGCACTTTTAATTTTTTTGTGCCAATTCTTCTTTTCCCATTAGATTAAATTTGCATTTTATTAATTCCATTTGATTTTTTAAATTCTTTTTTGTGTGTGTGTGGTTCTTTCTGTAGTTCTAGTTCTAACCTTTTGTATTCTTCTTCTAGTGTCTTTTGATATTGCTTCTTTTTCTTATTTTTCTTACTATATAAGTTATGACTAGTCCCCTGAAATATGCCTTAGCTGTGTCCCTTACATTTTGTAATGAAGTCTCTTCTTTTCTATTCTCTTTTTTTTTAAAATCCATTTCTTTTTCCATTGTTTGTATAAATTCTTTATCCTTTAATATAGTTTGATTCAACATCCATCTCAATTTTTTCTTTTGTCCCTTCCATTTAACTTTTATTGGATTATGGCCCGCCCATGTATTAGATTCTATTTCTATCTCTTAATTCTGGCAGCATCCATATAATTTGTATTTGTATTTTGTATTTGTTTATTTGTCAAGCATATATGATTATAAGCAAAGTACAAACAGTAAAACATGATTGAATATATATGTAATGTTACAAGCATGAATAAGAGTAAAAGAGGTATGAATATATGGGTACATTAGGACAGGAACGGTAGGCACGATTGTGCGCTTATGCACGCCCCTTACTGACCTCTTAGGAATGGGGTGAGGTCAATGGTAGATAATAAGAGGTTGAAGTTTTTGGGGTTTGGGGAAGAAACTACTGAGTCAGGTAAAGTGTTCCAGGCGTTGACAACTCTGTTGTTGAAATTGAATTTTTTGCAATCAAGTCTGGAGCAGTTTACATTAAGTTTGTATCTATTGTGAGCTTGTGTATTATTGCAGTTGAAGCTGAAATAGTCATTAACAGGTAGGACATTGAGGCAGATAATTTTGTGAGCTACACTTAGGTCAGATCGAAGGCGGCGGAGTTCTAAATTTTGAAGTCCCAAAATTTCAAGTCTGGTTTCATAAGGAATTCTGTTGTGAACAGAGGAATGTAATACTCTTCTTGTGAAGTATCGCTGGACATTCTCAATTGTGTTAATGTCTGATATGTAGTGTGGGTTCCAGACTGATGAGCTGTATTCAAGGATCGGTCTAGCAAATGTTTTGTATGCTCTGGTTAAGAGTACAATGTTACCAGAGAAGAAGCTGCGCAAGATTAGGTTAACCACTCTTAATGCCTTCTTTGCTATGTAGTTGCAGTGGGCTCTGGCACTTAGATCGTTTGAGATGAGTACTCCGAGGTCCTTTACTGAATGAGGATCATCATCAAGGTCATGATCATTAAGTTTGTATTTGGTGTTTTGATTATTTTTGCCAATGTGTAAAACTGAGCATTTGTTGATAGAGATTGGTAGTTGCCACTTGTTTGACCATTCAGAAATATAGTCAAGGTCTTTTTGAAGGGTTGTAGTATTGTCTGTGGTGTTGAATAGTTTTATGTCATCTGCGAAGAGGACGCAGTTGCTTTGTATAATATCACAAATGTCATTTATGTAAAGAATGAAGAGAGTAGGACCTAAAACGCTTCCTTGGGGAACACCGCTGTTAACAGGTACAGGGTTTGATAGAGATGATCCTATTTTAACCACTTGTTGTCTGTTTGACAGGAATGCAGTTATCCATTTATGTAGGGGGCCAGAGATGACATAAGATTTTAGTTTTAGGAGTAGTTTATCGTGTACTACGGAGTCAAAGGCTTTACAAAAGTCTATGTAGATTGCCTCTATTGCTTTGCCCTGGTCGAGTTTTGTAGTCCATATGTTTTTGCAATGTAGAAGTTGTAGGTTGCAGGATAACATTTTTCTGAAACCAAATTGTTTGTGAGAGAGTAGGTTGTTTGTCTCTAAGTGGAGGGTAATGGATTGGTTGATGATTGATTCCATGACTCTGCAGGTGGCGCAACATAAGGAGATTGGTCTATAATTTTCAACTAGGTTGGGGTCTCCCTTTTTGAAGACAGGGATAACCGTGGCAAGTGACCATAGGTTGGGTAGGGTGCTGGTTCTGAGAGATATGTCAAAAATAATGCTTAGAGGTTCTGATAGGACGGTGGAAAGTTTTTTTAAGAAGTAAGCACAAAGTCCATCTGGTCCTATGGATAGGGATGGTTTTAGGTTGTGTAGAGCCTTTCTAACCTTGTCTTCTGTAAAGTCGGTTTGTATTAGATCATTGTCATTGTTTGAGGTTCGACTAGGGAATATAGGACATGAGTTGTTGCTGTTTATAAAGACTGAGCCGAAGAATGTGTTGAAGAGGTTGGCTTTGTCAGATTCATCATTACAGTCTTTATTGTTGGGGCCTTTAAGGGGTGGGATAGTTCTCGTCACTTTGAGTTTGTTGTTTACGAACTTGTAGAATGCTCGGTTGGAATTTGTGCGCAGGAGGTTTTCCTCTTGATTGATATGATAATTTGTGCATTCAGTCTTTATTTGTTTGCATAAGCTTTTGTATCGGCTTTTATAGTTGGTTATATGGCCCATTTTGTTTTTACGCCAGAGAGATTTTTTTTTTGATTGGAGCTTCCTTATTGTTGTGGATAGTTTGTTCTTGCGGTTATTGGGAATGAATAGTGGTACGTATAGTTTTATGACTCTTAGGACTTGACGTAGGAAAATGTTGTAGTGGTCATCAGCAGTGTTGCAGTCCATGAATAGGGTTTGCCATTCTATTCTTGACCATGATTGGTGTCTATTTGAATAAAATGTATATTGATTTTTCTTTGGGTTTGTTTCTCTCCATATATCTTGAATACATACTTCTTCTGCCATTTTAAAGTAAGTCCTTGGGAGAGTTTTTCTTGCCTTTTTGCCTACTTTACTACTTCTTTTTTTTTATAAAGTTTTTATTGTTTTTCGTTAAATATTATAATACTTTAACACAGATCTACACCCATTTTTTTACATTGTTATTTTCTATTTAGTGCACAATACATTTATTTACAAATTCTCATATCTTCTTTTTCATCTCATGTTGTCACACAGTCATTTCTTTTTTTCTTAGTCCAATTGTACCATTTAGTCCATGTTTCATAGTATGCCGAATCATTTTGTTCTTTGAGTTCGATGGTCAACATGTCCATTTCTGCACACCTGTATATTTTGTCCATTAGTACATTTTCCAGTGGGGTTTGGTTATTTTTCCAATATTGTGCATAGGCTATTCTCGCCGCTGTTATAATATGCAATGCTAGATATTGTTAAGTTTAAGTTTAAGTTTAAGTTTAATTAAATTTATATACCGCCCCTCTCCAGGGGACTCAGGGCGGTGAACAGCCAAGTAAAAAACATTAAAATACATTTAAGCCAAGTAAAAAACATTAAAATACATATTAAAATAAAATATTCAATGTGGCCCTAATTTAATACAATTAAAATTTAGTAAAATCTTAAAATTTAAAAAACCCCAAAAACTTTTTCACGCCAGCCCGGCTTGATAAAAATAATATGTCTTGAGGGCACGGCGGAAGGTGGACAGGTCGTGAATGGTTCTTAAGTCTGGAGGGATCTGATTCCAGAGGGTGGGTGCTCCCACAGAGAAGGCCCTCCCCCTGGGCGTCACCAGCCTACACTGCTTGGCTGATGGCACCCCGAGGAGGCCCTCTCTGTGGGAGCGCACTGGTCGAAGGGAGGCAGTTTGTGGCAGCAGGCGGTCTCGGAGATACCTAGGTCCAATGCCATGGAGCGCTTTAAAGGTAGTAACAAGCACCTTGAAGCGCACCCGGTAGACCACCGGAAGCCAGTGCAGCTCGCGCAGGAGGGGTGTTATATGGGAGCGCCAATTAGCCCCCGAAACCACCCGCGCGGCTGCATTCTGGATCAGTTGGAGCCTCCCGGTTCTCTTCATGGGGAGCCCCATGTAGAGAGCATTACAGTAGTCCAGACGCGACGTGACCAGGGCATGGGTGACCGTGCACAGGGAATCCCGATCCAGAAAGGGCTGCAACTGGCGTATCAGGCGGACCTGATAAAAGGCCGCCCTGGTCACAGCTGTCAGATGGTCCTCTAAGGACAGCTGTGGATCCAGGAGGAAACCCAGATTGCGAGCCCTTTCGGCAGGGGCTAGAGACTCGCCCCCGATAGTCAGAGATGGAATCATCTGACTATATCGAGACGCTGGGAACCACAGCCACTCCGTCTTGGAAGGGTTGAGCCTGAGTCGGTTTCTCCCCATCCAGATCCGCACAGCTTCCAGGCACCGGGACATCACTTCAAGGGCATCATTGGGGTGGCCTGGGGTGGAAATGTACAGCTGTGTATCATCGGCGTACTGATGGTACTTCACCCCAAAGCCACGGATGATCTCACCCAGCGGCTTCACATAGATGTTGAACAGAAGGGGCGAGAGAATCGACCCCTGGGGCACTCAATATGTAAGAGGCCTCGAGGACGACCTCTGCCCCCCTGCCAATACAAACTGCGACCGGTTGGAGAGAAAGGAGGAGAACCAACGAAAAACGGTGCCCCCTATCCCTAACTCTACCAGCCGGTGCAGCATGATACCATGGTCGATGGTATCAAAAGCCGCTGAGAGGTCTAATAGGACCAGGACAGAGGAACAACCCCTGTCCCGAGCCCTCCAGAGATCATCAGCCAATGCGACCAATGCCGTTTCTGTTCTGTGCCCGGCCCTGAAACCCGACTGGAATGGATCTAGGTATGATGATTCCTCCAAGTACTGGGGAAACTGTCGTGCGACCACACTCTCAACAACCTTCGCCACGAAGCGAAGGTTGGAGACAGGGCGATAGTTAGCTAAAATTGCTGGGTCCAGGGCGGGCTTCTTGAGGAGAGGCCTCACCACCGCTTCTTTCAAAGCCGTGGGGAAATAACCCTCCCCCAAAGAAGCGTTAATAATTCCCTGGAGCCAGCCTCGTGTAACCTCCCGGGTAGCCAGCACTAACCAGGAGGGACACGGGTCCAATAAACATGTGGCTGCACTGAGCCTCCCCAGAATCTTGTCCACATCCTCAGGGGTCACCGAGTCAAACTCTTCCCAGATAACGTTCTCAGGACTATTCCCTGTCACCGCGTCCGTATCCACCCAGTTGGAGTCCAGTTCCCCCTGAATCTGAGTGATTTTGTCATGTAGATATCGTCCAAAGTCCTCAGCCCTGCCTTCCAGGGGATCCTCCCGCGCTTCTTGATGGAGTAAGGAACGGGTCACCCTGAACAGGGCTGTTGGACGATTCTCTGATGACGCGATAAGAGCGGAAAAATACTTCGATTTATCCGCTTTTATCGCCACTAGGTAGGTCTTAATATGCGACCTTACCAGTTTTCGATCAGATTCAGAGCGACTGGCCCTCCAACCGCTCTCTAGGCGTCTTTTCCGGCGCTTCATCTCCCTCAGCTCCTCAGTAAACCAGGGAGCCGAGCGGGATCGGAGCCGAGTCAGAGGCCGCAAAGGCACAACTCGGTCCAAGGCCCCACCGGCCGCCCTGTCCCAGGCGGCAACCAGGTCCTCGGCCGAGTTGAGGGCTAGATCATCAGGAAGTGGCCCAAGCTCCGTCTGGAACCTGTCTGGGTCCATCAGGCGCCTGGGGCAGACCCATCTAACTGGTTCCGCCTCCCTGCGGCGTGGGGAAGCGGTATGGAGGTCTAGGTGAAGGAGTGAGTGATCTGACCATGACAAGGGTTTAATGACTACATCCCCTATATCAAGACCACTCAACCACTGGCCAGACACAAAAATCAAGTCTAGAGTGTGTCCTCCCTCATGTGTGGGGCCATGAACTAACTGGGTTAGGTCCATGGCCGTCATGGAAGCCAAGAACTCCCGAGCCAACTCAGATGTTTCACCAATGGATGGCAGGTTGAAATCTCCCATGACCAAAAGCCTGGGTGTGTCAACCGCCACCGTGGCTATCGTGTCGAGTAGCTCAGGCAGGGCAGCTGCTACGCGGCAGGGAGCCAGGTACGTAAGCAGCAAGCCCTTCTGAACCCCATGGCCCCATTTCACAAGGAGGGACTCACAACCAGCTATCTGTGGCATAGTGGTCTCCCTTGGCCCAAGACCCTCATTAATAACAACCGCCACCCCCCCCGCCCCTCCCCTGAGCCCTCGGCTGATGGAATGCTCTGAAACCTGGTGGGCAAATCTCCACCAGAGGGACACCTCCCTCCGGGCCCAACCAGGTCTCCGTGATACCCGCCAGGTCCATTCCCCCCTCAACAATAAGATCGTGAATGAGGGGGCCTTTATTTACCATGGACCTGGCATTGCATAGCATCAGCCGAAGACTCGGGTCCTGAGTATCTAAGCCACCCAGTATCCGGGGTGAGCTGTAGAGACCGGGACGCACAATCGCTTTTAAGCAGCGAGTGCGCATCCCCGATACATGATATGGTCTCTTGCTCCCGATTCCATATCTGCCCCTTCCCATCACCGTGCTGATGGCACAACCCTCATTGTACATTTTTTGGATATTGTTTTCTCATTATCCCCAACAAGAAGAATTCTGGTGTATATTCCATTGTTCTTTCCATGATTTCTTGCAACCAGTTATGAACTTTTTCCCAGTAGTGCCTAGCTTCGGGACATGTCCACCACATATGGAAGAAGGTACCTGCGTCTTTTTTGCATTTCCAACAAGTTGAATTAGCATTTGGATATATTTTAGCCAATCTTGATGGTGCTAGATACCATCTATAAAACATTTTATAATAATTCTCTTTATAAGCTGCAGATTTTGTTATTTTACAATTTATGTTCCACGTTCTCTCCCAGTCAGCCAAGTGTATATCATAAAGGAAGAAAAAGTATTTCTTCCATTTTTCAGATTCTAATAAGTAATTATATAGTTTTGATATCATTTTTTCATCTGGACCCATTAAAATTTTATCTAATTGTCGCAAGTCCGTATCTATGCCCATTCCTTCTTTGTCCTTATTTTATTTTGATTTTATTTGTAGGTATGGCCACCAGTCGATTCTAATATTTTGTTCCAATAATTGTTCCCTGCTCTTTAGCTGTCCTGTCATATCTAATAAGTCACTATATCTTACAATTCTAATTGTACCAATTAAATTCAGATATACCGTGGCTTCTATGGGTGAAAGCCATCTAGGAATTTTTATATAATTTTTCTTTTTAGTTTCATACCATGTTTTTATGAGAGATTTTCTAATTAAATGGTTAAAGTTAGATTGTAGATCCATCCTTCCATAAATAGGAGTGCCACCCCATCAAAAGATCATGGCCTTCCAGAATTAGTAGTCTTTTATTTGATAAATTAATCCAAACTTTAATCCATGTCAAAGATGCTGCCTTGTAATAAATTTTCCACTCTGGAAGTCCGAGGCTGCCTCTGCTCTTATTGTCCTGTAAATTTGTTAATTTAATTCTTGGTTTTTTGTTTAGCCAAATAAATTTGGCTGTAATTTTATTCATTTCATTAAAAAATTTAGTCTCTAATTTTATGGGAATCGTTTGGAATAAATATAAAAATCTAAGTAGAATACTCATTTTAATTATGGCTATACGCCCTAGTAGTGAAATTTGTAATTTTTTCCATTTCTCTAGATCTAACTTTATTTGATTTACTAATTTGTCGTAGTTATCTTTTTTAATAGATGAATTTTTATTTGTTAGTATTATACCTAAATATTTAATGTTTTTGTTATTTGCAAACCCAATGTTCTTTCCAATTCCTCATTCTGCTTTTTTGTCATATTTTTTGTTAAAATTTTAGTTTTTTGTTTATTAATTTTCAAACCCG
>JALIGW010000138.1:453427-494313 GCA_023053685.1 Diadophis punctatus similis | reverse complement strand
TGTTTATATACAGTATAGTGGCTTCCCGTGCTAGTGTTGGTGGAGGTGTGTAAGAGAGGCAGCTGCATAATGGGTGGAAAAAGATGCTACAAAGGAACCATCATTTAGATTTTTTTAGATTTATTATTAGAGTTGGAAGGTCATCTAGTCCAACCCCCTGCTCAAGCAGGAGTTCCTACACCATTTGAGACAGATGGCAGTCCAGTCTCTGCTTGAAGGTCGCAAGTGTTGGGGCTCTCACAACCTCCGCTGGGCAAGCTGTTCCACTGGTTGATCGCTCCTCACCGTCAGAAAGTTTCTCAGGTTGTATAAATTCCTGTTGAAGTTACATCAATGTCAACTGATTTCAACTGATGGAAAAGAATTCCCATCGTCTTTCGAAGGATTTTTAAGCAACGTTCAGCGGCAAATTATGTTGTGCTTGCATTTGTCTAGTTACCCAGTGGCCAAGAGCTCATCTGAGATGGCTGTGTTAACTAACTCAGTTTGGTGACAGAAGAACAGAGTTGGAAGGGACCTTGGAGGTCTTCTAGTCCAACCCCTTGCTCAGGCAGGAAACCCTACACCATTCCAGATAAATAGGTGTTCAATCTCTTCTTAAAAACTTCCAGTGTTGGAGCAGCCACAACTTCTGGAGACAAGTTGTTGCACTGATTAATTGTTCTAACCGTCAGAAAATTTCTCCTTAGTTCTAAGTTGCTTCTCTCCTTGATTAGTTTCCACCCATTGCTTCTTGTTCTACCCTCAGGTGTTTGGAGAATAGGTTGACCCCCTCTTCTTTGTGGCAACCCCTGAGATATTGGAACACTGCTATCATGTCTCCCCTAGTCCTTCTTTTCATTAAAGTAGACATACCCAGTTCCTGCAACTGTTCTTCATATGTTTTAGCCTCCAGTCCCCTAATCATCTTTGTTGCTCTTCTCTGCACTCTTTCTAGAGTCTCAACATCCTTTTTTAATATCGCGGCAACCAAAATCAGATGCAATTATTCCTAGTATGGTCTTACCGGGGCTTTCTAAAGTTGTACTAACACTTCATGTGATCTTGATTCTGTCCCTGGGTTAATGTGGCCCAGGTCTGCGTTAGGTTTTTGACCTAGCTCGAATCCCTGGAAACGCAGAGAAATAGCCTTTTTATGTTATTAAACTCAAGAGAAGCAAGGAGATGTTCAAGGGCTTTCATACTGGGGCCACGGAAGACGAGATTGCAATTCTAGGAAGCGAGTGAAAGGCCTCTGTCGGGGGAAAAAAAAGAAGAAGCTCAGGCTTCTAACTTATAAAAGGTGATTTATAAATGTATCCTGTATATAATATTTGCAAGAAGATTACTTCCCTCCTTTTCCCTCCCTCCCTCCCCTTCTCTCCCTCCCTCCCTCCCTCTGTCCCTCCCCCTTCCTTCCTTCCTTCCTCCCTTCCTCCCTCCCTCCCTCCCTCCCTCCCTCCTTTCTTTCTTTCTTTCTTTCTTTCTTTCTTTCTTTCTTCTCTTTCTTTCTTTCTTTCTTTCTTTCTTTCTTTCCTTCCTTCCTTCTTTCTTTCTTTTCCCTCCCTCTGTCCCTCCCTCTCTTTTTCCCTCTGTCCCTCCCTCCCTTCTTTTCTTCTTTCCTCCCTCCCTCCCTCCCTCGCTCCCTCCCCCCTTACTCCCTCCCTTTTCTTTCTTTCCTTCCTCCCTCCCCTCCCTCCCTCCATCCCTCCTTTCTTTCCTTCCTTCCTTCCTTCTTTCTTTCTTTCTTTCTTTCTTTCCTTCCTTCCTTCTCTCCTTCTTCCTTTCTTTCTTTCCCCTCCCTCCCTCCCTCTCTTTTTCCCTCTGTCCCTCCCTCCCTTCTTTTCTTCTTTCCTCCCTCCCTCGCTCCCTCCCCCCTTACTCCCTCCCTTTTCTTTCTTTCCTTCCTCCCTCCCTCCCTCCCTCCCTCCTTTCTTTCCTTCCTTCCTTCCTTCCTTCCTTCCTTCTTTCTTTCTTTCTTTCTTTCTTTCTTTCTTTCTTTCTTTTTTCTTTCTTTCTTCCTTCCTTCCTTTCTTTCTTCCTTCCTTTCTTTCTTTCTTTCTTTCTTTTCTTTCTTTCTTTCTTTCTTTCTTTCTTTCTTTCTTTCTTTCTTTCTTTCTTTCCTTCCTTCCTTCCTTCTCTCTTTCTTCCTTTCTTTCTTTCCCCTCCCTCCCTCCCTCTCTTTTTCCCTCTGTCCCTCCCTCCCTTCTTTTCTTCTTTCCTCCCTCCCTCCCCTCGCTCCCTCCCTCCCTTAGTCCCCTCCCCTTTCTTTCTTTCTTTCCTCCCTCCCTTGTTCCCTTTGTTCCTCCCTCCCTTCTTTTCTTCTTTCTTTCTTTCCTCCTTCCCTCCCTCTGTTGCGCCCTCCCTCCCTTTTCTTCTTTCTTTCCTCCTTCCCTCACTCACACCCTTTCTCCCTCCCTCCCTTCTTTTCTTCTTTCTTTCTTTCCTCCTTCCCTCCCTCTGTTGCGCCCTCCCTCCCTTTTCTTCTTTCTTTCCTCCTTCCCTCACTCACACCCTTTCTCCCTCCCTCCCTTCTTTTCTTCTTTCTTTCTTTCCTCCTTCCCTCCCTCTGTTGCTCCCTCCCCTCCCTTTTCTTCTTTCTTTCCTCCCTCCCTCCCTCCCTTCCTTCTGGGTTGTCAATATCATTTGGGCATCCGTCATAACTTTGAACAAATGCTAAGCAACTGGTTGTAAGTCGAAGACTATCTGTACAGAAGGAAGCTTCTTTCCTTTATATAATCTAAATCTTTAAAAAAAACAACAATCCAAAAACCTAAACACCTGTCTGTTGTTTGTCTAAGATCTCTTCCCATGGTAGTTTTTTCTGGAAAACATTCCTTTAGAATAGAATAGAATAGAATAGAATAGAATAGAATAGAATAGAATAGAATAGAATAGAATAGAACAACAGAGTTGGAAGGGACCTTGGAGGTCTTCTAGTCCAACCCCCTGCTTAGGCAGGAAACCCTACACTGCTTCAGACAAATGGTTATCCAACATCTTCTTGAAAACTTGCAGTGTTGGAGCATTCATAACTTCTTGAGGCAAGCTGTTCCACAGATTAATTGTTCTAACTGTCAGGAAATTTCTCCTTAGTTCTAATCTAGGTTGTTTCTCTCCTTGATTAGTTTCCACCCCATTGCTTCTTGTCCTGCCCTCAGGTGCTTTGGAGAATAGCTTCATTCCCTCTTGTTTGTGGCAACACAAGCCACACCCACAAAATAAGCCATGCCCACAGAGTGGTAGTAAAAAAAATTAGGAACCCGCCCCTGGCGTGGAGGTGTATCCTAGGAGCAGCAATGATAATCAGGCAATCAATGTAGCTGTGTGCAAGCATCTCTAATGGACTGTCTGGTTTCAAAGGCAAACAAGAAAAAAAAACCCAACAACACCCAATTTTCTTTTAATTTCATTTACCAAAGGATGTCATTCGTATTCTCACCTGCTTTGCCATGCTAACAAGGAACTTTTCACCTTCTTCTTTCTTCCGTCAAAAAGGGATCACTCGGCCACTCAATCATTACAGAGTCACAAAATCATTTCTAACAAAAAGCTGGAGATGAGAGATTTGGAACGCAGGTAGTCCTCGACTTACAACCATTCGTTTAGTGACCATTCACCGAAAGAAAGTGACTTAGGACTGTTATTCACACTTATGATCATTGCAGCATCCCTGTGGTCACGTGATCCAAATTTGGACGCTTGGCATGTACTTATGACGGTTGAAGCGTCCTGGAGTTTTGTGATTGTCATTTGTAGCCTACCCAGCCGGGTAGCAGACTCAATGGGGGAAGCTGGGTTCACACAACGGCCACATGATTCACTCAACAGCTGCAGCGACTCACTTAACAACCAGGGCAAGAAAGGTCATAAAATTAGGCGCAACTCACATCACAACTGCCTTGCTTAGCAATGGAAATTGTGGTACCTTACTAAATATCTATGGAGGTTCTCAGCCATCCAGGTCATGGTTGTCCCAAAGGTGCTTTTTCAAGAGGGAACTGGACTTTCTTGGTTTTTCTCTGAAGACGTTTCACTCCTCATCCAAGAAGCTTCTTCCAGTTCTGACTGATTCACCCTTGACTCCGAACTGATGAAGTTTCTTGGATGAGAAGCGAAACGTCTTCAAGGAAAAACAAAGAAAGTCCAGTTTCTTCTTGAAAAAGAACATTTGGAACTGTACCTTACTGTTATTTTATTGTTCTGAAAAAAGTTGGAAATTAAACTCCCTCCTTTCCACCTCCTTTATTTATTTATTTTATTTATTTGTTTGTTTGCCAAACATGTACAAGATAGCAGGTATAGGTATAAACATAAACATAAGCAAAGTAAGTACAGATAAAAGAGGACAATAGGACAGTAGGACAGGGACGGTAGGCACGATGGTGCGCTTATGCACGCCCCTTACAGACCTCTTAGGAATGGGGTGAGGTTGACAGTAGAGGTTAAAGTTTTTGGGGTTTGGGGAAGAAACCACAGAGTCAGGTAGTGCATTCCAGGTATTGATCACTCTGTTGCTGAAGTCGTATTTTCTGCAGTCGACTTTGGAGCGGTTTACATTAAGTTTGACTCTATTGTGTGCTTGTGTATTGTTGCGGTTGAAGCTGAAGTATTCATTGACAGGTAGGACATTGTGGCAGATGATTTTATGAACTACATTTAGATCAGATCGGAGGCGACGTAGCTCTAAGTTGTCTAAGCCCAAAATTTCAAGTCTGGTGGAATAAGGAATTCTGTTGTGAGCGGAGGAGTGGAGGACTCTTCTTGTGAAATATTTCTGGACTCTCTCGATTGTATTAATGTCCGAAATGCAGTGCGGGTTCCAGACAGGTGAGCTGTATTCCAGAATTGGTCTAGCGAATTTATTTCTTTTCTATGTTTTTCTTTTCCACCTTATCTATCTTCTCCTTCTTGTCCTCTTTCTCCCCCTTGTCTGTCTTCTCCTCCTGCTCCTCAGAATAACACAGTTGGAAGGCGCTTGAATGTCATCTAGTCCAACCCCCACTCCTCTACTCACAATAGAATCCCTTATGCCACCAGGCTTGAAATTTTGGGCGTGGAGAACCTTGAACTACGCCACCTACGGTCTGACCTAAGCATAGCACACAAAATTGTCTGCTACAACATCCTGCCTGTCAACGACTACTTCAGCTTCAACCACAACAATACATGAGCACACAATAGATACAAACTGAAGGTAAACCGCTCCAAACTCGATTGCAGAAAATACGACTTCAGCAACAGAGTAATCAATGCCTGGAATGCACTACCTGACTCTGTGGTTTCTTCCCCAAACCCCCAAAACTTTAACCTTAGACTGTCTACAGTAGACCTCACCCCATTCCTAAGAGGTCCATAAAGGGGGCGTGCATAAGCGCACCTGCATGCCTACCGTCCCTATCCTACTGTCCCCATTTATTTATACTCATTTTCTGTGCTCATGTCCATGTTTATACTTACACCTGTTATCTCGTACATGTTTGACAAAATAAATAAAATAAAAAATAAATAAACCTCCTGCTTAAGCGGGAACCACCCTCCTCCTCCTCCTCCTCCTCCTCCTCCTCCTCCTCCTCCTCCTCCTCCTCCTCCTCCTCCTCCTCCTCCTCTATCTTCCACTCCTCCTTGTCTATCTTCTCCTTCTGAAATGCAACGAAGGTGTTCTTCTGAGCAAACCAACCAATCCCACTCCATAGGTGCCTCTACCCTGCGCTCTCCTTCCTGCAAGTGTTAGAATATATCAAACCCAGAGATTGCAGTGCTCCAGAGAAGAAGGGGGTGGGACGGGGTGGCAGGAGGAGAGAAACACTCACATTTAATCCACAGGAGCCTGGCCTTATGACGCATGTGATGCTCAGTGATAGAAGGGTGGTGTGAACTAATTGCCACTCACGTTAACAATGATGTCAACGGATTACCAACAATTGCCACCTAATAAGCAACATGTCATCTGCACTTACCTTACCTACCGCTGTGAAAGAAGCTGCATCGACACAGCAAGACTGTGTCAATTGTCTGATTGGCACTCCGTGTTCAGGATGTGATAGGGCTTAACGGGAACAATGCACAAACGTGCTTTGTTGGAAGACAAGGCAGCTGTAGAGAAGGTGCCTCAAACAGAGGTCAGGAAGAGCTATCTTCTCCATGCCCCAATGCAGTGTTCACTCAATCCAGGGGTCTGTAACCTTGGCAACTTTATGACTTCTGGACTTCAACTCCAGGAATTCCTCAGCCACGCATGCTGGCTGAGGAATTCTGGGAGTTGAAGTCCACAAGTTGTAAAGTTGCCAAGGTTGTAGACTCTAGACAACTTTCAAGGTGGATGGACTTCAACTCCCAGAATTCCCAGCCTGCTTCAAGATGAGTGGACTTCAACTCCCAAAACTCTCCAACTGGCCTACTTCAAAAAGGATGGATGTCAACTCCCAGAATTCCCCAACCAGCCTGCTTCAAGATAGGTGGACTTCCACTCCCAGATTTCCCAAGCCTGCCATGATGACTGGGGAATTTTTTTTTATTATTTATAGGAGCCGAGGTGGCGCAGTGGTTAAAGTGCAGCACTGCAACCTACTTCAGTGACTGCTAGTTCAGCAGTTCAGCTGTTCAAATCTCACCGGCTCAAGGTTGACTCAGCCTTCCATCCTTCTGAGGTCGGTAAAATGAGGACCCAGATTGTTGGGGGGCAATATGCTGAACTCTGTAAACCGCTTAGAGAGGGCTGTAAAGCACTAGGAAGCGGTATATAAGTCTAAGTGCTATTGCTAAGTGCTATTGCTATTTATTTGTCAAACATGTACAGGATAGTAGTTGTTTGTATAAACATAAGTAAAAAAGTACCGATAATAGAGGACAATAGGACAGTAGGATAGGGACGGTAGGCACGATGGTGCGCTTATGCACGCCCCTTACAGACCTCTTAGAAATGGGGAGAGGTCTACTGTAGACAGTCTAAGGTTAAAGTTTTGGGGCTTTGGGGAAGAAACCACAGAGTCAGGTAGTGCATTCCAGGCATTGACCACTCTGTTGCTGAAGTCGTATTTTCTGCAGTCGAGTTTGGAGCGGTTTACATTAAGTTTGTATCTATTATGTGCTCGTGTATTGTTGCGGTTGAAGCTGAAGTAGTCATTGACAGGAAGGACATTTTGGTATATGATTTTATGAACTACATTTAGATCAGATCGGAGGCGACGTAGTTGTAAATTGTCTAATCCCAGTATTTCAAGTCTGGTGGAATAAGGTATTTTGTTGTGAGCATAGGAGTGAAGGACTCTTCTTGTGAAATATTTCTGGACTCTCTCAATTGTATTAATGTCTAATATGCAGTGCGGGTTCCAGACAGGTGAGCTGTATTCCAGAATTGGTCTAACAAATGTTTTGTATGCTCTGGTTAGCAGTGTAATATTGCCAGAGTTTATGGGAGTTGAAGTCCACACATTTTATAGTTGCTAATAATAGCTGTGTCTTTTATGATGTAATTTCATTCCCCCCCCCCCCCCAGGGTTATGAAGTCTTTTAGATCTCAGACTGACACACAGGAAACACATGGGCTGAGTTCGTACACCAAGTGCTGAAACTAAGATTGGACAATTTATGACTCACAACATTATGGGAAATGGGCCGTTAACTCAGCAGTGAATCAAGTCCTCATTTAGAACACAGAATACAAGAGTTGGAAGGGAACTTGGAGATCTTCTAGTCCAGCCCCTTACTCAAGCAGGAGACCCTATCTGTACCATTTGAGATAAAATTCAAGCTCTATTGTGAAACGCTTTCCTCAGTGCAGCCACTGAGTTTAATTTTTACTTTTCATTCCGAGTTTAATATTGATGTGTTGCGCCATGAGGGCGTGCTGTGCAGGAGGGCAAGGGGGGGAAGCGACCTCGTACAAAACATGAGCGCATCATGTGTCTGACCCCATCATAGCATAGTTCTGCTCTGCCACAGACACATTGACAAGATGGAATAAATTTTGGGTCTGGCAGCTATGGGCAAAGATGGGGCTTTGGAGACACACGTTGCGTAAAATGGCCTCTGGATTCTTAAACGACACGTCATTGTTTTTCCTCTCTTTTTGGGATGGGTGGAAGCAAGCTGCATTGAGCATGGATAAAGTGCTCTGATGGGCAACCAGACAGATGTTCCTTCTATGCGTGGAGTTCCTCTTCTGTGCACTGATGATGTTACCTAGTTTGGTAATGAAATGTCTGCAAGAAAACCACCAAGCTCAGAGAGCGTCCCTAGAGTTTTCCTCCTCCTCCTCCTCCTCCTCCTCCTCCTCCTCCTCCTCCTCCTCCTCCTCCTCCTCCTCCTCCTCCTCCTCCTCCTCCTCCCCCCTGCAAACTCTGCTCCCTTCTAGCACTGAAGATGTTACCTAGTTTGGTAATGAAATGTCTGCAAGAAAACCACCAAGCTCAGAGAGCGTCCCTATAGTTTTCCTCCTCCTCCTCCTCCTCCTCCTCCTCCTCCTCCTCCTCCTCCTCCTCCTCCTCCTCCTCCTCCTCCTCCTCCTCCTCCTCCTCCTCCCTGCAAACTCCGCTCCCTTCTAGCACTGAAGATGTTACCTAGTTTGGTAATGAAATGTCTGCAAGAAAACCACCAAGCTCAGAGAGCACCAAGGACCCCCACAGTTCCACTCTGAGCTACACATGTCCTCTTCTACCACTTCCTCTTCTGCACACCAACCTTAATTCTATTTTTCCTTCAATCTCCTGGCATCATTTTGTGAAGAGGGGCAGAGAAAAGTAGGAAACAGAAATTGTTCTTGGGGATGGTGGCTGGATGAGTTGAGGTGGCGCAGCGGTTAGAGGCAGTACTGCAGGCCACTTTAGCTGACTGTGATCCGCAGGTCAGCGGTTCAAATCTCACCGGCTCAAGGTTGACTCAGCCTTCCATCCTTCTGAGGTAGGTAAAATGAGGACCCAGATTGTTGGGGGGGGGGAAATATAAATATACATTGCTTACTGGTGTAAACTGCTTAGAGAGTGCTTGCACTGTGAGGCGGTAAATAAACAAACAAACAAACAAACAAATAAATAAATATTCGTGGGAATAATGATTCTGGAGTCCAACTCTTTGAACATTGTTTATTAGGCAATTCTAATTCAGAGCTGAAGTGGTGCAGTGGTTAAATGCAGCCATTGCAGGCTGACTGCTAGTTCAACAGTTCAGCTGTTCAAATCTCACTAGGCTCAAGGTTGACTCAGCCTTCCATCCTTCCGAGGTCGGTAAAATGAGGACCCAGATTGTTGGGGGCAATATGCTGAACTCTGTAAACCGCTTAGAGAGTGCTGTAAAGCACTATGAAGCGGTATATAAGAAAAGTGCTATATTGCTATAATTCTCTCTACAACCAGCAACCTTCTGTCTGACAGCCGGCCCTTTTATAGGGAGCTGTCAGACGCTTTAACCAATAGCGTTTGAGCATTCTTCCCACTCAAACGCTGGACCTGAGTGGAACCATTCTAACTGTCAATACATAACACTTTTATCCTTACTTTTCTCTTTCTTTTTTCTCTTTCTCCCTCCCCTTTCACTCTCTCTCTCTCTTCCTCCTTTCTCCTCTCCTTGAATCTCTTTCTCTTTCCTTCTCTCCCTTATTTACTCCATCTTTCAGTCTCTCTCCTCCTTCCTCCTTCCCTCTCTCTCCCTTCCTCCTCTCCTTCACTTCCTCTCCCCTTCCCTCCTTCTCTCCCTCTCTCTCTTTCTCTCCCCTTTCTCTTACTCCTTCCCTCCCTCCCCCTCTCTTTCTTTTCCTCTCTCCTTCCCCCCTCCCTCCCTTTCTCTCTCCCTCCTTCACTCCCTCTGTTTCTCTCTCTTATTGCAGTGAACAAGGTCCATATTTACCTATCGCTGATTAGAGCTCTTTACGAACCAAATCCCTTCTCAGTAAAGCCAAAGATCTAAATGTCCTCTGAAGTCTTGCCAATTGTGGTTCATAGACCTCTAGATTTGGAAGGGACCACCAAGTACACACACACACACACACACACACACACACACACACACACACACACACACACACACACACACACACACACACACACACACACACACACACTGCTCCATGGAAGGACCCAAATGAAACTGTCCTCAACTGATGAGCTTCCAGCTTCAACCTCCAATGAGACTTCAATCCATTTTTAATTATCACTCCATCCTGTGCTGTGAAAATCACCATCATCATTGCCATAATTGCTACCCATCCCTCATTAAGACCCGGTTAAATATTTACACATACCCTGGCTTAGCTTCAGCAAGTTTCTAACCGATGGAAATAAATGCCAATTTTTTTAAAAAAGCAAACTGGTACTGTGGAAAAGAGGAATTTAAAATGACAGAGTGGATGTATGTAACGGTATGTGAGAATGACCTTGGCAAGCAGGGGAGGGAGGGAGGGAGCAGGGGGGGAAGAGATGGCTGCCTAGGGAACAGTTAGGTAAGAGATCACTTAGTCCATTGCTGCACAATGGGCAAAGAAAGAAACAGAGGTGGTATTCAGCCGGTTCGGACCGGTTCGAGCAAACCGGTAGCGGAAATTTTGAGTAGTTCTGAGAACCCGCAAATACCTGGCTGGCCCCGCCCTTCCGCCCCTGCCGTTCCCTGTCCTATATTCCCTTGGTTTTTTTAGCTCAGCTGATTCGCACGGCAAAGCGGATTGCTGCGCCTCAGCTGAGCTAAACAACAGCTCAGCTCACCAGCGCTGACACCGAGTGTGGTCTTTGAGTGTTGTGCATGCATGTGTGAAGCATGCTTTAGGCAAGCATGCAAAGCGCATGTGCGCACGCAAAGCACGCTCTCATAGAACCTGTAGGAAAAGATTTGGAATCTCACCATTGGCAAAGGAAGTCACAAAACATCCTTAATTACTCAGACTATAAAAGAGACCGGTGGGAGTTTTGTACTTTCAGACTTGCAAGAATCTAGCTTTACAATAAAGTAGAATTATAAAGTCGTAATGTGCATTGGTGATGTTACATCATTAGTTCGGTAATGAAATGTATGGAAGAAAATCACTGAGCTCAGAGAGAACCAAGGACCCCACAATTTTCCTCCTCCTCCTCCTCCTCCTCCTCCTCCTCCTCCTCCTCCTCCTCCTCCTCCTCTTCCTCCTCCTCCTCCTCCTCCTCCTCCTCCTCCTCCTCCTCCTTTTCTCCCTCTCCTCCTCCTACTTCTTGTTTATCTTTCACTGGTCTATCCCTCCTCCTCCTTGTCCTCGTCCTCTTCTCCTCTTCCTCCTCCTTCCTTCTTTCTTCTTCCTTCCTCTTTTCTCCCTCTCCTTCTCCTCCTTCTTGTTTATCTTTTGCTGGTCTATCTATCCCTCCTCCTCCTCCTCCTCCTCCTCCTCCTCCTCCTCCTTCTCCTCCTCCTCCTCATTGTCTCCACAAACCCCACTTCCTTCCAGCACTGATTATGATCCCTAATTGGGGCATGAGACATTTGTGAGAAAACCACCAAGCTCTGAAAGCACCAAGGATCCCACAAATGCAGATCTATTCCAACCTGGAACCTAGCTATTTTCTATGCAGATACAAACAGGTAGGTTGGAACAGCTCTTGGAGGTATAGGGAAATAGATCCTGCTTAGGGAAGAATTAGATAAGAGGAGGCATATCCTTCAGCTGCATAACAGGCAGAGAAATAAATCCTCTTTAAGCTCTCAGACTGCAAAAGAGACAGTGGGAGATTTGTACTTTCAGACTTGCAAGTTTGATGTCAGCCCTTCCAGGTAAGTCTAGACTGGAAAGTCTAGAGAAAAGAAGAATTAGGTGATATGATAGCATATCCAATATTTGAGAGGCTGCCACAAAGAAGAGGGAGTCAAACTATTCTCCAAAGCATCTGAAGGCAGGACAAGAAGCAACGGATGGAAACTAATCAAGGAGAGAAGCAACCTGGAATTAAGGAGAAATTTCCAACAGTGAGGACAATTAACCAGTGGAACAGGAAGCATTTTATTTCTGGAAAACCAGCTGGGTGACTTTGGGCCGATCACCAGGAGACAGGGAGTTCTAGTCCTGCCTTAGGCATAAAAGCCAGCTGGGTGACTTTGGGCCAATCCCTCTCACTCAGCCCAACCCACCTCACAGGGGTGTTGTTATGGGGAAAATAGGAAGAGGAAAGAATATTGCGTGTTTTCTCTGCCTCGAGTTGTTTATAAAAATAATGAAAGGCGGGATATAAATAAATAAAACAGCTGAATAAATAAATAGCCATCTTTGTTATCCACCCGAAAAGAAGCGTGCAGATCTAACTTTGTAAATCAGGTCTCGGAGCTAACAGAATGGATTGCAATCTCATTAAGTCCCAAACAGCTGTGCTTTGTGCTAGTTAAGCCATGATCCACCACGATGGTAGGATTTATCTCTGCTTGGGGTCCAAGGCTAGTAATTGGCTTGATTCTTCCCTTCAATTCATTTTCAAGGCTCCTGGCTCAGATTCGGATGCCAGTAGGGCCAGATCATGCGATTCTGACTTTCATTTATTGATGACTGTCAAATTGCACAATGCACCATTGGTTTTGGGGCAGGTTGTGAGTTTTAATGCACGACAGAGGCTGGCATCTTGTATGCTGAGCAATGTCCTGGAAAATTGGTTCGTTCTTTCCAGATGGTGTGAACTGATCCCTCAGCTAGGAAGTCAACCTAGAATGAACCAAACTAGAACTAAGGAGAAATTTCCTGACATTGAGAACAATTAATCAGTGGAACGGCTTCCCTCTAGAAGATGTGCCGAGGTGGTGCAGTGGTTAAAGTGCAGCACTGCAGTTCAGCAGTTCAGCTGTTCAAATCTCACCAGGCTCAAGGTTGACTCAGCCTTCCATCCTTCCGAGGTGGGTAAAATGAGGACCCAGATTGTTGGGGGCAATATGCTGAACTCTGTAAACCGCTTAGAGAGGGCTGTAAAGCTCTATGAAGCGGTATATACAGTAAGTCTAAATGCTATTGCAAAGTGCTATTGCTATTGTGGGTTTTAGAAGAGATTGGACAACCATTTGTCTGAAATGGTATAGGGCCGTGGTGGCGAACCTATGGCACGCGTGCCAGAGGTGGCACGCGGAGCCATAGAAGCCGGCACGCGAGGGTTTCCACCGGCAAACCGGAAGTGCGAAAAAAACGCACTTCCGGTTTGCCAGTGTGCTGTTTTTTGCACTCCGGAGGGTTCAGGGAAGCTCCCTGAAGCTCCGGAATGCAAAAAACTACAAAATGGACAAACCGGAAGTGAACTTTTCCGCACTTCCGTTTTGTCCGTTTTGTAGTTTTTTGCATTCTGGAGCTTCAGGGAGCTTCCCTGAACCCTCCGGAGTGCAAAAAACAGCATACTGGCAAACCGGAAGTGCATTTTTTCGCACTTCCGGTTTGCCGGTTTCGTCGTTCCAGGCTCCGGTAAGCCTTTGTGCGGGGGTGGGGGTGTGTGCTCATGCGCAGGGGACAGCATGGGGGGGGTGTTGTGCGCATGCGTGGGGGGGGAGGGAAGGGTGTGGGCACGCGAGCGCGCGCAAGCACGCCCCCCCCCCTTTTTGGCACGCGAGCCAAAAAAGGTTTGCCCCCCACTGGTATAGGATTTTCTGCTTGAGTGGTGTGTGTGTGTGTGTGTGTGTGTGTGTGTGTGTGTGTGTGTGTGTGTTTGTTTGTTTGTTTTGTTTGTTTATTTATTTATTTATTTATTTATTTATTTATTTATTTATTTATTTATTTATTTATTTATTTATTCATTCATTCAAATGCCACATTTTTCGGAGTATAAGACGCAGCTTCCCCCCCCCCAAAAAGAGGCTGAAAATTTGGGTGTGTCTTATACTCTGAATGTAGCTTTTTCGAAGCTTTTTTCCCCCCCAGCCTTAACGAGGTGCTAACGATCTTCCCGGCTCTTACCGGCTTGCAGGCTTTTTCATTGCTACTTTCTCCGAAGGTGGTTTTTTTTCCCAGCCCTAAGTCTTTGCAGGCTTTTTTTCATTGCTACTTGCTCCAATTAAGGTTTTTTTTAAAGCCCTAACCAGGGGATAAAATAATGTGCTGAAGCTGACCAGACTAAGGACGCTAGCCAGATGAATACCTGGTAGGCAGATTTCCCCCCCTATTTTCCTCCCCAAAAACTAAGGTGCGTCTTATACTCCGTTGCGTCTTATACGGTATATACATAAGTATAACATTATTTGAATACGTAAAATGGGTACAAATAAAAAGGAACATTTGGACAGGGACGGTAGGCACGCTGGTGCGCTTATGCACGCCCCTTACAGACCTCTTAGGAATGGGGTGAGGTCAACCGTTGGATTCTGGGACTGAAGAGGCTTGAGACAGGCTTCAAGACAAATAGTTCTTTATTGCAACTCTGTACAAGATCCAGCAGAGAGCCAGTCTGACAGCTAGCCCTTTTATAGGGAGCTGTCAGATGGCTCAACCAACCAGCAGTCTCCATTTTCCCGCTTGAGTGGAGGACCTGGTTGTAATCAGGCAGTCTGGATATCTAACATCAACAATAGACAGTTTAAGGTTAAAATTTTGGGGGTTTGGGATGAAACCACAGAGTCAGGTAGTGAGTTCCAGGCATTGACTACTCTGTTGCTGAAGTCGTATTTTCCGCAATTGAGTTTGGGGCGGTTCACTTTGAGTTTCTATCTGTTGTGTGCTCGTGTATTGTTGTGGTTGAAGCTGAAGTAGTCGTTGACAGTAGGACATTGTAGCAGATGATTTTATAAACTACGCTTAGGTCATAAAATTGACTAGAAGTCCTTCATGCCCCTTCTCATTCTGTTATTCTGAAATTTGGCTGGGTTTCAGACTGGGTGAATGAGTGTGTGCATCACACTCCTGAAAACAGCTGTGCAAATGATTTTGGGATGGTCCCTGAGCTGCAGTTGCTTAGTGACAAAAAAAGGGGGAGGGCGTTTTCCTCTGGAATCTATTTCCTGCCTTCCAGATTTGGGGTCTGCACCTGGGATATTGCTGCTGCTGCTCCCTTTGTTGTCTCCGGAAGCAGATAGATGGATATATAGTGCGTGAAAAAGAACACAGCATGCATGAGAGAGATGAGTGACAAAGGAAAAAAATGGAGATACAGAGAGAGAGGAGAGAGGAGAGAGAGAGAGAGAGAGAGAGAGGAGAGAGAGAGGGAGGGAGGGAGGAGGGAGGGAGAGGAGGGGAGAGAGAGAAGGAGGGAGAGAGAAATAGAGAAAAAAGATAGAGATGGAGAAAGTGGCAAGATAGGGAAAAATGGTTGGTAGATATTGAAAAAAAGACAGAGAGAGAGAGAGAGAGAGAGAGAGAGAGATCAATACTTGGCACATTGGTTGAGGAATTCTGGGAGTTCAACTCACCCATCTTAAAATTTCTGGAGGCTGAGAAATACTAGTACAAATATTCTGTACATGCACATGAATAGAAAGAGTGACAGAAAGATGGATGGATGAGTGAATGGATGGACAGATAGATAGATAGACAGATGATAAATATATGATGGCTGGGTGGGTGGATGGATGGATGGCTGTCTAGACAGACAGATATTTAAAGGGAGGGAGGGAGGGAGAGGAGAGGATATAAGATGGATAAATGAATGGATGGGCGGGGGTGGGTGGGTGGGCGGATAGATGATAAATATAAAGTGAATGATGAATATCCATCCATCATCTATCTATCTATCTATCTATCTATCTATCTATCTATCTATCTATCTATCTATCCATCCATCCATCCATCCATCCATCCATCATCTATCTATCTATCTATCTATCTATCTATCTATCTATCTATCTATCTATCTATCTATCTATCTATCTATCTATCTATCCATCCATCCATCCATCCATCCATCCATCCATCCATCCATCCATCCATCCATCATCTATCTATCTATCTATCTATCTATCTATCTATCTGTTGTGGCTTGCCCACATCCCGTGTAGCTGGTTGAGGAACCGGAGGACCTAGAGCCGCCCGTGGCGCGGCACTATCACCCTGTGTACCTGGCACCTGAGTCTGACAGCGATGAGGACTCAGTGCCAGAGGAGGAAGACCAGCCAGGGCCTTCTGCACTTTCTCAGCTGGTGCAGAGTGAGTCCTCAGAGGAGGAGGAGACTCTGCTGGATGCTCTGGCTCACAGAGCAGCTAGCAGACGGGATTGGTTTTACAGCCGGAGGTCTGCTCGCAGGTAAAGGTGAGGGCTAATGGGCCACGCCCTCAGGCTATTTAAGTCCTGGAGCACACCTGAATTGTTGCTGGAAGAACACCTGTGTTCTGCGAGCATTCAAGACGTCTTTGTTCCGGTTCTGAGTTCTGTATTTGGAAATATCATGTCATTTGCTTTGGATTCCGGGATTCCTGCCAATTCCAGTGAGTAATGAGATAAGAACTAAGTAATTGCCAGCTTTGTTTTGAACATTTGAACTCTGGCTGAAAAGCTCATGAAGATAATATTCACCAAGACTCTCGTGCCATTTGTTTCTGGACTTTGAAAAACCCTGACTCTTTACTAAGAATATTTATTAGTAAAAACTTCTTGATTTCTTTTGCAAATGGTTGTGTGCGTGTCCTTTCTGGGGGTTCCTGTGCTGGGACACAACACTATCTATCTATCTATCTATCTATCTATCTATCTATCTATCTATCTATCTATCTATCTATCTATCTATCTATCTATCTATCTATCTATCTATCTATCTATCTATCTTAAAGTGACCAGATTTATGTTTTTTTAAGCGGGGATGGGGGGGGGCGCCTGGGCGCCGCCATTTGTTTTGCCCTCTGCGCATGCGCAGAACGCTGCGCATGCGCAGAGGGAAAAACAGCAAATGTTGGCATCAAGGTGGGGGGGGAGGGCGGGAGGGGCGCTTGGATGCCTGGAGCTCGCGACAGGTAAGCTGCCAGCTGCCCTCCTTTCCCCGTCTCCCGCCTCCCGTTCATTGCTTGCCAGCCCGGCCGAAGGGGAGGCGGGAGGCGAGGAAAGGCCTCCCGAAGGCAAGCCCTTCGGGAAAGGCAGCCCTTCGGGAGCCCGCCTCCCCTTCGGGAGGCCTTTCCTTGCCTCCCACCTCCCCTTCGGCCGGGCTGGCAAGCAACGAACGGGAGGGCGGGAGACGGAGGCAGCCGGCAGCTTACCTGCTCCAGGCATCCAAGCCCCGCGGTCTCCCCGGTCACCCGCCCGGCCCCAGGGCAACGGCGGCAGCGAGGCAACGGGGGGAAGAAAGGGGAGGGGGACGAGGAAGGGCTGTTTGCGCCGCCGAAGGGGCCGCTCGTGACCTCAAAGCGGCGACGGTTCCTCGTCCCTCACCCCTCCCACCAGCAGCGGCGCCTCCGAGGGCGGGGCTAGGGATGGGGCGGGGGAAGGAGAGGAGGAGCAGCCTCCCTTCCCCCTCCCCCCAGCAGGCAGCCGCCTCGCTGGAATTCTGCCCGACTTGCTTCCGTTACCTCTCTTGCTTCCCCTTTTAAGGTGACCAGACGGTCCCGCTGTTTCGGCATTCTTTTCAAAAAAGCGGGACTTTTTGAAAAGAATGCGGGACGCGGGACACATGCTTGAAAAGCGGGGGATGTCTGGTCACCTTAATCTATCTATCTATCTATCTATCTATCTATCTATCTATCTATCTATCTATCTATCTATCTATCTATCTATCTATCTATCCATCTATCTATCCCATCTATCTATCTATCTATGTATCCATCCATCCATCCATCCATCCATCCATCCATCCATCCATCCATCCATCCATCTATCCACGGTAGGTATGTAGGTAGGTATGTAGGTAGGTAAGTAGGTAGGTAGGTAGGTAGATGGATGGATGGATGGATGGATGGATGGAAGGAGACAGCATAATTTATTTATTTATTATTTAAATAGATTTGTATGCTGCCCAACTCCCAGGGGACTCTGGGGACTCCCAGGGGACATAAGATGGATGAATGGATGGACAAATGGATATATAATTAATATAAGATGGAGGGATAGATGGAAGCTCTCTAGACAGACAGATGAGGGAGGGAGAGAAAAAGAGAGAAGGGGAGAGAAAGATGAGAGTGCAAAATGGAAGAATGGATAGATGGACAGCAATAGTTGTTACGTACTGCCCTATGGAGCACAGATTTGCATGGCCGCCGCTGATTGGCTAGTATAGCGGCGGGAGAAATGAACTGCTGTCAGTGGCCGACAGGCTACAGGGAAGGCCTTAAAAGCAGTTTCCCTGCAGCCTGCAGGCAATTCATATTGCTTTCAGCTTAAGAGAAATAAAGGTGCTGAACTGTTCCTATGCCTCGCTCCTTCATTCCCACGCAAGTCTAACAATAGCAATAGCACTTAGACTTTCATACTGCTTTACAGCCCCTCTCTAAGTGGTTTACAGAGCATCTCTTGCCCCCAACAATCTGGGTCCTCATTTTACCTACCTCGGAAGGATAGAAGGCTGAGTCAACCTTGAGCCTGGTGAGATTTGAACTGCCAAATTGCAGGCATCCGGCAGGCAGCAGAAGTAGCCTGCAATACTGCACTCTAACCACTGTGCCATCGTGGCTCTTTGGATGGATGCAGACAGACAGACAGACAGACCAAACACAGGGGAGGAAGCCCACACAACTTAATTTCTTGTTAAAATTAACAGCGTTAAACAGCCTTTTCCCAGAAGCCATAAGAATCAAATGCATTTTCTTTTTATAACGAAGAAATGTGTCACAACTGTGGGTGTGGGTGTAGGTGTGGATGTGCATTTTCCCTCCATGGATTAATCAGGAAGGGTGAGTCCAGGTGGCTTATGGACAAATTAGGGGTGGTAGTGAAAGGCAAGATAATTTGAGGACGGAGAACGTTGTGGTTTTTTTTTCCAGATAAAGGATGCCTTTTATTTCTGAAATATTTTGAAGGCATCTCCAAAGGCCTCAGAATAACAAAGTTGGAAGGGGACCCTGGAGGTCATCTAGTCCAACCCCTGGCTCAAACAGGAAACCCTAATTGTCCAGTCTCTTCTTGAAGGCCTCCAGTGATGGAAACTTCATCAGAAGGGATGAAAATGTCTAGAAATTTCCATCCTGCCTTTTTCTATTTTTTACGCTTGGTCGTTACTCAGATGATGAACCGTCATTCCCAACAGATAGTCCTCGACTTACGACCACAATCAAGAGAGGAATTTCCATCCCAAATCTGTGCGTGCATTAAGCGAGTCATCGTGTAACTGGGCCTAATTTTGCAGCCATTTTTACCACGGTCATTAACTGAATCACGTGGCTGCTAAGTGAATCATACAGTTGTTAAGCAAATCTGGCGTCTCCCCTTGACTTTTCTTGTCAGAAGCTGGCTAGGAAGGTCACAAATGGAGATCACGTTACCTCAACACGCTACGACTGTCATAAATGGGGTCCGAATGACTGCAATCACATGACCGCAAGGGTGGTGTGATAATCCTAACTTTGAGGATGGGTTGGTTGTAAATCATTTTCTTTTGGGGGGGGGGGCATCACAACTTCAAAACCATCAATCAACAAATGGTCGTAAGTCGAGGACCACCAGAATTGTTAACGAGTGTTGTAGTTCTAAGCTTCTTTGGTTTAAAGGGGGGAGGGAATACTAGCACAAAATAGATCACAACTTGGGTTTCAAATTGTGGCTGGTATATGTCTTGAAGGCCTTCTCCTTTTCCTTCTTCCCCGTCCCCTCCTCCTCCTCCTCTCTCCTCCTCCCTCCTCCTCCTCCTCCTCCTCCTCCTCCTCCTCCTCCTCTCCCTCTTCTGCCTCCGCCGACGCTCCTCTCCCCTCTCCTCCTTCCTCCTCCTTCGGCAGAGGCGCCTTCGCCCGGGCACGGCACGGAGACCGGCGACGCGCAGAGCCGAAGACTCGCCTGCCAGGGGGAGCAGCTCCTCCTCTCCTCTTCCTCCACTCCACCTCCTCCCCGCTTCTCCCCCTCTCCTCTTCCTCCTCCTCCCCTTCTCCCTGCCCCTTCTCCTTCTCCTCGTCTCCTCCTCCGCCGGATCAGCTCTCCTCCTCCTCCTCCTCCACATCCTTCTCCCCTTCTCCTCCCCTCCTCCTCCCCTCTTCTCACCCCTCCGCCGCCTCCTCTTCCGCCTCCGCCCCTTCTCCTTCTCCCCTCCCTCCTCCTCCTCTTCTCCTCCTCCTCCCCTCCTCCCTCCTCCTCCCTTCGTCCTTCTCGCCTCCCCTCTCCTCTTCTTCTCCTCCTTCTCCTCCTCCACCTCCTCCCCTTCTCCTCCCCCCCTCCTCCTCCTCTTCCTCTTCCTCCTCCCCCCTTCTCCTTCCCCTTCTCCTTCTCCTTCTTCTTCTCCTCCTCCTCTTCTTCTCCTCCTCCTCCTCCTCCTCCCTCTTCTCCCCCCTCCTCCTCTTCCTCCTCCTCCCCTTCCTTCCCTTCCCTTCCCCTTCTCCTTCTCCTCCTCCTCCTCCTCTCCTCCTCCTCCTCCTCCTCCTCCTCCTCCACCTCCTTCTCCCCCTTCTCCTCCCCTCCTCCTCCCCTCTTCTCCCCCCTCCTCCTCCTCTTCCTCCTCCTCCCCTTCTCCTTCCCCTTCTCCTTCTCCTTCTTCTCCTCCTCCTCCTCCTCTCCTCCTCCTCTCCTCCTCCTCCTCCACCTCCTCCTCCCCTTCTCCTCCCCTCCCTCCTCCCCTCTTCTCCCCCCTCCTCCTCCTCTTCCTCCTCCCTCTCCTTCTCCTTCCCCTTCTCTTCTTCTTCTCTCTCCTCCTCCTCCTCTCCTCCTCCTCCTCCTCCTCCTCCTCCTCCTCCTCCCTCCTCCTCCTTCATCAGATGTTGGCGGTCCCATTTTTATCAACAGCCACACAAAAAGTGCTGCTGAGTTTTGTCCAAACCAGTCCCTTAGATTTTGAAGCCATTGAGGTTCTTATTTTGCCTGGACTTCGTTTGCCTTCAATCTTTCCCTGGGAGGATTAAGTGAAGTATGGTGTATTTTTCCGGGTGTCGCATCACATGTTCAAAATATTCTAACTTTTGCTTCTTCATGGTTTTGATGACTTCCCAGGTGGCTTATCCCCTCCTCATTTCTGATTTTGTCAACCCAGCTTATACGTAACAGCTGCGTCTAAATCCACATTTCAAATGCTTCCAGTTTCCTCAAGTGGCTTTCTGTCTGAGACCAACTCTCCACTCTCGAAGGCCACAAAGTGGAATTAGAAATTGTGTGGCACAGCAGTTGAGGAATTGTTCACTGCCATTCTGGATAGACCCCACGACGTCTTAAAAATCACACCAATATCATAACAATAACTTTTTAAAATTAAAAATCTTGTTAAATATTTCTTTACACGCTGCCTAAATTGAAATCTTTTTCATTGCATCAAGGAGCCCAGTTAATCCTCGACTTGCAACCACAATTGAGCCCAAAATTTCATTTGCTAAGTGAGCTTTACAACCTTTCTTGCCAGTGTTGTTAAGTGAACTCCTGAAGTTGTTTAAATTAGTCACACGGTTGAGAAGTGAATCCGGATTCCCCATTGACTTTGCTTGTCAGAAGGTCAGAAAAAGGGATCACGTGACCCCAAGATACGGCAACCGTCATAAATGTAAGTCAGTTGCCAGGCATCCAATTTTTGATCACTTGACTATGGGGATGCTACAAATATGTCGTAAAAACGGTCATCCGTAACTTTTTTCAGTGCCGTTGTAACTTTGAATGGTCAGTAATTGAACTGTTGTAAGTCGAGGACTACCTGTAGAAAGAACATAGGGTGCATCTGCTGCCCGTATCATTTTTAACCTGTGTTTCACAACCTTGGTAGCTTGAAGATGTGTGGACTTCATTTCCCAGCATTCCCTAATGACCTGGGGACCCATTCCCCAAATTCCTCAGCCAGCATGCAATGGACTTCAACTCCCAGAATTCCCCAGCTAGCAGGCTGGCTCAGGAATTCAGGGAGTTGAAGTCCACACATCACACCACAATAAGAGCCGCGGTGGCGCAGTGGTTAGAGTGCAGTACTGCAGGCTACTTCTGCTGACTGCCGGCTGCCAGCAGTTTGGCAGATTGAATCTCACCAAGCTCAAGGTTGACTCAGCCTTCCATCCTTCCGAGGTGGGTAAAATGAGGACCCAGATTGTTGGGGGCAATATGCTGAACTCTGTAAACCGCTTAGGGAGGGCTGTAAAGTATAAGTGCTATTGCTATCATTGAGTTGCCGAGATTGAGAAATATTGGTTTAAGCACTAGGATGGTAGATGAAGACATTAAGGTGAAGAATAATACTTTGGGACAAAGCTCTAGGGAATAAATGAACCCATTTATTCCAAATTTGTTTAGAGATACAGTCTTGGTCAAACTTAGGGGTATAATTTTGTGTGTGTGTGTGTGTGTGTGTGTGTGTGTGTGTGTAAACACAACACACACACACACAATCTCCCTTAAACAGCTGGGAGATGAACCAATCTATGATGTTATCACTTTCTAATGTGGCTTGCAGAGTTTAAAAATGGATTTTATCTTCAAAAACCAGTGGCAAGACTTAAAGGAAATGAATAAAGCATTCCAAGATAATAACGTCTTGATTTAGAACTTATTCCTTCCTCTAGAAATGGTGACTAATTAGGAAAACATATGTTTAAAGTTCAGTATTTCTTGAGAGAGTTTTACTTCTGTTGCCAAGGACATGTACGTAACACCATAGACCAGTGATGGCGAACCTTTTTTTGCTCGGGTGCCAAAAGAGTGCGTGCGTGCGCAATAGCGTGTACACGCATGCCCACATCCATAATGCAATGCCCTCCCCCAGTATGCACGCACAACCACCACCACCCACGCTGCCACTCTGTGCATGTGCGCAGGCACATTTTTTTGCCCTCCCCAGGCTTTCCAGAAGTTCAACCAGAAGTTCATTTCCGAACGTCTGGTAGGCCCGTTGGGTTCATTTTTCGCCATCCACAAGCTTTCTTGGTCTAGGGAGGGTGAAAACAGCCACCCCTGTCCTCTGGAAGGCCGAAAATCAACTGGCCAGTGCGTGCATGTGCGCTGGAGCTGGCATAGGGCAATGCCTCGCATGCCCTCAGATATGGCTCCGCATGCCACCTGTGGCACACGTGCCATAGGTTCACCATCATGGCCATAGACGATCCATAGGCCCCAATGCTGAAGTTCCACAAGCATTTCCAACTTCTGCTGTGTTACACAAATCCTACCATCTGCAAAGCTTTCTTAAGCATTTCAGTGATCCAGATGCAGAAAGGGGTAAAAACTTAACACAGATGTTACAAATCCTGGGGAGGAGATCATTTGGAAGAAGGCGCAGACATTGGCCCCAATTGCATGCCGACCTTGGAGCCTATGTATAAGCCTACCTCATAACTATTTAAAGATATCCTCAAAATCTGGGACCTTTATTTTCCAGAAAGCTTGTGTACGAGCTCTAGGCACCAATGAAAAGACATGAATGGAAGAGAAGGAGTGGGAAGAGGATGACAGTCTAATTTGGCTTCTCTTCCATTATGCTAACATGTCAAATATCTATATTGTAATTACGGGGTGATGGAATGGCCACTTCCTTTGAAAAGAATGCAGAAATGCAATCAACAATACATCAGACAACCAGAAAAAGGGTGTCCCAGTTTTATATGCAATATCAAAGCTACCTCAGATCCAAAGGTGGTATTCAGCAGTTCTGAAGAACCGGTAGCGGAAATTTTGAGTAGTTTGGAGAACCGGTAAATACCACCTCTGACTGGCCCCGCCCCCATCTATTCTCTGCCTCCCGAGTCCCAGCTGATCAGGAGGAAATGGGGATTTTGCAGTAACCTTCCCCTGGAGTGGGGAGGGAATGGAGATTTTGCAGTATCCTTCCCCTGCCACACCCACCAAGCCACACCACGCCCACCAAGCCACGCCCACAGAACCGGTAGTAAAAAAAAATGAATCCCACCACTGCACAGATTCATCATTTAAGCCTGGTTGGGAAAGTTTATATTCAGCTCTTGCTCCTTCAGATATGAACATCTTACTGCAAACTGGCATGAATTGGAATTAGCTGACATGAAAAATCACTGCCAGTTCCAGCCATAGACAAAAATTATGGCTTAAACAGATAGATACTCTGCTTTAAGAAATTAGCATCTTCCTTTCTTTCTATCACCTACGACTGAGTTGATCTTATGTCACAGTCAGGGGCGGGTTCCTAATTTTTTTACTACCACTCTGTGGGCGTGGCTTATTTTGTGGGTGTGGCTTGCCAGCCATGTGACCAGGTGGGCGTGGGCCTCGGGAGCTTGGCAGCGGCTGGAGAAGCAGGGGGGCATTGCCCACCCGCAACGCAGCCCCTGCAGTGGGAGCAGCAAGACCGTGGCAGCGGTTCTTCTAGGAGGCTCCATCCGGCCTGAATGCTTCTCCCCATTCGATGATCTTAGGCTCCTGCCGCCCGTTCCTCCTCCCCTCAGCAGCTTGAGAATCCTCGAACGTGCGAAAATGCCTGGGATCATCACCGCGCGTTCGTGGCTTCTCAGACTGCTGAAGGGAGGGGAACTGAGATAGTCCTGCCGCCCGTTCTTTCAGCGTCTCACACGCTCCCTCAGCCATCCTCCCCTGCTTGGACTCACTGTGGGGTAGGAAGGCAGCACATGCGCAGTGCCAGAAGCTCGGCTTCTGGGCATGCGCAGAAGAAATTTTTTTTAAAAAATTAAAAAATAATTTTTTTTAATGGCGGCGCCCAGGCACCGGCAACCGACCGCACCAGTACTGTGACGTCACCAGCAGGCCGCTACCGGTGCTATAGAGTGGACCGCACTGGTAGGAACCCACCACTGGTCACAGTGGATTAAGAGAGCCTTTGGGGGGGCTTTGCCTGCCATTGGCTCAACTACTTTGCTTCTAAACAAAGGCACAGCAGAGGTGGAGATCAGAAAAACCAACTGATTGGAAATGGGCCAACTTGCCCCGACCAACTCACCATAGGACAGCTTGCTGCAGGAGAAATCAGCAATTCAATTTAAGTATTTAAAGTAATTTTAAAAATTGTTTTAATTTTTGTCATTCACATTTCATTTTGTCCCTCCTTTTGCATCCTTTCCTTAATGATTCTATTCCATCATTTCTTTGATATTAGTGTAACTCTTCTGCAGTGAGTTGTCCCACAGCAAGTAGGCTGTGGCAATTTGGCCATGTTGAGTTGGCCATGTTGAGTTGGCCATGTTGAGTTGGCCATGTCAAGTTGGCAATGCCTAGTTGTCCTAGACCCTCTGCTCTTTTGACCACAGGCCTCAGACCTCTGCTACAGGCCTTGAGCATAGTCAAGAATGAAACCTCTCGTCTGGTTTTGCATAATTAATAACATTTGTTCTTAAGCTGTTTTGAAAATTAGAGCTTATATATATTTCACCCGTGGTGTGTGTGTGTGTGTGTCTGTCTGTGTGTGTGTGTGTATGTGTAAAGACAACACACACACACACACACACACACACACACACACACACACACACAAACACACACATAATTTGTTTTCTCTTTACATACATATGTGCTTAATGAACAGTCAGGGTCAATTCATTTACATAGTAATACTTATAAAGTTCCTAGTTTCTATATCTTTTATCCAGTCATTGATAAAGCAAGTCCCAAGTTTGAAAATATTCTGTGTCTTCTTTTTCTTTTATCTTCAGTGTTAGTCTGTCCATTTCTCCACAGTCCAATTTTTTTTAAAAAATTATATCTTCTTCCTTGCTTTTCCAATGTTGTGCAAATACAATTTGTTATGTATTACCAGTATACATGGTTCCACCCAGGTCCAGCGTTTGAGTGGGAGAATACTCAAACGCTATTGGTTGAGGCATCTGACAGCTCCCTATAGAAGGGGTAGCTGTCAGACTGCAAGTTGCTAGTTGTACAGAGAAGTTGCCTAGTTAAGAAGTGTTCCTGTGAAGTCTGTCTCCTGTCGTTATTCCCACAACCCAACACAATTCTTGCTGCTGTTAAACATGCAATATCAAATATCAAATATACATTCCCTTTATCATATTTACACAGTACATGCCTAACAAAATTAACTCTGGCTTACAATTTATATGTTGTCTTAACATTTTTTCTACCCAAGTATGCACTTTCATCCATATTTTTTTTTGGGCTTTTGGGCACGTTCAGATCAGATTAACAGAGTTGGAAGGGACCTTTCAGGTCATCTAGTCCAACCCCCTGCCCAAGCAGGAGACTCTATATCTGCCTCTACCTAGCATCGAACTCACAACCTCCTGATTATGAGGCAAGAGCTCCACCTCTAGGCCACAGCAGCTGGGTACACCAAGGGTGTATTGTTTTTATAATACAGGTAGTACTATATAAAGTAATCAAGGAGGGAACAATTAAACAGCGGAACGACTTGCCTCCAGAAATTGTCACTGGAGGCTTTTAAAGAAGAGATTGGGCAACCGTTTGTCTGAAACGGTCTAGGGTTTCCAGACTGAGCAGGGGGTTGGACTAGAAGACCTCCAAGATCCCAACTCTAATTATTCTGTAGTCCGAAGTTGAAACGGCCCTGAAAAAAGTGATTTTTGACCATTTGCCACACAACTGTTGCAGCATTCCCATGGTCACGTGATCAAAATTCAGATGCTTGGCAACTGGCATGTACTTACGACGGTTGCAGTGTCCCCTTTTGTGACCTTCTGACAAGCAAAGTCAATGGGGAAACCAGTCTTAACAACTGCTGTGATTCACTTAAGAGTTGCGGCCAGAAAGGTAGAAAAATGGGGCAAAACTCACTTAACAACTGTCTCGCTTAACAGCGTATGTTTTGGGCTCAGTTGTGATCATAAGTCGAGGACTTCTTGTATTGACACCCCTGTGACGACCCCTGGCCATTTTTGACCCCATCAATCCTTGGGGGTCAATACTGACAGCTAATATAAAACTTTTGCACCCTGCCCAGTATTTCATAATAAATAGATAAATAAAAACATGTTAGCCATAGCTTCTTCTGCTATTGTTCATAAACCGTGTATGCTTCATTGCAACAGCCTGCCTGATTTTTATTCCATGCTGGTTTATGACTGCAATCAAGATTTGATTGACGGAGTGATATCTCTATTATTAAAGACCTCTTGGAGAAATTGCTTCTCCATTGCGCTGTGCAGGAATAATATCTGAGCATTTTTCTTCTACTGGTCTTTCTCCCCTGTCATTAAACACGGGGGGTGGGCGCATTAATGACATTCTTTCATTTATTGAAGGATGAGGGATTCAAGAGGTGGGTGTAATTTCGGCCCTATATATCGCACACCAAATCCTTGAATTGTGGCACTGGAAGGACCAAAAAGTCATCTACAGGTAGTCCTCGACTAACGACAGTTCATTTAGAGACCGTTCAAATTGTGTTACAGCGGCACTGAAAAAAGTGGCTTATGACTGTTTTTTACACTTATGATCGCTGCAGCATCCCCGTGGTTACATGATCAAAATTTGGACACTTGACAACTGACTCATATTTATGACGGCCGCAGTGTCCCGGAGGTTATGGAATCCCATTTGGCAACCTTCTAACAAACAAGGTCAATGGGGGGGAAGCCAGATTCACTTAATAACCGTCTTACTATAAGGTGACCAGACGTCCCGCTTTTGGTGGGACAGACCCGCTTTTTAGCAATTTGTCCCGCGTCCCGCGGCGTTTCAAAAAAGTCCCGCTTTTTAAACCTCCGACGCCAGTTTGGGCCTATTGCCTCTGATCGCTCCTGCAAAGCCGCCAGTGACAGCGGGATGCCCCGCCTCCCATCTGTGCGGCGGGAAAAGCCCGCGCCTGTGCACGGCCTACCTGGACTTTGGAGCGACTTCGGAGAGGAGGGGGGGTTTCCCGCCCTCCAGCTGGCCGGTGGAGCGCACGCACGCGCAGAAGAGGTGCTTCGAAAGAGCCGGGCGGGAAGCGGGCGGGAGAAGCCCCGCGCCGCGACAGCTGCCAGTTCCATCGGCTCTACGCCGACGAACAGGTAAGCCTGTGCCAGTAGGAACCCACCCTGGCTGCGATGAAGGGGGGGGTGTTTGGGGGGGTGCACAAAGCTGCAGGATGAGACAGACCCCTCCCGTCTTGCTCCCCTAGAAACCCACCCCCCATCAATGGTGTCCCGCTTTAAAAAAAAATCTGGTCACCTTATCTTACTAAGTTACCAAGTGCAGGAATTCACTTAACATCTGTAGCAAGGAAGGTTGTAAAATGGGGCGAAATTTACTTTGTTAATGCAGCCTAGGATAGCATTGGCTTCTTTGGCTGCTGCTGCACACGGCTGGCTCCTATTCAAGAGATTATCCACTCAGACTCCCGAGATCCCTCTCGCAGTTGCTACTATTGAGCCAGGTACCACCTATGCCACAGGAGTGGGTTCTACTTACGTTCCCTACCAATTCGGGGTCGCGTTCGGAAGTGCACATTTTGCATGTGCAAGCGAGCGTGGTGAGCACCCCCCCCATTGCTTCCAGGTTAAACTGGTCTGCACATGCGCAGGAGGCTGTGCGCATGCGCAGAGCGTTATTTTTACATAAATTTTGTTCCGGTGGACGGATTTCAAGACAGAGGACCAGCTCGGGGGCGTGTCCAGCTGGCCATCGCTGCTGGTTCGGCGAGTGGGGGAAAATTCCTGCTACTGGTTCTATAGAACCGGTCTGAACTGGCAGAACCCACCTCTGCTATGCCAATGTTGGCGAACCTTTTCAGCACGGAGTGCTGAAACAGGACCGTGCAGGGGAGCGTCATAAACTGGAAGAGCAGCTCCCCAGTGCACACACACACAGGAACGCCGGGAACCGGATGACCTCCTCTATATTCCCTTTCTCCTACTTTTTGGGGACAAAATCACACATTTGTGTTGCCCTCTGCCGCTCAAGTTCTTGGCAGACTCTGGGAGCAACTTCCACCGAACATGGAAGAATATAGAATATTTTCCCCAAAATATTGCACCCCTATCAAATCAGACCAATACCAATTTCTGAATCACTCACCTTTGCTGTCCTCTGGATGAATAATTCTATTTTCATCAGCCTGGAAAATAGGACTTGACACTTTTATCATTTGTATGCAGGGAGATTTAAATCATCTGACAAACTTATCCAGGGAGGAAAAAACAGCAACAACCAATCTAATATCAGGGTATCTTTCGATTCTGGTGACACCGAAAACATGACCAATATTGAAAGGGCCACATCTTTACCTTGGGAGGCTGGTGAGCCAATTCAGCATAATTGGATGTCTGCTTCCGAAGCTATAAACATGCCAGGATTTTGAACCTTGCTTAGGAAAGAGAGGTGTCCCAAAATGTTCTATCGCTGGCATCTAGCGCCAGCTAGAATCACCAAAATATTTGCTAATATGAACCCAAGATGTTGGAAATGTAAACAAGTACATGGCACATATTACCACATGTGGTGGTCGTGTCCAATAGCAAGAGGATACTGGAGCATGATTAGGACATGGTTACAAGAGATAATAGATACTGTAATGGAGTTTAAACCCGAAACATTTTTATTGGGTATTATTGGAGGGCAACAGACGAAAGAGAATCAATATTTGATAATATTTGATAATATTTGATAATATTTGATAATATTGATGAAAACCCCCCAACGGAGAATATGATATTAAAAAAAATAATGGATTGTGCAGAAATGTCAAAACTAACACTAGAATTACAAAATCGAGATGACAAAGAATTTTACGCAGTGCGGGATAAATTTTACAATTGCTTAGAAATTAGAAAGAATAAGAAAATGTCTGAATGATTGTAAATATTATATATAGAATTATATAGAAAAATATGTATGTAGATTGATGTTAAACCGATGTCTCAGGAATGAAGAACGTAAATGTATATGTATGTTTTGTATTTAATGTTTTAATGACTCAATAAAAATATTTGGGGAAAAAAAAGGAAAGAGAGGTGTCCTTCCAAAACCAGCTCATTTTCATTCTCACTTTTTTCCTCCCCTCCCCCTGTCTCCTTCCTTCTCAGTTTCAACCAGTTTTTCTAAAGAGAAAGAGAAAGGAGGAAGGAGAAGATAAACAAAGAGGAGGAGGAAGAGGAGAAGATAGACAGGAGTTGGAGAACAAGAAAGGCGAAGGAAAAGAAGAAAGAGAAGAAAGACAAGGAGGAAGAGAAGGAGGAGATGGAGGAGGAGGTGGTGGAGGAGGAAGAGGAGGAGGAAGAGGAGGAGATGATAGACGGGGAGGAGAAAAAAGAAGGAGAAGGAAAAGAAGAAAGAGAGGAAGGAGGAGGAGGAGATGGAGGAGGAGGGAGGAGAAACAGAAGGAAAAAGAAAATATAGACAAGGAAGTGGAGAAAGAGCGGAGAAGAAGAAAGATGAAGAGGGGAAGGAGAAGAAGATGGAGAAAGAGAAGGAATAGAAGAAAATAGACAAGGGGAAGGAGAAGAGAATCAAGAAGAGAAGATAGAGAAGGAGAAAGAGAAAGAGGAGAAGATTGAAAATAAGAAGATGATGAAGAGAGGGATAAAATTTAAATACAGTAGATGGCAAAAATTGGATTTGTCATTAATGGGAAGAATTTCAGTAACTAAAATAAATGCACTACCTAGAATGTTATTTCTATTTCAGACTATACCGATATTGATTAGAGATTCTTCTTTTAAACAGTGGCAGAAAGATATATCTAAATTTATTTGGCAAAATAAAAAAACAACAACCCAGAATTAGATATAAGCTGCTACAAGATACTAAAGATAGAGGCAGTCTTTAAACTTAAAAAAAAAAATCAAGGCTGTTAAGACCTTGAAGGTTCTGGTTTGAGATTTGGGTGGGATGCATATTTGTGGTATGACAAATTGAACGTTAACCCTGTTTTTATGATTCCTGCTATTATTTATTTATTTATTTATTAGTGAGACTTATATACCGCCTCACAGTGCAAGCACTCTCTAAGCGGTTTACACCAGTAAGCAATGTATATATTTATATTGCCCCCAACAATCTGGGTCTGATTAGGCAATTGATTGGATTGCAAATTCCAGAAAATTCCCCCCCCCCAAAAAAGAATCTAGCATTCACGGACTGGCACCGACCGAACTGGCTCCGTGTCGTCACCGTGACATCACCGGTGGTTTGCTACCAGTTCTATAGAACCGGTGTGAACCGGGAGGAACTCACCTCTGTGACCACATGATTGTTAAAGTATATAAAATGTGATTCAGGGTGAATCTCTATTGTGGTTGTAAGTCGATGAGTACCTGTAGGATTATTTTATTTATTTATTTATTTATTTATTTATTTATTTATTTATTTATTTATTTATTTATTTATTTATTTATTTATTTATTTATTTATTTATTTATTTATTTATCCATTTATTTATCCATTTATCATATTTGTATAACCTCCCATCTCATGTGAAAGTATGACAAATTCTTGGATAAAGAGATGAGGAAGAAAGAGGCTGAAGCAAAGGAAATTGGGGACTAGAAACTTGGGTAGGAAATTAGGGACTAGAAACTTGGGTAGGAAAAAAAAAGTCTGAAATCTCACATTTCATCAAAAATATACAGGTAGTCCTTGAGTTATGACCACAATTGAGCCCAAACTTTCTGTTGCTAAGTGTAATTGTTTTCTAAGTGAGTTTTGCCCCATTTTAGGACCTTTCTTGCCACAGTTGTTAACTGCGAATCACTGCAGTTGTTAAGTTAATAACATGGTCGTTAAGTGAATCTAGCTTCCCCATTGAAACTTGGCTAGTCAGACGTTTGCAAAAGGGGATCATATGACCTCGAGACACTGCGACCGTCATAAATATGAGTCAGTTGCCAAACATCTGAATTTTGATCAGGTGATGGTCGTAAGTGTGAAAAATGGTCATAAGTCACTTTTTCCAGTGCCGTTGTAGCTTTGAATGGTCACTAAATGCACTGTTGTAAGTCGAGGATTACCTGTATTTGCAAATGCCGGGGGCAAAAACCCAAAGCTAGGAATAAGTTTGATGGGAGAATAACACCTCCCATTCCCCCCAACCCTGCCCTCCCCCATTTTTGGCAGCATCTTTGGCTAAATTTGCCACAGCTGAAGCTTTGCCAGAAAAATGTGTTTGGTTTAAGCAACTTGAAATAGCAATGATAAATAAAAAACACACCCAGGCTCCTGGATGGGCCGTTGATGGCATGAATATCAACGAACTTGGTTTGGGCAGCCCAGCCAAAGGGGAGGGGGGGGGGATGAAAAATAAAACGAGCAGCAGAAGGCAGCCAGTAGGAAGGGTTTTGCAAAAGTCTGTGACCTGTTTGCAGATGATAGCTTTACCCGCGGTGGCTAAAATGGAGGATTGCGTGCCAAGCAGCTTCATGGGCACTCTGACACAATGGATGCCAGGGTGGCCAATACTCCCTTTCACTCCCTGCAGCTACTTTCCTTCCTTCCTTCCTTCCTTCCTTCCTTCCTTCCTTCCTTCCTTCCTTCCTTCCTTCCTTCCTTCTCTTCCTTCTCTTTCTTTCTTTCCCTCCTTTCCTCCCTCCTTTCCCTCGTCCCTTCTTCCTTTTTCCCTCAATCCCACCTTTTTGATTCCTCTCTCTCTTTCTTCTCTTTCTTCTTCCTTCTCTTTTCTGCCTTCCTTTCACTTTTCTCTCTTCCACTCCTTTTCTTCTGTCCTTCCCCTCCTTCTCCTTCTCCCTCTCCTTCTCCTTCTCTCTCTCCTTCATTCTTTCCCTCTCCTTCTCCCTCACTCTCTCACTCTCCCTCATTTTTCCTTCCTCTCTTCTACCTCTCCCCTCTTCTCTTTTCCCCTCCCTCTTTTCTACTCTCCCTCTCACTCTTCCTCTCTCTCCCCTTCTCCCTCTTCATTTTTCCTTCCTGTCTTCTACCTCTCTCTTCTCCTCCTTTCCCCTCCCTCTCTCCCTTGTTTTTTCCTCTCCCTTCCCCCTTTCTTCTCCCTTCTCTCCCTCCCTTCTCTCCCTCCCTCCCTCTCTTCTATTTCTCTCCTTCTTTTCCTTCCTTCCCCTTCTGTTAGATATGTAAATAGAAAGCAAGGGTTTCACTCCGGTCCGGCAGCAAACAGGGAATTAACATACCATGTTTCCCCGAAAATAAGACCCTGTCTTATATTTTTTGAACCCTGAAATAAGCGCTTGGCCTTATTGCCATGCACTCAAAAGCCCGATTGGGCTTATTATCAGGGGATGTCTTATTTTGGGGGAAACAGGGTACCCGCCGCTCATTGTTCAAATTGAGCAGCAGGAAATTAAAATGCTGTCAGTGGCCGGGCGGCTGGAGAACTCTCTATAAAACGAGAGCGCTACCAGCTAGCGGAGAGTTCTTTTTTCCTAACCTGTACTATGCTGATTCAATAAACAAGAGTTGATCACTAATCGGAGTCCTGCCTCTTCTTCCCCACTTAACACTGGCGATGAAGGTGGGATCAGAACATAACAAAGGACCAGACAGAGCAACCATCTGCGTGGCATCAGTGGCCATCTTCGTAGCCAACAGCTGCCTACATCGGCCATTCCACGATGACCACATATGCTCCACCAGCTCCTTTCGACCCTAACACCGAAGAATGGTCTTCCTATATGGGTCAGTTTCGAATGTTTATGGAGGCAAATTATCTACAAGATCTGTTGGACAACAGGAAAAGGGCAACTTTTCCTTAGTTACTGCAGACCGCAAATCTACAAGATGGCTAAATCCTTAGCATCACCAACTGATGTAGAAACTGTAATGTGGACAATGCTACAGAACATATTAAAGGAACACTATGCACCTTCATCATTGCACCTCGTTAGCAGGTATGAGTTCTATTGCAGAAGTCAACAGGAGGGTGAGTCAATTAACGATTTTGTTGCAAAACTAAGGGAAATCGCATCCAAATGTGAATTCATCAATTTGGAGGAAATGATGCGAGACAGAATCATTTTGGGGATGAGGTACCTGACCATTGGTGGGTTCCTACTGGTGCGGTCCACTCTATAGCACCGGTAGCAGCCCGCTGGTGACGTCACAGTACTGGTGCGGTCCGTTGCCGGTGCCTGGGTGGCGCCATTAAAAAAATGTTTTTAAAAAATTTTTTTAAAAATTTCTTCTGCGCATGCTCAGAAGCCGAGCTTCTGGCACTGCACATGTGCTGCCTTCCTACCCCACAGTAAGTCCAAGCAGGGGAGGATGGCTGAGGGAGCGCATGAGATGCTGAAAGAACGGGCGGCAGGAGCTATCTCCATTCCCCTCCCTTCAGCAGTCCGAGAAGCCACGAATGTGTGGTGATGATCCTAGGCATTTTTGCACGTTCGAGGCTTCTCGAGCTGCTGAGGGGAGGGGGATCGGGCGGCAGGAGCCTAGGATCATCAAATGGGGAGAAGCATTCAGGCCGGACGGAGCCTCCTAGAAGAACCGCTGCCACGGTCTTGCTGCTCCAGCTACGGGGGGCTGGGTTGCGGGTGAGCAATGCCCCCCCTGCTTCTCCGGCCGCTGCCAAGCTCCCAAGGCCCACGTCCACCTGGTCACATGGCTGGCAAGCCACACCCACAAAATAAGCCACACCCACAGAGTGGTAGTAAAAAAATTAGGAACCCGCCCCTGGACCTGATCCTACAAAAATGGCTGTTGGCAGAAAAAGGGATCACGTTTCAAGCCACCCTGGACAAAGCCAGGGCAGCCGAGGCCTCTGATAAATTCGCAGCAACCATCAGAAAAGCAAGCAGTGTCCACCTAACGTGAGGTGCTGCCGCCGGACAAATCAATAATGCAGAATCCGACGAATACACCAATGGGGAAGACAAGATCCATCGCATAGATTCCGAAAGAAAGGTAGGCCATTTGGAAACGAAATATAAACAATTCCGATGTTCTGGATGTGTGGGAAATCATAACAGGTTGGCATGTAAGTTTAAAGATGCCGTATGCCGGCGATGCCAACAGAAGGGACACATAGCAGAGGCTTGCAGAGCAACCCAGCCAAGTTCCTTCCACCCGAGATATTCAGTTTCCCCAATGAGGCAATTTAATCCTCAATTGGGTTTCCGGAAAAATAAGAGAAGAGGGGGCCAATACCCAGAATCAAGGGAGATCCGTGGGACATTCTGATGCATGTAACACAGAGAAATTCCACATTACAGTCCACATTGAGGGATCTTCATGTACCATGGAATTGGACACTGGATCATTTTTTCACCATTGTGTCCTGGCAGACGATTAAAAAGTTAATTCCGGAAATAGAGAAGAAACAGCTAAATCCACAGAGAATTACATTAAATGACTTTCAAGGAAACCACATTCCTGTTCTTGGGAGAGCATTAGTCCAAGTAAAGTTCAAACACTTCAGCGGACCATTGCAGATTCCCGTCGTGGATAGCAACCGACCCAGCCTGCTGGGGGTAGAATGGCTCAAACCCCTGGGATCAGGAGTTACGGGCATCCACACAGTCCAAGCTGACAGCATCTAGAACCTGATTAAGGAATTCGCAGATGTTTTCGACGGAAGCTTGTGCAAGTACATGGGGAAACCCATCTCTTTTAATCTAGACCCCAATGTAACCCCCATTAGAATGAGAGCAACGAGGGTCCCTTTTGCTCTCCGGCCCAAAATAGACAGTCAATTAGACAAATTAATTGCCCAAGGGATTCTGGAGCCAGTGGACCATGCTAAGTGGGAGACCCCGATAGTCAAAATTAAACCAGACGGATCAATCCGCATCTGCGCGGACTATAAATGTACCATAAATAAAGCCTTGCAACAGAGTGCCTACCCAGTGCCGGTTGTTCAGCACCTACTGCAGTGGTGTGATGCTGCCAGTTCGGACTGGTTCGCCCGTACCGGTGGCAGAAATTTGCCCCTGCTTGCTGAACCAGTAGTGATGGCCGGCTGGCCATACCCCTGAACTGGTCCTCTGGTCACCGCTTCTTGAAAGTGGCTTGCAAAGAACCCTCTGCGCATGTGCAGAGGGGCATTTCCATGTTGTGATGTAGGTGCATGCACGAGCGAAGTGAGGGTCATTGCCGTGTCGTGACATAGGTGCGCACTTCCGACGCGATACAAACCAGTAGGGAAGGTAAGTGGAACCCACCCCTGACCTACTGCACTCACTAGGCCAGTGGTGGAGAACCTATGGCACGCATGCCACAGATGGCACGCAGAGCCTTATCGGAGGGCACGCGAGGCGTTGCCCTATTTCAGCTCCACAGGCAAACCGGAAGTTCAGAAAAACGCACTTCCAGTTTGCCGTTGGGCTGTTTTTCGCACTCCGGAGGGTTCATGGAAGCTTTCTGAAGCCCTGGAATGCGAACGTGAACAACGGCAAAATGGGCAAACCGGAAGTTCAGAAAACACACTTCCGGTTTGCCATTGGGCTGTTTTTCGCACTCTGGAGGGTTCAGGGAAGATTCCTGAAGTCCCAGAATGCGACAAACAGACCAACAGGCAAACCAGAATTGCGTTTTTCCGAACTTCCAGTTTGCCCATTTTGCTGTTTTTCACTGTCCCAGGCTTCAGTAAGACCTTTGCGTGTGTGTGCGTGTGTGTGCCCGCGCATGTACAGGGGGCAACATGGGGGTATTGTGTGCATGCGTGGGGGTGGAGGGAATGGGTGCGGGCATGTGCGTGCGCGCTAGCGCACTCACACACACCCTTTTGGCTTGCAAACCAAAAAAGGTTCGCTATCACTGCACAATGACAAAATATTTGCAAAACTTGATTTAGCACAAGCTTACCAGCAAATGACTGTGGACAATGCCACCATGGAAGCACAGACTATTGTCACACACCGAGGGGCTTTTAAATGCCATAGATTACAATTTTGGGTGAGTGTGGCTCCGGGGCTTTTCCAAAGCATAATGGAGCACCACCTACATGGCATTCCAGGGGTAGTGCCATACTTTGATGATGTCCTTTGATGATGTCCTCATGTCCGGGGACAACAAAGAAGAACTAATTCAAAGGCTTAAAGAAACCCTGAGGAGGTTCCAAAAAGCCAGGCTTAAAGTTTACAAAGAGAAATGCAAAAATAGCAGTACCACAAGTTGCATTTCTGGGGTATTTAATTGATGGTTCAGGCATTCACCCAACCCCAAATAAAGTGAAAGCCATAAAGGAAGCCCCATCACCCAAGAATCAAACCGAATTCCAGGCTTTTCTTGGCCTCTTAAACTTTTATAGCATTTTTTCTGCTGCAGAAGGCGACCATTGCTGAGCCCCTGCACCGACTGCTGGGCAAGAAAGCCAATTGGACCTGGGGACGGAAGGAAGCTGCTGCCTTCTCAGCTGTTAAGAACTTATTATCATCCAAAAGTGTCCTTATTCAATATAACGAGACTCTTCCCCTTGTATTAACATGTGATGCATCTCCTTATGGGTCGGAGCTGTCCTCAGTCATTGGCTGCCAAATGGAACCGAGGCTCCTATTGCCTTTTATTCTAAAACTTTATCAACCGCAGAAAGAAAATATGGACAGTTGGACAAGGAAGTGCTGGCTGCTGTGGTGGGAGTAAAGCGCTTCCATTCATACTTATACAGAAGGGATTTTGAGCTCATTACACTACAAGCCACTTCTTGGCATTATTGCTGGGGACCGCCCCACTCTGACCATAATATCCCCTAGAATGACTAGATGGATCATCTTCTTGGCAGCATACAGCTATAGACTAATACACAGCCGGGCAAGGACATAAATCGCACAGACACCCTCAGCCGGTGCCCTCTATCAGACCTCGTTGAAGACACACACACCCCATTGCAACCACCCTGCTCATCAAAGATTTTGCAGCAAGCCCAATAACAACAATCGAGATAGCAAGACACACAGCGAAGGACAAAACTTTGGCTAAAGTTTTGAACTGGGTGTGGAGGGGGTGGCCGGGGGGGACTAATGGGGGAGGAATTCAAACCATTTATGACAAAACAATATGAACTGTCAGCTCAAAAGGGATAACTGTTGTGGGGGGATTGAGTGAGTTTGCCACTGTTTAAGGAAACAGATTTTAGAAGCACTACACGTGGGGCATCCTGGCATTGTCAGAATGAAGGCATTGGCCAGGAGCTACGTGTGGTGCCCAAATACGGATAGGGACATAACTGAATGGGTTGCAACGTGTATACCATGCCAGGAATCCAGACCAGTGGTGGATTGCTGCCGGTTTGGACCGGTTTTACCCATTCCGGTGGTGGAAAGTTGCCCCCGCTCGCTGAACCAGCAGCGATGGCCAGCTGGACACGCCCCTGAACCGGTTCTCCAGTCGCTGCTCCTTGAAAACAGCAGGCATAGAACCGTCTGCGCCTGTGCAGAGGCTTCTGCACATGCACAGACGGTCATTTGCACGACGTGACGCGCATGTGCAAAATGCACACTTCTGATGCAATGCGAACCAGTAGGGAAGATAAGTAGAACCCATCCCTGATCCAGACCACGGCACCCAGTGCACCAGCAAGGGAATGGAAGAAACCCAAAGGGCCATGGTCAAGAATACACATAGATTTTTCAGGACCGGTCCAGGGTCAAACATTTTTTATTATTGTAGATGCGTACTCTAAATGGCTCGAGGTCATTATAATGGCAACCACAATGGCCGAAGTGACTATCAGGGTACTATGGAGAATCTTTGCCACCCACGGACTACCAGATGTCCTGGTATCCGACAATGGGGCACAATTTACAGCAAAACAATTTGAATCCTTTTTAGCAGAACTAGGAATCTGACCTGCCCTAGTTGTGCCCTTTTATCCAGCCAGTAATGGTCAAGTGGAGCGCATGGTGAGGTCCACTAAAGAAGCATTAGCTAGGATGGGTCCTGGAAACTGGCAAACAAAGATAGGCCAATTCCTGCTAGCACAGCACATAACCCCTAGCGCAACCACAAACCGAAGCTCAGCAGAACTATTAATGGGTCGCAAACTAAGGTCACAACTAGACAGGCTGCACCCAAACTACAAAGCCGAGGTAACCCCCAAACTATCCAACCTGCCCCAGGCATTTAACACAGGGGACCTAGTCTATGCACAGAAACATGCAGGTGGCCCATCGTGGGTCCAGGTTAAAGTAACCACAATCACAGGTCCTCGGTCATACAAAGTAGAACTAGAGGACGGAAAGATTTGGAGGAGACATAATGATCAAATTCGCGGTTGGATGGAGAACTCTATATTAAGATTCCCGAAGACACTCTGCCCCAAACAGCTTCCAAAACATCCGAACTTCCAAACAGTACTCCACCCCGAATAACTTACAAACCAGCCACACGAACTGACCAGTGGTGGGTTGCTGTCTTACCGGTGCCGGTGCACTGCACGCACATCTCCAAGTTTCGGGGCACGTGCGCTCGCTACGCGCCCACTTGCATGATTTTGCTTCTGTGCATGCGCAGAAGCAAAATTGCCCAAAAATTAACGGAAAAAATGGCGACACGTGCGGTGGACCGTCAGAGAGGGCTCCGGAGCGGTCACGCGCAAATTGCGCAATCGGCTGCTCCCTACCAGAGCTGCGCACCGGGCAGCTCCAGCAGGAGCCCACTTCTGGAAACTGACCTATCTCAAAACAGGCACCCTACACTCAAGCCCAAATAGAACACACACACACTCACCTGAAAACCAAGAGTCCAGCGATGATCTCCAGAAGAGACGGCCCTGGCGGAGTCAGCCATGCCCCAGAAGAAGTTCCAGAAACTTCAATGCACTGACTCTGGAGCGGCAGCAGGTCTGACTGTTCAGACCGCCACTGCTGAGACAACTGAGCTGCGCATGTCCGGGCACGCCCACCAATGCCCTGCCTACCTGCGTGATTACGTGATGTGAGAAGTAGCTGATTGGATAGTATTATTCTAGAGGGGAGGTGTGTTAGATATGCATAGTGTCACGCAGTTATTTTTATTGCCTGTTATATGTATATGCAGGGAGATGCATCCCTATCCAATATAATGGTTTATTCCTGAGCACGTGATTGATATGTTCTTGTACGCATGTGTGCATTCCATTCTCTCTGATCTGTCCTTCTGTTCCTGGCTTCCATCGAAGGAAGACCTACTTTTATATCAGAGATGTAAACTAATGAGGATTTATTGTTTTTGTACCGAAATAAATATTTTTACTTAGACTTTCAAACTGCGGTTTCTCTTCTAATGTCAGATGTCCAGGAAAAGATCAAACTTCTCCTTTGTGAGATTAATTATCACCTCTGTCACATAGGTTTCACTTCGGTCCGGCAGCAAACAAGGAATTAACATACCCGCCGCTCATTGGTCAAATTGAGTGGCGGGAAATTAAAGCGCTGTCAGTGGCCGGGTGGCTGGAGAGCTCTCTATAGAACGAGAGCGCTACTGGCTAGCAGAGAGTTATTTGATTCAATAAACAAGAGTTGATCACTAATCGGAGTCCTGCCTCTTCTTCAACAACCCCACTTAACACTTTCCACCCTCCTTCCCCTTTCTCTGACTGCCTGCCAACTCTGGTGGAGTCCTGCAGCCATTGTGGTTTTCTCAACCTGTAAATATATGCACCATTAGGATGCAGGAGCAGACTTAAAAGCCCTTGGATCTTTGCCACTTGATTAGACCACTTTTTTTAGGTCTCTCTCTCTCTCTCTCTCTCTCTCTCTCTCTCTCTCTCTCTCTCTCTCTCTCTCTCTCTCTCTCTCTCTCTCTCTCTCTCCCTCCCTCCCTCCCTCCCTCCCTCTCTCCTCTCTTTTCCTCTCTCTCTCTCCTACTCTTCCTCTCCCACTGCCCCCTCTCTCCTCCTTTCTCTTTTCATCTCACTCTCTCTCCCTTTCTCCCTCTCTCTCCCTCTCCATCTTTCTCTTCTTCTCTTCCTCTTCCCTCCCCTATTTCCTCTCCCTCCCTGCCCCTCTGTTCTGTCCCCTCTCTCCCCTCCCTCCCCCATTTCCCTCTTTCCCTCTCCCTCCTGCCCAGCAATGGCTGCTCCCGGTTCGACCCAGTTCTTGGGAACCAGTAGTGCCAGCGGCAGGAGGCTCTGCTCACCCGCCCAGAATGCTTCTGTGCATGCGCAGAAGCGTCGCGCATGCACACGAGCATGAGCATGAACTGGTAGTAAAGAGTTTT